>JACDOX010000279.1:644477-716328 GCA_014549065.1 Cardinalis cardinalis | reverse complement strand
CCTTCCCTTCCCTTCCCTTCCCTTCCCTTCCCTTCCCTTCCCATTTTTGTCCATTTTTTTTCCATTCTTAGAAGATACAATTCCAATCAAACAATTTGATCATAAGTGAATATTTAGGGAGGGGAGAAAATTTGTTAATTACTTTTCCTTAATCTTCCTGATATTTTCCCCCATCTCAGTGAAGATTAAATTAGGGTTCTTCCTGAGAGGAAAAATTTTGAACAGGAGTGGGAAGGAAATAGTTTGAAATGCACTGTCTCTTACCTGTCTCAAAAGAATGAAACACAGAAAGAAAGACAACAATTTTACAAGCCTTGGATATATAAATGGGTCTCTAAGTCAAAACCAGATGGGGGTTTTACGTCCAGAGATTTTCAATTTAGCTGTTACATAAAAACTCTTCACAAAAAGAGGAAAAGGTTGGGATTACAGATTGATGCAAAATCATCTATAAAACTGGATTTTTTTCAGCCTATAGACACTTGCAGATTTGACAGTGACCCTTGCTTATTCTTAATTGAAAAAATGCAACAGAACATTTTACCCTGTGAAGAAACTGGAACAGGAGGGAACACAGTATGATGTTTCCTTCTAAGAGAACCATCTTGAGCTTTCCGGTCAAGATATGACTCTCCAATCCATGCTGTCTCTCTCTATCTGACTTCCTTATGCTGAATGCTCAACCTGAATGCAAAAAAGACCTTCCTTCAATGTTTCTGACTTAGAAAGACCAGAACTGGATCTCTTCCTCCCACTTTGGACCCACTAGTTCAGTAAAAGTGTTTGATAGGCACTGTAATGTGAATGAAATATTTGTTATTTTTGCTGATGAAAAGTAAAAATTGTACTAAAGACCCTCTTCTAAACTTAGCAAACATATGAAATTAATCTTGAAAACTAGGGATACTGCATTTTCATGTATCTTCTGCCCTGAGGGAGCAGGTGTTTACTGTAAATTTACATTATACTCAGGACATTTTCAGCTAATCTGGGTGTCCTAGCAGAAGATTCAAAGCTGTTATTGAGAAAAAAAGTTGAAATAACACATTTCTGTTATGATTGTAAGGGCCAGTTCAGGTTCTAGCATTCTACTAAATCAATTTCTCTCAGAACAAGGCAACACAAATCTATCAGATCCAAACCTTGGCTGGGACTCTGCATTTTTTTGACCTTTGTTGAAATTAGATTGATGCTATTCTGAAGCACACCATGAACCTTTAGAAGTTAAGAAATTCAAAGGCTTCTTTGAACCTATTTATGTTTCAGTTTAATGATTCATATGTCATTTCTTTGTTCTAAATTCTGCATCCTGATGCCAAGCATCATGTAATAAATCATGCTTGTGCACTGCAGTATTTCACATATTGCTTAAAACCATTAAAATACCTGATAGATATCTCCTGTACTAAAGTCATTTAGGAGGACGAATCTCAGATGTAAACTATAAAGTATGTTTAGTCCCTATGAGTTAAAAAAATACTTTTGCATCCCTAGTATTTTATCATTATATGACATAGCAGTGGTGTCCAAAATCATCTCTAGTTTTACAGGATTCCATGTGAATCTTAAACTGTTGTCTTTTTGGAAATGAGACTTAATGAAATATTAACTATGAGTGCATATAACTGCAGAAAAGAAAAAATGTAGATTAGCCTAAAAATACCATAAGTTTATTCATACTTTCAATATACTGAACAATTGCTGCTGAAAGCTAGAGGAAATGTTGCAGTAAATTTTGACAGTAGTCTTTTTGGCACCTAAAGGCTCTCTCAGAACTCTTTTGGGAGCAGCTATTGTAAACTGCATCATCCCTTCTTTCAGGAGTTAGGACAGTGTGTTTGTCTTTCATACCTTTTTTGTACTTCTAAAAAATATTTCCCCCCCCCCCACATTGTACTTCGTTGGTAATTGTAAAGGTTACTTGTACTTTCAGATCTCTTTTTTAACTGTAAATGAAAAATATGGCCCATGCAAAGGCTTGAGATGAAGCCTTCTCACTCTATTTGTGTGCCATAGCTTACCTATGTGAACATGGCCTATATGATATGGTATGGTGAAAATCCTTAATGGGGAGCGTTAGTGAAATGAAATAGACCAATGCTTCTCCCATGCTTTGGCACAAATCAGGACTAATCTGCTGGGGTGAATGAAAGCTGGTGGATCACAAGTATTGACACTAACAAGAAGTTTTTTCCTTTAATGTCAGAATGACTGTAATGATGCTCCTATTTAAAGACATTGGTGTAGAAGGAGACAGAAATTTTTGGACTGTTACTTTAAAAAGCCCACACAATTCAAATATTCACCCAATTACATTAAAGTTATCTCTAACATCTGATCCTGGTTTCTTTCCAGCCTAACAGTATTCTGGAAAGAAAACACTCAGCTCATTTCTGGTGGGTTTTCTATGCTTTATGCAGATAAGATCTGAAAATAAAAGCTGATCTATGCCACCTGTTTCTTCCTCTGTCATTAAAACTTTTTTTGAGCAGTCACTGAAATGTCAAAAACTTTTTGATACCATTCTAAATTAATATCCTAGACACAGCCAGAATAACCAGGTAAGGAAAGGATTCACACATTGTTTTAACTCTTCCTCTGAAGGTCAGGAAGGCTGCTGTGATTAACTCTTTTTTGTTTCACATAGAAGAGTAAAGAGAACACATAAATGAGTGTGAAAAATAATACTTGTGCATGGATTATGTTTAATTCTTTCTTTTCTGCATGATTTAAATGCCTAAATTCAAAACCTTAAAGCTTTAACTGGGAGACCTCCTCCTTAAGGCAGGGTAAATGCTTCTTAAAAAAAAGCACTATTTATTTTCTCACCTTTTACATTACTGTACAAGAACAGCTGTGTGGCACTTGTTGTATGAGAGAGAATTACTACACGAGGTAGTTAAAAGGAAAGTGCTAGAGAGAATTAGGATGTTTGTTTGCCATAGTTGTCTTTTTCTGCCTCCCTCTCACTAGTGTAAGAAGTGCTACATTTTTATTTATATATGGGATTATCAAGTATCTCCACAAAGAATAATTTGACTGAAGAAGTCTGAGAAATTTAAAAAAATTTAGCTCTCTTTTCTCCCTTTTTTTTTTCCCCAGGTCACTTGGGTTTAGATCCATTTGACAAGTCTACATATAAACACCACTTCTGCTGATGATCCATTGTTACTTTACAGCTTCCTAGCTCAGTTACAAGATAATTCTTAGATAGTCTTGTTTTTCAGTAAATTCTCCATTGAAAACTAAGGGCAACTGTGTTAAAATCACTTTTGAAATTATTTACCATTCCTTAATGCTCTTTTTCATATATTGAAGAATATGGATTAAATATGTTTGCTGCCTCTGAATCAAATGGCCTCCAATGATTAATACATGAAGGCAAACAGTCAGGAGAGATTGATGCAGGTTTAACAACAGTGCAGGCAAAACAAGTAACTTATGAGTGATGATGATTCCACCTTTCCCCCCCCCCCAAAATAGATACAGTTTTAAATGGTTCAACAGGCTGCATTTGGAGTAACACATTAAAGCTCTTTACAGCTTGGCCATCTAGTCATGAATATTGCATTTCCTAGCTTTACTGGTGTGATCGACTATCATTCTAAAAGGATCTAGAGTATGAGTGGAAGAGTGTCTCATTATACCAATAAATAAAGAACAAACAAGCTATGGGGAGATGAATTCAATGACTTTGTTTTGGATGTTAAACTCACTTGTCATAGCTGAGAAATTTCCTCTTGATTACATCACAGTGAATGAACAAGTAGCTCTGCCCTAAACACTCCTTTCATCTGTTCATTCCAAGATTCTCTGGACATTTTATTCTGTTTTTAATAGCAAACACTAAAGGTTGAAAAAATAATGTTATTAATTAGTAACTTTTTTTCAAATACTACTCAAAAGAAAACTCCTTTTTGATCTTTTAAAATTATTTTATTTACTGAGCAGCTTTTTTTTTAGAGGTACCTATTTCCATATTCAGAATTTGTGTAACACCACTATAAAACTAATGTGTTTTTTAATTGAGGCACTGCTAAAAAATTTAAATGCAAATATTGTTTTCCTTAAAACTCATAGGAAAATCTGTTTTATAGTGTTTTCATGCTATTAATCCTCTTGTTTTCATGCCTTTGTGTTACTTTTGATAAATTTAACTGGTCATAAGTATTGTATTGCTATTACTTTCCAAAAATCCACTGTGAACTTCCTCATTGAATTCGCGTCTAACATGTGGAATTTTTCACAAAATATTTTTATTCTACAAAACAGAGACTTCAATGGAAATATTCACTATCCATGACACAACTTCATTGCACCAACCTAAGAGACCTAACTGGAGACATCAAAAATTGGAGACAGCCTGAAATGGTTGTGAATTGGTAGAGTTCACAGACCTGAGGAACATGGATCAGGTGAGGAGTAAGGCTAGGCCCCTAAATTCCGGACTTCCTGCTCTTCAGGGGGAGAGTCAGTGGAATTCCCTGGGAGAGTGCCCTCAGGGACACAGGAGTAGAATAGAGCTGGCAGATCTTAAGGAAGTCTTCCATACAATGCAACAGCGATCCCCAAGAGCAAGAAATCAGTCAAGGAATGCAAGATATATGAAGGAATTCTATTTCATATTTCAATTTTAGTAGATTTTGCTTAATTGTTTTGTTCTAGTCATCTAATAAAAGAAGAATACCAAGCCATGTAATATTGCTATAATCTGATTAAATATTAGAGTATTGCTTTAAGAATACTTTAATTAAGAAAGTATAAGTATGCTTTGAAAAGTTGATTGCCTTCATCTGCATTTTAAAATAAGTTATTTTAAAACAGTAAGTTTTTAAAAGCCAAGAAGAAACCATTCCTATAGTAATGATACATATGTGTGCTTGATACCACATGATCATTTGCACATTATTTTTAACCTTTTTTCATTAAATTCTACATTTTTCATCTAACTAATTTTGAGAAATTTTTGTACAATACTTCTGTGACCAGCTGAGAGCTGACCACAATGACCACAATCCATTTCATGTGGGATGAAGGTAGAAAAAATATGGCTGGTTTAACTTTAATTGGGTTAAACATGAATCACTGGCTGGTTCAAATCTGATGTGCCCTATAGATAACCAGGGCCAGTTTCATCTTTATCAATTTTCCAGTTCAGTACACTGTTTAACCAGGGCAGGGCAGGGGAACCAGAAAGCATTTTCATGCATCACTTCACCCAGGGTGTTCAGTTGTCAAGCACTGTTGAAAATTACATGGAATTGTCATAAAATGAAAAGAATCTGAGGTATAGTGGATACTTACTTGCCTTTTACTTGGGGGTTCATCTGATGCTCAGTATCACTGCAGAAAGAGCAAATGCTTTGAAGCAGACAAAATCTATTCCACATTATATTGTGCCACATTATGGAGGAGCTGTAAGTGTTCCTTTTATGTAGTCTCATGTGAAGTACAGCAAAAGAAGGATTCCATCAATTTTGAAAGAGTGAAAAAAACTACTCCTTGTGAAAAACTACTTTTAACGAAATAAAAAACAACTCACTTCAGGTTCTCTGTCTCTTATAATGACTGGAATTTCTACCCCTCGCAACAATTCACTGGTCTTCTGTAGCTGCTGCTATTCAAGGCTTAAATATCCTAGTTCAAGTTCAATATCCTAGACAAGTTCAGTGTCTTCACATGTATCTGGTTCAGTAAGAAAAAAATTTCAATGTCATTTCTACTAATGTTGAACAAACCTTGGCAGCCAAGTTTATGTGAGAAACACTGCTGAAATTGTCCCTTTCAAAATAAGTACTAGACAATGACTAGGCTCTAGCATGGATATCCATATAGAATTCATTAAGTCGCCAGTTTTAAAAAAAGGTCCTTAAACTACTATACTTACTGCAATAGACTATTATCAAAATTTCTGCATATCCTTTTTATGCACTGGTTTCTAGACTGGGAAAATACAAGGTCACTGTCTTTTTAATCTTGAGGGTCACCTGGTATGTTCAGTGAAATGTTTAACAGCGTATTGCTTACTAAGCATTAATTCCTGTTAAGAGAATAATTGTTTGTTTTCTTTCCTGTTCTCAAATGGCTACTCGGAAACTGATAACTACTCACACTTCAGCCTATTGAATATACACATGCCCCATCTTGATAGTAGTCTTAACATCCCTGAAATGCAGCTTTGTGCCCGGGACAGGGGGGCTGTGATAGAGGGTTCATTGCAGTATTCTCCTTTGAAGCTTGGCCGTTCCAGATTACGGCTGTGAAATCTTCTAACACAAAAGAAAAAGCTGGAACTGTGCTCCAGTAATGTCCTGTGTCAGCACCAGCAGGGCCCTTTCAGGTTTTTTTTTTCATCTGCAGGACTAATGCAATCTCACTTTAAGATACTGTTTCAGTGGATAGCCTGAAAGGGACCTACTAGATAATTCAAACACTGATACATACATTTATATATATGTATCAGCAAGTGGAGGTAAATAGTATTATCTAGTATTATTTAAAAAGAAGAAATAATGAGCTGGGTCTTGGTTTTAGTTTTTGTTTGATTTTTGAAATGCCATTTTATGTGTTAGTCTTATGGCTATAATAAAATGAATATCAATAGGAGGAGGAACCTTCAGTCAGCTTGCCCATATATATGCGTGGGTTCGATGCTTAGTGACAGATATTTGGGGCAATCTTATTTAACTTGGGAAGAAGAACTGAACAGCATAGCAGTTTTTATATGGTAGTAGTACTTGTTGTTAGTCTTATACCCAGTATTTAGACCTAGGAAATAGCCAGTGACTTTTGTATTTTCTAGGGGTAGTACAGCATTATTTGATAGAGTGAATATTGTAATGCAGGCAGATCAACTGCACAAGCACAAAGGCTGCCTGGGAATAAGAAGCACTTGTTTTGCTCCGTGTGATTTGTAAATCCACCAAAACAAAATTATATGAAGAGGTAATACCAAAGTAAGCAAATAAGGTAATATATGTGGAAATATAACATCTTAGGTCTTCTTGTAAAGCAGCCCAAGCCTCAATCAGTGAAGAAAAAAAGATCACTTCAGCTGTATTATGGGCTATTAAGATTCTCTGCCATGTAGTGCTTTTATGCAGTCATGTCAGATGCAGAACAAGCTCTGTTAATATTCTGCTCAGTTATTTTTTCATATTTTTAAATTTAATTTCTGACTAGATCTGAAAACCTTTCATCACTTACATCTAATCCACAAGGGTTAGAAATAAAAAGAAGCAAAAGAAAAAGCAAAAAGAAAAAAGCAAGAAAAAAAAAGGCAAACCCCAAAAAACTACCCTAATCAAACAAAACGAAAACCAAACAACAAACCTACCAACCAAAAAAAACCCAAAAACAAGCCAAAACAACCACAGAGCCCTAAGTTTACTATACACCACTGACTTCTTATAGATGCTTGGAAGGGGCACATCCGGGACAGATGACCCAAACGATTCAAAGAGACTTTCTATACTTTATGGCATCATGCTTATCAGTGAGGGATGGGTTTTAGGTTGGGTAGGTATTGCTTGGAGACTGGTTGTGCATCAGCTAGCTTGTGAAATGTGGTGAGTAATTGCCTTGTTACTTGTTTGTTTGTTTTGGGGACTTTTTCCCTCTTCTTTCTGTTGCATGTTGTCCTAGGGTGACGTTGTGATGCTTGTATCCCCATTCATGTGTTCTGTTAATTTTGGATATTATGTTCTGTACTTTCAAGACTGGCTCTGAAGAGTGAAAGTTTTGTTTTGGATTTCTTATCAGCCTGGCTGGGACACAAAGATGGCGGCTTTTGCTTTTGCTGCTTTTGTTTTTTGCTCTCTCTCTCGCTTGCTCTTGCTTTTGCTTTGCTCCTGCTTGCTTTTGCTTCTGCTCCTAGCTAGTTTAGCTAAACAGTCCAAATTGCTTCCTGGACTGTTTCTTCTTTTTTTTTTTTTCCAACCATCCCGAACCTGCTCCGGACTGGGACCTGGGAACACCGAGAGTTTGCACCTTGTGGCTGCAGCAGCTGCCCAGTGCCGGAGGGACTGAGAACAGAGCGACCACCCCCGAGAGAGACTTTCTGAATTTGTCATCTTTTTCAGAGTGGTGTCATTCAGTATTGTTCATTTTATGTGCTGGGGGGTGCTGCGCCTGTCAAATAAACAGGTTCTTTCCACTTCTCTCTGAGGAATTCTTCCCGAACCAGTTGGGGGGAGGGGCCGTGTGGATTTGTTTTCTGGAGAGGCACTCCTTTGGGAATTCTCTACCAAATTTGCCCTAAACCAGCACACATGTTAAAATTTCTTCATATTGACCACTGAGCTTTCTCTCTTTTATGTTAACTCCCTTGTCTTGCTAAATATAGGGTGGGAATGACCAGCTGTACAGTGCTTAGTTTTGTTGGCTGGTGTCAGTCACCACACATGATGAATACAAATTGTTTGCTCTCTAATTGAGAAAGTTAAAATAAATTTTTGCATGAAATTTTTAAACTGTTTTTTTCAGACTTTGAGAACATGAGAAGGAAAATGAGCACTGTAACCTTCCCAAACATGAGAATTAACAATAGGAATTTGCAAATGATAGAGAATTTCTCTTGAAAGAGGTTCACTTTTATTGCTCTATGATCACTAGTAATAGGCTGTAGTATTTATAAGCAAAACTATTAAACTTCAATATTTTTACTAATGCATTATTTCTGAGAGAAGTTGCTGGGTTTATATTATATGAGGCTACCTAGATAGTTTTAAATAATCTTTAGCACTCTAAAAACTGAGCAGCTCATTCAGACCTTCATTTTCTACAATGCCCATAAATATGGTAATTTTAGCATTTCCCACTTCTTTCTCTCCCCGGAAATGATCATCTCAATGGGCCTGACACTTCTGACATTTTCCTTAATTTTATAGCGATAACTAGCAACCTGGAAGTGCCTTCCCTGAGCCCCTTGTGACAAGAATTTGTAATATTGCCAAAAATTACCAGATGCAAATAATTTTATCTAACAAAGCTGCTCTGTGGCTTCCTGAAGAAAATATTGTACCCTTTATGTCACAACAAAGCACTTAACCATGTAAATAGGAAGAAGCTAAAGTATAACTAATATTTAAAAAGTAAGATATCAGGCTTTGTTAAAGAGTTTTTTAGATTCCTTTTTTTTTCCTTAAATCAATTTTTCTCAGAAGATTGTATTTTCAGGCCTAACTGAGCAATTTTCAATTGATCAGAGCCTTGGTGTTTTACTGCAAAGTGGTGAGAACTGCTGAGATATGTAAGCCTCAAATCTAAAATGGGCAAAAATGCCATTAATTCTTAAATAGAATCACATAGAATAATGTGTGGTTTCTGCCTTTTTTTAAGAAATTAGAAGCAGGGGGAAAAAAACCCAACACAAATAAAGAAGGAGAATACAGTTGGAGGAAAATGGGTTACTAGATACAGAAAATAAAGAAGAACTGCCTAATAAGCGTATGTAAATTAAAATTCATATTTTATAAACTCCTGAAGTTTATGGTAAAATTAAAAGATCTTTTTGCCGATATATGTCAACAATGACAACTTTTGTACTCACAAGTTACTGAAATTTTAGCTTTGTCTTATAGAACAGGAAATTACGGAGCAGAGATCTTGAATCCAACTTTCTGTACAAGGTCAGAAGTCCTGTAATAGAATTTGAAGATAAAACCAAGCTGGTGTTCAGTCCTAGCCTTCAAAGACAAACTTAAGTCTTCTATTAAAAATGTGGAAAAAGTATCTCTTTCTTAGAAAGAATTTAGCCCCTCAACTACCTCTTGTGAGGATGTTGAGGAGGTCTCATTTCTCTGTGTCAAGTCTCCCTGGACTTGTTGCCCCTCAGTACTGCCTCCCAAAGGAGTCTTTCAATCAGACTCCCAAATAGGCAAAAGTCTGACCTCTGGAGGTCAAAGGCAGTTGATCAGATGCCATCTCTCCTTACTTCTACTAGAACTTCAAACTTATATAATTTCATAACCACCTCTGCCCAAGACAGTCTCTGACAGTCACGTCACCCACCAGCCCTTCACTATTCACAGACAGCAGGTCCAGCAGGTGCCCTCCCTAGCTGGGTGTCTCATCAGTTGTGGCAGGAAGTTATCTTCCACACACTCCAGGAACCTTACTCTCCATTGTGCCAAATTTCCAGCAGACATCTGGTAAGTTGACATCCCACCGAGAACAAGGCCAAGAATCATGAGACTCCTCCCAGCTCATCTCTGACAAGCCTGGTTTTATCCCTTTCACCCTCCAGACCTAGTTTAAAGCTCTTTATAGGAGTTTTGCTAATGCTTCTGCAAATATTCTTTCCCCTTTAGGAAAAGTGAGCACCCCATCTCTTGTCAGCTAGTTTGGTGTCTTGTTGACTAACCCACGATCAAAAACCCCAAAATTCTGCCAGTAACACGGGTCTCAGAGCCAGGTGTTGTCCAGTTAGGTCTTTCTGTGTCTTCCAATATTCCCTGCAGTTGGAAGAATAGAGGAAAACAGTGTTTGAGTTCCTCAACCAATCAACATTCATCCAACACCTTTGCAAGGCTGTCAGAACAAGTTTGAAATGAACATGCACAATCCTTTCCTCTTTTAAAAAGTTAAAAAGATTTTAGTATTGTTATGAATAATAAATGATTCTTATGATAGTTATGAAGTTCTCCCCGGAAAAAATGCATAAATTTCTTAATTTTTATTTTTGAAAGCATAAAACAACTTGTGTTTTCGTATTCCTCAAAAGCAGAGGAGGCATTGTATAGTGTGAATAAAATAACGCAGATAGTCCATGAGGTAGAAATAAAGAATCTGAAACAAAAACAAAGGCCAGAAGTATTCTCTCAGAAAGCAGATGAGTTTTTATTCAGTTGTTTCTAAACTGTTCGCTTTTAGGCACAAATGCAATATGAAAAATATCATTAGAAAGATGAATATTTTGAATGACTTGGAAATAACAATTGACAGTGCAAATTATTTTGCATAGCAGCCAGTCTCTGTGGCAGTTTTAATTCTTAAAAATATTTCCTTGAGATAAAAGTGAAGATACTGAAAGTGAGTTGAGACTTTCAAGCTGTGCATATCTGAAATAAGAGATACACCATATAGTGCCCATCATGAGTTTTAGTATCACACTTACAGAAAAGGTCATTCTATTAAGAGACGCTTACTATATTCGCAAAATATGATTCATAGCTGTAAAAACGCAATAGAATTACAAAATGTCATTACAGAAATGTTAGTGATTTATTGCTACAGAGTTATTGTCCATTTGAAGCACTTTGGTAAGTGGTAGAGAGAATTTGTGGTTGAGCACTAGACTAGGAAAAGGGTGACATGGGGTGTGCCATGTATGATCTTGGACAAGGCCTAGTCACTTTTCATTGATTGCTCTTCCCTAGATTACATGAATTGATTATGTGCATAATCTCTACAGATGTTGTAACTAGATACTATAGTAGTAGAGTCAGTTAATACAGTTAATATATCCACTACAAGATGAGACTGGGAATTGGGAAAAGGAAATTAAGTAGACTTTCTGGTCAATTCCTAGCAGAAATTCCCCACAAGTCCCAGTAGCTATTTTTCCACATAAAGTACTTGCCATTATAGTGACACAGCTACTATAATAAATGTCTTAGTATTGAAGACCTGCAGTATTCTCCCAAGGTAACAAAATAATATTAAATACAATGTTTTTATTCTTTTTTGTCATACTCTGAGTAACTGTTGGGTAACTTGGGAACATTTCTCTAATGTGATGGAGGCAGTTAGTGCTGATAAGTGGGTTTTTTTCAGTGTTTTACTTTCTTCTTTTATTAGATAAAGAAGCTTATTTCCTGGATATTTACAAACAGTAGGCCATTAGCAGAATAGAGGGCTCATCATCCATATGATCACCTATGAGTCAAGTCCTTAGCTCATGTTAATGGGCTGATTTTTCTTTCTGAAGGGTCTGCCCCTACCTTTTAAGTGATAAAGTGATATTTCCTTCTGGATTACAGTGAATGTGGTCAGTAAATCTTCTATATCAATCATTGTTGCAGAATAGAAACATACATGATAATATACGGAGCTCCATGAGAAATATTTAGACTTGTAACCTAATAAGGTACTATATGAAATCTTTGCAATAAACAAATACTTAAATCACAATTACCAAACAGTCTTCTTGGAGTCTAGCTATGACAATTTCATATTCACAAAATTAGCAAAATTGGAAAGAAGGTGGCAAATTATTAAGAAACAATCATAAGCAGACGGACTTTGAAAAAATTTATGTCATGTCCTGGTTTTTGAACCAAGCTGATGGGTTTAAAGTTGCAATTTAAGCCCAGAGATCTCTCTGTCTTCTGCTATATTAGTCAAGCCATACTGGATTGTAGCTTCTGGGCACAACTTTGCTTTGTACACTGAAACTTTCTGGATTAGACAGAAAAATAACGCAGCACAAAGTAATTGCCCTGGAATTGCACAGAAATCCAGGTATGCAGCGCTGTGTTTCCCTAGTACATCTAGAGAGCGATAATCAACTGGTATTCTGTTCAGAGCGAGTATGTGTGCTTGATTCATGCATTTTGTGGGAGATCTTGTGCCCCCTGCTGAGAATTATGGAGAGAATCCAAGAGAGAGAAGGTGCGTGTTGGGAGCAGGAGAAGCCTGCAGAATGATCGAGGAGTAGTCGTGTCAAATGCCAGAGCTGTCTAGGCATGAGGACACATCTCTGGGGATGCCAGCAGCAGCAGAGGTGCTTGCTGTGCAGCTATTTCTAACAAACCTTTTTAGATATGTCCTTCTAGGCTGCTGTTGTAAAATATATATTTCATCCCTCAAGGAGCCTTTGGGAGCTGGGGGTGCAGCCGTATAGACCTCAGGGGTCTGCTTGTAAGCAGTCCCTGCTTACCCCATGAGGCTGCTCATGGTTTTTACTTCACCAAGCACAGTGATATCAGTGAGAAAATGCTTAGGAAACCAGCATTTTCTGACCATGGGGAGGTGACAATAGTTTGTATCTTGTTCGTTCTAACACAAGTCTTTATCCTGCTCAAAACAGAAAAGTATTTTTCCTCTCTCCCTGAACAGCAGAAATCATTGCAGGTGGTTAGTGACAAGTGTTACTTCCAAGATCATCCCCACTTCTGCATATATCCTTCTTTGCCTCTGCCGGAGGGTCCCATAAGGCAACTTGTGAGAAACCCCAAAGAGTCTGGGAGGCTTTTGTGTGGTGCCATATGTCAGCTGAAACCAATGGACATTAGTTTCTGAATTTGTCAGTCTCAAAAGAGATGCAGCTGCACCAATTATCATCTTTTCTGACTGTAAAGCAACATTTCCTTTTTCCAGTCAGTGATCTCATATAATGGCAGCAATGGAAAAACCACTAACACACTGAAGCAAAGTCACATGTTGGTTTCCACTGCTTGCCCAGATTTACTGTACAATTTAGTTTTGCTGATCCTGTCTCTGACCTGTCTGTTTTGCCTAGTTCGGTTTCTTCCCTCTTTTTAAGTAACTTTAAGTTACTATTATCATCTGGAATAAAATTTACATGGTTTCCTCTTTCCAAAGCCAAGCCTAGTTCTAGAGTTTTGCTTGGTCTTCATAAAATACTGATGGTATTAAAAGCCCTTTTTCTGGCCTGGAACTTGTGCTTATTACTTTACCAGACCAAGGAAAAATATCCTAATATCCTTTTTTCTGCAGACATATAAGAAATTAATCAGCTACATTTGGCACTTCATAGGCAAAGAGGAGAATAAAATATTTGTTTATTTCATCATCTTGCTATGTAAACAGACACAAGAAACTTGCAGTAATAAACATATCTTCCAAAAGAAAAGGAAAAGACATAGGAAATGCTGAATAGTTATTGTGTCTTTCAGTTATTTACCATTGTAGAATATTTTATCTAATAAGCTGGTTACACTATTGAGTCTAGAATTTCTTTTAAGTTGCATAATTAGTTCCCAATAAGATAAGTAGTGTATTATCTCTATAGCTGGTCTGTCTAATTAGCAGGCTTTCTGTTTGCAGTTGTAAGATTAAACATTATTAGCATACTTTTGCTTATTAGAATACTTTTTAAATCTATGAAATTGAAGCCACAAATCTTAGCTAAGTCTTCTAACACCTGTCACCTAATTTGAAACAATATATACAGCATAACAACCATGATTATCCCAAGAGTATAGTTTTTCAACTCACCTATGAGGATTTATTTCTAATAATTATGTATGCTTAAAGGTTTCAAAATAGTGTTATGATCAGGAGGGGACTGAGATACTGTAGCAAAAGGCAGATGTGTGAGGCAATATCAAGGAAAGTAAACACATTTGCTAGAGTGATTCCTTTGTTTTATTTCCATGTTCCTTTCCTTCATTTTAGTAATTTCTCTAATTACGTTTTTATGAATACTATGGATTTGAAAGAAAGAACCATCTCCATACTAGAAAATGGAAATGGGAAAATTAATTTATTTGAGAAGCAAGTCCACAAAGCCAAATATTTAATCTTAAAAAAAAAATCAAGGCAGGTGTTCAGAAAAGGAATTGGCTTCAAGGACCAGAATTTCTGGCTTTCTAGTGTTTTTTCTCCTGGAAATTTTATCTTTAAGTAATCAAATTCGTAGCATCAACGGACTTCAGGATGTTTTACTTGTCAAAATAAAGCACAGGATTACTTTATCACTAGAATTTGTCCTTTGCACTCTATAGTTCACATCAGATAGAGTCATGAGACTGTGATTTAGTTACTATTTCTTTCCATCTCATACTGCAAGTAGGTGTGATGGATTGAACTTGCAAAATTTCTATCTGGATTTTGGTCTATTTGCTAGAAAATTTATAATCATGAGTTTTGATTCTAATTTTTATTTTAGTCACAATTTTTATTTTGGAAATAGAATTGAAAGAAGTTTGGAGAATGGGCTTTGGAAAATTCTTTCTTGCAGTGTCCAGACATTTGGAGGCAGAATCTGCTTTCAGCCAATATCTGTTACATGTCTTCCCAATAGAATAACTGCATAGAATATGATTTTCACTGTACATTGTATGTAGTCTTCTGTCAGTTAACTCAAGTTATTCCTTATTGTTATAATAGATGTTTTTGGTACAAAAATAACAAACAAATATTTTCTAGAACCAATAAATGTCAGGATTCAATGCTACGTAGTTTTATTACTGTGCTGAGTACAACGGATTCTACAAGGTAGGGGCTCTAGATGTTTTATGTGGTGCCTATGTGTCAACTTCACTTCGTTCAGTCATCATTTTATGGTGAACCAAATAGTTTAAACGAGCTGAAAAGTTGAACTGTTCTGTCAAATCTGCCCAGAAGTGCACTCAGCGTTGCAGCATTGCAGTTCGTCTCCATCACCTGTGGTAGTTTAACCTCCAGCAGGTGAGCCCCATGCTGCAACTCTCTCCTCCCCAATGGTGTGGGAGAGAGTATGGGAAGGCTAAAAGGGCAAAAAATTGTGATTTGATGGCAGTTTAAAGCAGTCAGCTAACAGGTGTTTAAATATTTCCAGGAAAGCATGGCTTTATCACACAGATAGGTCATCTGAGAAAACAAATGCTGTGACTTCCAATATTCCCTCTCCCTCTTCTCTCCCATCTCTTTAGGGCTGAGCGTTGGCATCATATATTTTGGAACATCCATTCATATCTCAGTCAGCTGTGCCAGCTGCATGGCCTTCCAATCTGGTGCACCTCCAGCTGCTCATGGGAAGGGCAGCATGAGAAACAGAGTAGGCTCTAATGTTGTACAAACAGTGCTCAGCAACAGCAGGAACGTGGGTCTGTAATCAACATAGTTTTGCTCTTAAACCAAGCATCCCATCAACTGCTATGAGACAATTAACTCTATCTTAACGAGTTTTTGAACAGTTGAAGGGTTTTTATTGGCTTAATTTTCTTGTAGTAACTTTGTAAATTGGTAAACCAATATTTAAGTGTTCCCTTGACTTAGATTTTTGAGATATTGAAGCTATTTCAGAGTATGTAATATGCTGTTGATTTGGCTAATTTTTGGTAGTAGGGGAGGGCCACAGAGGTGACTTCTGTGGAAACTCCTGCCATGTCTAATAGAGCCAATCTCTGATGACTCTGATGACTCTGAAGAAAGACATGCTGCTGGCCCAATTAGAGAGGTTAGTAACACTTCTCTGATGTTCACAGTGTTCAGACTCCATACATGGACTACTGGGTACTGGCTTGGAAGACCTAGGCATGGGTACAGATGTAATCCACCCTTGACTAGTTCATGTCTGTTTGGGCTTCTTGAACCCTGCCATGAGTCTCCACAAACAGCATTATACAGACTTCATGATGACAGAAATATTATTAATTGGCTAATCCATACAGCATGTAGCAGACAGAAAAAATAAACATGCTAGCGGGCCACTGCTGCAATGTTCTTGCCACTCCTGGCATAGGCAGTCAGGGAGTCTCTGCTGCCCATACACAAGACAGGTCTCAGTGTTTTTCCTGGGTATTTTGAACCTTTTCTTTTGGATGTTTTCTCTGACCTACCATCATATTTCACCTCTAAGGTACAACTTCTTTTAAGAAGCCTGTGACTGACTTACAGCTCAGGAAAACATTTTTCATGACAAAATACAGGATTTGGTCTCAAGTCACATATCTTTTCTAAGGGGCTTTTTCACCCTTGATCTGTGGGATGAAGTTTCCATTGTTGATGGCTCAAGGACACTGACCTTCTCACGATTTCCCTTATCCTGTAGGTTTAGTGCCAAGGGCTTGTCTTCTACTGCTGTGAGCTGTGGTTGCAAGTCATCCTCAACACCTTGATGTGACGATGATCTCACCATATCCCCATCCAGACTTGCTTCTCTCCCCATGGTCTGCTAAGAAGGGTGTTGTGTTCTTACTTATGGGTCTCACACATGAACATCGTCTGGTTTTGTTAGCAAGTCATATCAACAATTTAACTAATAGCACTTCTAACATTAAACCTCAAAAGGGGAGCATTGTCTCCTACTGTAACATGGTTTCCAAAATTGTATGAGAAAAAGCATTTTGATTAATAAGGAATGCCAGCAGATTAAAATTCATTTAAAACTGGTACTCTATTTCAGTGACAATTTTATAGAATTATAGAACAATTCATCTTGGAAAAGAGCTACAAAATCAAATTTAACCTTTGGCTGGACAGCATCATATCAACTAAACCTAAGTATGACACTGAGTTGTTTCTCAAACGCCTCCAGGGATGGTGAATCCTATCCAGCCCCATGGATCTTTAAATGTCTAAGAGGCAGAGCATGTCACAAACTACTCTCTCCTGGGTTACAGTAGGTCTGTGCTGTTCCCTGTCTTCGTGTACCAGCTCAGGGGACTGGTTGTCCTGTGTGTAATTGGTCTTTCTCTTAAAGACTGAGACAAAGAAGGCATTAAGTACCTCAGTCTTTTCCTCAACCTTGTATAAGGGTTTCCTGCCCTGTGAATACTTATGCAGATTTTCATTACCCTTTATTTTTTTTCTAAGTTTCCAGACTTTTGATTATAGAAAATTCCCAGCAATGTCTCATGCTCTGTGTCAAAACAGCAGACATAAGTATTGTCTATTTGTCACAACTCACCAACATACCCAGTGCTCACATTGTAACCTGTGACAGTACAAAGCAGTGTCATTTCATATGGCACATTTTAAAGCTGCAATACAATTATAAGAATGGATTTTACCTGTTACCCTGGGGAAAATCTGGGGTTTAACTGTTGTCAAAATATCTTTTAGAAAACCTTGTAATGGTAGTTAGTCTTGATAATAATCTTCATGAATCATTAAGGTGTTATCATTACCATGACTCTGAAAAAGCACTCAGAATACTCTATTTGGTATTTATTATGCATCATAATTAACTATTTAGTTAAAGATGTTTTTTTTCCAAACAGGAAGAAAAAAGTTCATAATGGTTGTCACTGAAAACTGGGAAATAAACTCTCCAACCCATTTTCTAGGTTAGATAGCTGATATTACTTTATTAGCTGCACTGGAAGGATGGGGCTTTCCCCTCAAAGCATGCATGCCCTGTAACCTAACAGACAGGTTATATTTCTGAAATGAATACAAATTCATCACATTTCCTGAACACATGCATATATGTTAATTATTTTCATGGGCTTGTTTGGATAGGGTTCCAGGTCTTCTGATAAACCTGTTCTCCTTCAGACTATCTCAAATATGTGGTCAGGTCATAATGTACTCCTCTCATCATTCTTAGCTCTGACACACAATCCTTGTTTCCAAAACTAAGCTATCAGCTAGTACTCATTAATCACTGATGTAAGTAAACACAGAAGCATTAGCTGGCACAAGGCTTATTAGTCACAGATGTAGGGAGTTAACACAAGGCCACATTAATCTCTGACATTTGTACCAAGTACCGAGTGGTACAAAACTAAGAATTAACCATGACTATAACTAGGAATATAACCATGAATAATACACCATGTGTTAAAGTTAAAAGAATTCTCTGTCTTCTCCCACTGCTGCCTGGACTTTCTCTTAAAGGAATGTAACTGGTTTCATAACAGAAGTGTTCCATTTTAATCTTTATATGCCTGAAAGATTTTTCTCTTTATTTTTTCAGTTCTCATTTGTACAATAAATTAGGGACTGTGTATAAAATTTTATTTTCTTTTCCAAATATTTGTGTTTTATTTGTGATCCTGCTGCTATATATTGTGCATGGGACCAATAAACATCCATACTCAAGCATTAGCTATTCATCTGAAAAAGTAGGTGCTTCAATTCATATGAATTTACATCCTTAAATGATATCAGACCTTGAAAATATTTTTTTCTAAGAATTATGAGAGCTCTCTTACTTAATCTGCTTTGATTTGACTTGATCTGGAGAACTATTTAAATCTTCCCACTGAAATAACAGGAAAAACCAAAAAGGGAATATCTTACTCTGCCTGCACTCGCAGTTTGCCTGTCCTGCTAATGCAAACATGAATAAGAAAAACCTGTGTCAGACATATACTCAACATGAGGATGCCAGTGGACTGAAGCTTGATTGGGCGCTAGGTATTTGCATCGGATTGTGACCAAACATTTTTGAGTTGTGAATGACTGCAGATGCAGACTCCACCAGACTCAGGCATCCAGTGATGATTCAAGGCTTTGGACAAGTTGTCTTTGTGCCTACAGGAAATCTTATTTTAAAAAATGTGTTATGCCTTTTCTTGTTGGCTATTTTCTTGTAGGAAAAAAGCCAAAACAAATTAAACATGGGACAGAGGTATTTCATGCACCTTGTTTCTTGGACCTTGAATAGTGAGAATTGATTTAATGGCAAATTACTTTGGGGAAAATTACCTTAGTACTCTACAGAGTTCAAACATATAATTTAAGCATCCTCTGTTATATTCAATAAGCGATTTTTTTTTAATTGGTCTGTTTTTTCCTCCTAAAGTACCTGAATTTATTCACAGAAGGACTTGAATATTTGATTATATGGAGTAGATGACTGTCATGATGGTTTTTAAGCAGAATTATTATATTTCAGTTCAAGTTGGTCCATTAGGAGCTTACATGCACAGAAATTAAATAATGTATTTACACATCTTTACTAAAATCCATTGCAAGTTGTTATTGTCAACACTAAATGAGATATTTCTGGTAATTCAGTGTCTGGATATATCTAGAATACTATGCCACAAAAGTTTTTTGTATTTGCAGTAAAAATGACAGTATAATCAAACTGCCCTCATATTCTTTGTTGACTCAAACTTTGAAGTGCTAGTGGGTATAAATCTCCTTGTCAGACTGTAAATTTAATTTGTATTTTTCAACCCAGTGTTGTACCCCTTCTCCCAAGGTTAAATTGATAGACCAGCTGTGACAACTCAGCTCTACCTGTGGATGTTCTGCCTTCACAGCAGCTGCAATATCAGAAGGTTTGGTACCTGCAGCAGAATGCAAGTATCTTCACCCCAAGTTAGGAGAAACTGTATCTGGATTTATGTACCATAGGGCTTCAATATTGCTTGTAACAGTTCACAGGGTCCAGGTACAATATTTTATAGAGAAATATTTAGAGGTCCAGGTACTATATTTTTCCTGTGCACCTTTCCTTTGGCATTGTGATGCACTTGTATAGGAACCCTCTTTGCAGGTTTCCTGCATGGGTAAGGGAGAGCAATCATTTCTGGGCACTGACCCTTAGCATGCCATCCAGGGACTCCCTCAGGAGCTCAGGGCTGGGAGTGGGCTTCTGGCCATCAATTTGTTATTTTATACCACATTGGGCTGATTGTTGCAGAAGAAAAGCAATACTGTAATTGGTACTTCTCTAAATGGAGGGAAAGGAGCATGGACATCCATCCCTCTTCCAGAAATAGTAGTAGTGGGGGGAGTCCAGCTGTGGACAGGATACCTCGAAAGCATTAAGACTCGACTTAGATGTGCCCATTGATTTTGTATATACACATTTAACTTTGAGACTTAGAGCTGTGTTGGTCCATAGAAAATGCACAGATCTGTAGAAAAGTGATTTCTTGCAAAAATATGGGCTTAGAACCTATAGAATGTGTTCTATAATATGAAAGACTGAAAGTAGTGTAAGTTGTAAAACAAAATAAAATAAATCCCCACTTTCTGTAAAACTTTAAAAATATTTTTTCTTTTGTCAGGCCTTGTAGAAATACAAACCCAGTTCCAGTTTCTACCTTTCTGTTACTTTTCTTTCCATGCCTCTGGAGGAAAAAAAAGCATTCTTATTAAGTGACTTTTTATTTATTTATTTATACTATTTAGAAAAAAGTTGATGAAATATCTCAACTACTTAACAAAATAGCAAATAATATTTAACTCAGTGACCTGCAGAAATATGTCCTAACTGAAATTTTTATCAAGTATGGTAAATTTCTGACAGATAGTTAAATCTCTGAGAAGTATCATCTGAGAAAAAGACCTGTGAAAATAGCAAAAGGCTTGAAACTTCCTTCCTCATCATTCAAGCACTGATACAGCAAAAAATACAGTAGATATTTTTTAACAAAAGATAATATCTGTTTTGCTAATGTAACTGTATCCTGTGTCACAATAATTTCCTTATGCAGTGAACAAAATATTGATTTTTGACTCATGAGATTGAGATAGAAAAAAGAAAAAAATTCTTGTGCAAAATTTTTTCTCCAACGAGCATACAAAACCACATCTGCCTTTGTGAAGTAATGTTAGGATTTCGACTACATTGCTAACTTTCAAATTTTACAGCTTTGTGAAACTTAGGGAAATTGCTAATTATATTTTCATCTACTCCCAGCCAAAACACTTCCCATTAAACTGGAAGATAAGACTTATGATGTTCTCTCCTTCATTATGACATCATAACAAATAGAGAAATTTGTTTTCGATTTAAATTTTTTACATTTTGAATAAGCTATGTGCACCAGAGTTACACACTTCCAGTTATTTGTTTATAATTCCTTCTCAAGTTTAGCACAAAAACTGTGATTAGGGGAGGTTAAGAATGGAGTTCAGAGGATACATGAGTAAGAGTCACAGAGCAGATGAAAATGACAGGTGTTTCTTCTTTCACCCTAGTCTCAGTGACACTGTTTATTTGGTTCTGCTGACTTTGCTGAGCAAAGCTTAACTCTTCTCTGGTACCAGAACCACTGCAAGAGAAAAGAAAATGCTTAAAATGCATTCATAGGACAGCTGGGACTCCACAGCCTCTTGTTCTCACTTATTTCTCTGTGTGTTCAGATGCATAACATACAAAAGAAATTGTCACTGATGTGCACTGGACATATTCAGAATAGATTACCCCTTCTCAGACCCATATTTAGCAACTAAGAAGCCCAGGAAAATCAGGCTGTTACAGATTCAAGATAGGAAAATCAGGCTGTTACAGATTCAAGATACTTTATCTAGTGTCTTAAAGTATCTGTGGAACTGCACAACCAAAAACCAATATCAAGCTTTTTTTTTTTTTTCTTGCAAACTACTACTTATGTGCAGCAAACTTTTATGCAGTAAACTTTTGCAGCTTATTGCAGGCATCAAATACCAGGACTTTGGCTTGGCAGATGAACAAACCACATGCATTCAACAAACTCCTAAATGCTGTTACAGACTAACTAATCTGCTTAAAATTGTTTTAGACTATAATGAGCTATGATCAATTATTCATTACTGGACATCTTGGTCTATTATTAAGCACGGTGTAAATGTGATTGTCTTAGTGCAAGGATGCACGTAGAAGTTCACTGACTTAAGTAGTTTAATGTGTCTCTCAAAGACAGCTACATCCTATTGTACATCAGTAGAAATGAAGGAAATTCAGTTTTAATTACAGACAGCCTCAAACTGTTACATGAGAGGGTAAGAGGAGAAGGGGGATGATGTTCTGATGTTCAAGTCCCCTCTTTGGCTGGTTTTCAGCACTTAAGGGACTTGTAACTTTAGCCTTGAAAAAGACCCTGTCTCTTCTTATCCAAAAATCAATATGTTTTACTAGTAATAAATATGATGGTTTGTTTTTTTCCAGTCTGGACTAGAGACTGGCTACTTTCTAAATAAATTTTCTTTACCACCTACCGGTCATTAGTTTCCGGAATCAAATTTACATTTTGCATGGATCTAATATGATTAGTTTAAAATACACTTTTGTGTCTTTCGCAATACCCTTCCCAAACAGTCTCACCCAGTAAGAAAATTTATTACGTATCTGAAATCATTGCTGGGGATTTGGGAGTCTGAATTTTGTTGCATATTTTACTATGTGTAAGTGGCTCACCACTTACTGTCGTTATATATGGTAACATTGTGGGAACAGATGTATAGGTAAACCCATGAGCCTCAGAAAAACCCATGAACCCTGCTGATCACATATAAGCCCAATACTAGCAGTGCATCAATAGCCCATATTTAAGACAGGAAGATGTAGTTATTTGTTCAAAGCAAATGCTTCCATCATGAGATTTTTCTCCAGTGAATTGTACCCATTCTCTGGAGCTGAAAAAAAATGCCTCTAACTCAATAAAATCTTCCATGAAGCTCCACTGAGTGTAACCCATTCTAATGCGATTATCCATGTTTTATTTAGAAAAGTGATCACCCTGGTGGCTCAGAGTATTTCTCCTTTAATATGTGACAACATTTACGTATCATTAACATGCAAAGGATTTTTTTAGAGTATTTTGTGACTTAAAAACCCGCAACGACCATACCAAGGAATCCAGACTCAATTCTTTCTTTGTGCAATCTCAGCAGATGGAATAATACTACAAGTAATAATGCTCTACTCGTATTTTTTAATGTGGACACTGTTATTTCCTCATGTACGTACAAAATTAAAAAGATGCTGTTAACTTAGGTTAAAGATTTCAAGAATTTTTACTATACAACTTTTATTAGCTACTACTAAAATAATATATATATTGCTACCATTTAATACAGAATTCAGGTGTGTGTACCATGAAAAAGTCACTGTTGGCAATGACTCTCTGTGGGAATCCCTGCATACCTATGCAAACAATTTCCTCTCTTGATTTCTGTGCAGAATGTTGACAGCCTGGATGTGCAGTTGACATTTCAATTCCTTGCCCAGAAAAAGCAAACACTTTCATTCAGTAGAAAGTTAAAAGGAATGCGAGATACATGTAAAATTTTTTTTCTAAAGTACTTATTTTAAATCTGTGCAGGTAGCTGGACTCAATTTGAATACAAGATCTAAAAATAACAATATTCTAATTCCTTCTTCTCTGAAGTCAGAGTTCCTATGTGTAATGCACATGCTTGACTATTTGCAAGCTATCTAACAAGTCCTGGGTTCTCAGGACCAAACAAACTGACTCCTTATTAGGGTGAACATGATACAGGGTGAGCTGCTGGGGATGATACAAGCAGCTCATGTCAGTTCTCAGTGTTATTCTGCAGGGCATCCAGGACCTATAGAGCACCATGGTGAAGCTCCCAAGGTGCTGGAAATGGTATGGATACAGGCTGCTTCATGATTATCGCGTTGAAGAGAAGTACTGATTACAGCTCTCATTCTGTTGCATGTGCAGCAGAACAGAACTTCTGTTAGAACAGAAGAACTACAAAACTACAATCCTGTAAGAAGAGGGAAAACATTTTGCTCCTATGGAAATATTAAAAATAGAGTTTTCTAATGTGCCTCAGAGTGATTTTGTGGATGGGAAATACTTTATGTGTACTTTATGGAAAATTAAAAATGGGAAGTGAAAAATACAAGACACCTTTGTGGTTTCTTGTAAGGTTCACTTTGCACTCTGCAATTACAGTCCTTTTTGTTCTTTCTGAACAAACACAGCATGTTTGCTGTCCTATAACACTGTGATTTTTACACTGCATGAAATACTTGCCTCTGGGAGTGTTTTTTTTTTTTTTTTAATGAATGTTTCAATGCTTTGATTCCAAAGGATTTTTCCTTCTACCACTGGCTAAAAGAGCAGTAAAGAAACCTAGAACTAGGGTTCATCAAGATAAACAATGATATTTACTTTCTGGATTATCTGGTATGCAATGTTTCTCAGGCTTCTTCTGCTCTTGCTGCACTTCAACTTTTGCAAGTAGCATTTGCATTTGGACATAATGTTTCAGCAAGGCATATAAAAAGGATACTGAGCAACAACATTTCTTAGAAACTTTTCCTTTATCATAATGAGGCTTGAAAGGAACGCACTATGGAACAGAAAAAAAAAAAATTTACTCCTAAACACCTATTTGATAAAACTTTGTGCTTATAGCGTACTTCAAGCCTCTTGCAGCCACTCCAGAATCCTTAGGAAATAGCATCTGCATGGTCAAACTTCCTCAGGAGAAGGAAATTTTCTGAGGACAATTTCTGTCAATACTTTCTCAGTTTCCCTTGTGATTCTTGAGATTTTCTTGGGTGGGAAGGATGCTGATATCCAGCTAATTTCTTTCACATGGACATATCTTACTAATATAATCAACAGCAATTTCAAAACATATTTTTATGTTTGCCTAATATTAACCACTTGTGACCACTACTTCTAAGTGCAAATTCTGCTGCCTGCGGAAGCTGTTCTAGTTTTCCAAATAGAGTAATTCAGATTTAAGAGAGGCAGTGAAGAGCCTTTTTCCTGCAACAAAATAGGCCCTGTAATTTAAAGTCTAATTTGCACAGATTCAAGATTTAAAATTATATTTTCCTAATATATATAAATTCATAGAAGCTAAATATTGACAAAAAGGAAATAGAAAAGGAAGAGAGATCTAAAATTCTGTAAATCCTATTTGCTGCAGAAAGCTTTGAAGATTTGCTTATTGACCAGCAAAAGGGTGAATGAAAACATAGAAGGCAGAAATAATCTGACAGCTGATGAAAAATTTGAATTTACTCTTTACTTCAGAAGAAGCAGTGTATGAACAAGAACAACAATACTATGCCAGCTGGAAAACCTGCTGTCTGTGACTCCAGCTTAATGGAACACCAAATATTGTGACCATGTAATTCATAAACTGTTAGACCTGAGAGACTCCAGAGTGGCTGCTGCCACTGCAGTGAGATCAAATCTTCTATGATTAGGTAAAATTAAATGGGGATCATGCATGGCTTACCATGAATACTGGTATTTCCCTGAATTTTGACATATACAGATATTGCAATTTTTTATGTATGGTTTTCAAGAAAAAAGGTTTTATGTATTGTAGATTAATTAATTAATGCAGACCTTCAGAGCATGACACATGTGAGACAACATGTTTACTAAGCATATACCAACAGCTACCCTTAAATAACAGTAGAGGTGGAAAAAAATTTAACAAACTCCAAGGCAAGGATGATAATTTATTCTTCTTTTGTGCGGAGGATTCAACACAAGCTACTTGATAATAAGGGCATCTTGACTGTTGAAGCTTTATTATATTCCTGCCTACATCTTTGTTGCTCTTCAAGCATTGTCTTCTCCGTTGCTCTCAAAAAAACATAGTACTATTATCTATATTTAACAGCTATACTTATCTAGTTCTCTCTGTCAATGCTGGTTTCCTACAGTCAAAATTTTAACCTGCATAAAACTGCAGAATAAAGCTACCCTGAATTAATTGCAAAATAATACCCTAATGGAATTGAATTTTCAACAATATGTTGAGCACTTAAACCTTTAGTTGTTTTCGAGGTGAAAGTTGTTATATAAGGCTGTGGTTATCACACAAAGCAACACAGTGAAAAACACTGGTTAAATTTAAAGCAGGAGCAGACATGAAGAGAATCTCTAATCTGCAGATTAGAAAGTATGGCTACAGTGGCGCAAGGTTTGCCACAGTAATCACTGCAATATTGATAATCACTGCTTGCTTCAATGTTCTGTAGTCCCACAGCCTGAGTTACACTGCAAGGCTGTACAATACATTCTGCAAAGAACAGGTCTTGCATATTTTTACACTTCATAAGAGTCTAGTCCAAATCATTTGCTGTCCTGTAATAATTTGAAAAAAATACAAGTGCTATAATAATCTGACTCTTTTGGTGTAGTTTTCTTAATAGATCAAGAGAAACAAATGCAAGTCATAAATCTGCCTCATATTGCCCAAAATCAGGAGTAACACATTGCTGTTTGCAGTAGATTTTTCAAGTCGTTCTACCTTTAGAAAAAACATGTGTATAGTTGTCTGAATTTTATTTTAGTAAAAATCCAGAGAAATTTCACAGGAAATAATAACTGAAAAATGGTGTTGATGATAGTCATGTGATTTGGAGAGGTTTAGGAAAGAAATTGAAATTAAAACTTTGACCTTAACTTATTTTTATGTAAGCAATTATGCTATGAGGGAACCATTTCTCACTCCTTGTAAAATTTTGTCTTCTCCCAGGGCTGTCATTATTTTGTTCAATATCTGTGTACTGCTATACGGGCATGACTAAGATACAGTTCACTTCTGAAAATATTTCCAGGTTACTATTTTCTGTCTTGCCATTTGATGGTTAATCCTCTTTAAAAAGTCTCTCCAATGCTGCTGCTAAATCCAATATCAGTTTTCTTCTTCAGCCTCAGGGCTTTTTTCTTTCTTTTTATTTTTTTATTTCTTCTTTTCTGCTTGAAAATGCATCTTTGGAGTCCACCACTATATAATGAATAATGTTAGCAGTGGCAGGATTATCATATATTCATTGGTATAATAAAAATTATGTTTCCTGAAGGTATCAGAAATCTGCTTTAGCCTCAGACCAGTGCAAGTATCTTTGTCAATATTTAATCTCTATTGACTCATAGCTTGATTACAATGCATAATGCTGACCGCATCAATCTTCCCATAAAGCCTGGCTTTTGCTTCTGACAAAACTCTATTGATACATTTGATTCCTGTTCATATTGCATCACTAAAAAACTGCTGAGATTTTCACTCTCTATAAATTTGTGTATATTTTCACCCTGAAAGGGCACATAGCAACATATTGTTAGATTAACTGCTAGATTTTTTGTCCTTTTTTTTATTTCAAATGCAAAAATGAAACAGATAGCAAACATTAAAAACTGTGTGAGTAACGTACGTCTTCTCTTTTGAACAATTTCTCCTTCCTCAAGGAAACTTAATGAAAACCAAAGCCTTCTATTGCTTTTTTCAGCATTAAAAAATTCTCCCCAGCAAAACATTTTCTTGTGCTTAACTTTGTGATACTATGAAGTCCCCTTTTGAAGAGGTGTGTGTGTTTAGATGTTGAAAGATTTTGTTGAGCTTTGTCCAGCTTTACCTGCTGGTTTGTAGTCTGATGTATTATAAAGTAACATATGAAAATATATATTACACATAATATAAATGCATTTTTCAATTTTAATATATTGTTTTCCCTTTGGGAGTTTTATCCCTAAAGTCAGTTAATTTGTATGAAAAATACCACATGTTCACATGAACACACAGTTCATCAGAATATCTCTGTTCTAAGGTTTGCATCAGATAGTTAGTAGATGTAGGTGTAGATGGGGATTGTCTGAAAAACCTAAAATATATTGCATGCAAGTATTAATATATGCAGAACTGATTTGTTGCATGACAAATTCAAAAGATGATAAATTAAAACTAATAAAAGATAAATATCTTGCTGGGACAAGACATGAACAAATATCTCAGGCATAAAAAAAAAGAAGATTAAAATGTGTCTTATCTATTTATCTTTACAGAGACAATATTCAAATCTATGGTAACTTCTGGCTGTAAACAAGATGTACTCCTACAGGTGTCTGCATGCAAGGTTTTGGTGTAGAAGATGCAAGCAGAAATCTGGTAGGATTAAGAAAAGCTGGTATATCTAACACAGTTGGGTAGTCATAAATGGATAAACTTTTGCACTGCTATTCTCTAAACATCTTTGCTTATAAAATACAAGAGCAGGTTAGAGTCTCAAGTGTGCTTTCTATTCATGACAACAAAATTTTCTTGCAGGGTTGAGAAACTTACTGCAGTATACAAGATTAAACAAGTATAAATAAATTTTAAGGATCAAATCATAGATATTTGAAAATGAACACAGAGTAAAATTGTTGCTTATTAATTGTGTACTGCTTGGTATTCGTGTTTAGGTAGTCTGTTTCTAGAAGTCAGCTCTCCTTCATCTAATATCCCCTATGAGTTCATCAACTCAGATGTAATTGTATATATGTCAACTGAAAATTGAACACTGTATTTGGTCCAAAACAATTTGGGACAATTTGTCTACATCAACTCGAGCTGACCAGATTTGAATTGAATTAGCTCAGAGACTGCCCTTTATTTTTGCATTTGAGTTGCATTTTTGCAACTTAATTTTTTATTCACCTGGGAATGATGATAACATTTGCCTCAGGAGATTGCTAGTCAGCTTTACATATTTGATTGAGAGTCTGAAGTTAGGAATATCTAACAATGATTTTTCATTTTTGCATTGTCTGCAATGCTTCCTTTTCTCCAGTAAATAGAGACAATATTAAAAAGTCATGCTTGTATAGTCTTATGATTGTAATGATGCTGTCTTGTTTTCTGGCTCAATTCCTAGTTTAGACATCAACACTTTGTAATTTGACAGAAAGCAATGACTGTGAGGTGCTCTGACACATTAATAATTTTATGGCTATGGTTTACTATAGGAATGCTCAGAGGCTCTGCCAATACCAAAATTAAAGGTGCAGCCTTCACAAATCTACCTGATGAATTTATTGAATTGTTAAGAAACCTATTTCTTTCCATTGTCCACAATTTGTTGTTTTTTTAACTTATGACTATTGTGACTGAGTCTACACGCCCCTGAAGATAAAGGAATCTGCACAGCAAGCACAAAGAAAAACAAAGGACAGTACATAAGATCTGTGGCTATAGTAGCAAAACTTTAGATGTAAAGATGACAGCAAATTCTTGCCAGCTTTTAATACAAATAAATAAATAATTACCTAATCTTACTCTCAGAGGCCTGTTTTGGGATCTCAAGTGCAAAACAAAGCTCTTCTCTGTCAGCAGTATGAAGTACGGGCCCACTTCTGCATTCTGTAATCTTCACTTCATTTATCATGACAACCAATGATCTCAAGATGCGTCTGGTGCTATGCTGAAATACATAAACACCACAATGTGATGAAGTCTTCACCTGCCTTCTTTGGAATCTAAGACACACTGTCACCTCAGGATCTCTGACTACAAAAGATTTTGTGCCTCACAAAGGGATCCTCTGATTCATTGTGAAGCTACCTAAACAAATACCCAGCAGTACACCTGTGGCCTTGGTAGGGTACAGGGATATGGTTTGGGTGTGTAGGGATGGGATCAGAAAAGCCAAGACCCAGATGAAACAGGACAAGACAAGGGATACAAAGAATAACAAGGGATTCTCTAAGTAAATAGCTCAGAAAAGAAAGGCCAAGGAGAATATATCCCCACTGATGAGAAGAGATGATTTTTGACAAAACATATGGAGGAGTCTGAGGTACTCAATGAGTTCTTCACCTCCCTTTGCTGGCAGTCAGGCTTTGCCCATCTCTCAGCTTCCCAAATCTCCAAGGAAAGGCTGAGGGAGTAAAATCTCTCCCATTGTAAGTGAAGAGGAGGCTCAATACATGGTATATCCGTAAGTCAGTGTGGCCTCATGAGATACATCCCAGGGTCCTAAGGGAACTGCTTGATGTTGCTGGCAATCCACTCTCTATCATGTTCAAAAAGTAATGGCAGTCAGGGGAAATCCCTTATAACTGGAAAAAGGGAAAGATCCCTTCTATGTTTAAAAAGGGTGGAAAAGAATATTCACACAAGCCCATAATTAATTTGGTTTGAAAAGACTTCTGAGACTATCGAGTACAAACACCGCCAGATCAACCAGACCACTTAGCTACTACAGTAAGCAGCAAAATATTCCCACAGTATGACATGAAATATGTAGATGAACGTAAATAGTTTACTTACTGAATAGGGTCTTGTATCATCACTTCTGAGTAAAGAGTCAACCAGTATAATATGCCTTTTGTCCTAGTGAGGGGCGTCCAAAAATTCTAGAACAGGGCAGACTAATCAGGGGCAAACGTATGGCTGGTCATTGTTAAAATTTTCATTAGAAATTGTTTTTATGAGTGTAAATATAATTTTATTTCTTACAGAAATATATTAATCCAGGTCTAGAGTAGCAGAAGTCTCCACAGGAAACAAGAAGCATAGCTTGAAAAAAGGTTGAAGACAGGTAGGATGTTTTAATGTTGAATTTCATATCTTTTGAAAAAACAAGTGACTTTAAACCATGTGAAATAGAGTAAAATCCTGTTCCTGCTCAAGTTAATGGCAAATTTACTTGTTTTCCAGAGTTACATTTTTGCTTAAAATTTATTTCCTATCTCCTGAATGTACTGTGAAATATATACATAAATGCCTGAAGATGGATATGGAATTATCTGGATTTTTATTATAATATGCAAATTCCACCTAGAAAGCCAACTAAATATTTATTTTGAAGAGTATATATAAGGTTAGGACTGAAAATTCGCTGCAGTTCTCATGCAGGCATTTATAGATTTCCTCAAGCTCGATCTTGTGTGTCAGCAATACAGTGACAAGCAGCAGTGCAAATGGGAGGGAATATTTATGGTGGTTTTTTCTACCTTCTTCTTATAACCTTACTGTTCTCTGACCTTCAGAAACACAGCCATTTGGCACTGCTTTTTGATGAAGTAAGAAAATGCCTCATACTCCAGGCAGGAAAGATAAATTTTAAAGCCCTAACTATTTGGAAGTACATAGAAAGAATGTGAAAATTGTTATTTAACTTAATTCCATTTTTTAAAAATAAATAAATTAATTCAACAGGTACCTATTTGTCATATTTTGATAAATGCAATTAACATTGTAATAATGAAATACTCTTTTTAAAAGAGAACACAATCTCTAAATTAAGGGTTTCTACTTATCAGCACACTGCAGTGTCCAGCCTGCATGTAAGGAGCAACTTATGCTAATGTCATCCTGATTGCAGATGAGTTTCTTTTTTTTTCTTGCAGATTATCAGTTTAAAAAATTTGAATATACATTAGTTCACTGTAATGTTCTAAGCTTGTGTTTCAATGCCATAAGCGCATTTGGCAAACAGTTCTCTGAGAAGTGAACATTTATTTTCAGCCAGAATTTATAGCTGCATACACTGAGTGGGCTCCTGAAATGTATAGGTGCAGGGAAAGTCCATGTTTTGGGGAGAGAAGGTCTGGTAAGAATATAATCTGGACCTGGAATAGTGTGAGAAGTTATGGAGAGGATATTGTTTTTACTGGTAACTGCTGAAGTAAGGGAGGAAAGGCCAAGGATATCCAGTTTCAATGTAGAATCTGCCAATGGTCCACTGAAAGCAGGGGCTAAGATTGAGGGCAACATATGGATAAATGTCCAAGAACTGGAAGCACAGCACACTCCTGAACTTACTGATAGTTGCTTGATTTTAGGAGCTTCTGACACTTTAAAAAACTAAGGAGTTACCCAAAGCCTACAGATCCCAAAAGTAAAGCTCATCAAGGACAAGGAAGAAGAATTCATTATAGTCTCTCCTAACATGGAATGGGTATGAAGTCAAAGACTAGACTAGACTAGACTAGATTAGACTAGAATAATATTTTAGTTGGAACCTACAACAATCATTCTGTCCAACTGCCTAACCACTTCACAGGACTAAATTAAAACAGGTTTTTAAAAGTATTGTCCAAATGCTTTGGCCACTGACAGGCTTGGATATCAGACACCTTTCAAAGAAGCCTTTTCCAGTGTTTGACCACTGTCATGGTAAAGTATTTACTAATCTCCAGTATGAACTTATGCTGGTGCCAATTTTAACCATTCCCATGTGTTATTTTTGGATCCCTGGGAGGGGAGCTCAGCACCTCCCTCTCCAAGTCCTTCCCTCAGGAAGCTGCAGAGATCAATGAAGTTTTCCATCAGTCTCTTTTCTTCCTAATGAAACAAAAGGAGTGTCCTCAGCTGCTCCTCACAGATCATGCCATAGATTTTGGTGTGGACAGAAAGCAGCTCAAGCGAAAATGCTCTTGGAAGCAGAACTGAATACTGCAGAGAAAAAAGCAGGTCTCATTCTTCAGACCTAGGTACTAATTGAGCAGATAAAGCAAATACCTGAGGTGAGAGTTCTATGCTGAGGGGAGATCCTTCTTGCAGATTTCATTCTCTGTTCTGCAGAGAGCAGAAGGCTGAAGTAGGTTGTGTACAGATAAATATGACCAGCTTTGCTTGGCTGAGACCAGCAGACTTGTAATTGTACTCACGAAAGCAGCTGTGCCCGGCTTGAAAGATATGGGAAAGCAGAAAAATAGGTGGTGTTAGTTTTATTCAGCAATATAAAAATATAGGAACAAAGTAAAAAGGATTAAGATGGAAACTTGGCAAAATATCTCATCTAGCAGGATGCAGATTTAGACTTTCTCATTTTTGTTGGAAAAAGTCAGTTCCAAAGTTATAAAGTTAAAACATCAGACAAATGGGACAATTTTTTACAAGTATGCAGTAGTCATGCTTAGACTGGCTATAGGTATGTAAAGATGCATTAAAACACTGGGATAATACATAACATTAAATATTTTTCTAGCAATTAAACTATTTTAAGGAGTACTTTTCAACAGTTTTGTATCTTAATGAAACATGGTTATATATCTTGAACTCTAGAAACATTGATGTTAGTTTTAAGAAACCCTTGATTTGGAGCAATGAATTTTAAAAAATAGAATAGATCTATAAACATCACAGAAATACACCGTCTGCTTATGGCATTAGCTGCTATTCTTAGAGCATAAAAATATTGATCCCAACAGTAGCGAGAAGCTGCTGCTCTTTTGCTAAAGTTTAGATAAGTTTCTCATGTAAATTAATACACCAAGAAGACTGCAGTCGAAATTAAAACGAACCCTCAGCACTTTGGTTCACTTACTGGCTTTTTTAAAATGGATTTCCTACCTAAAATTTTTGTTTTCAATGGTCGATTCTCTATTCTAACTTTTTTTCAATGGTCAATATGTTTCTACCATTAGCAGCTATACTTGTCTGCTACTTTTATTATGTGAAAATCTGATTTCAGAAATAGCTTTTTATTTGCCAGATGGTTAGAACACTTTAGTTTATTTATCCAGGTCTTGGGAAATAAAATTTGAAGGATGACAAAACTTTAGTGTCCTTGGGAGACCAAGAAAACCTTATTTGGAGAAGCTGTTATGAAAAAATTGTGACACTCAAGCATTTTCCCCAATCACTCTAGTTTCTGTTGAAATTGTACCAAGATTGCCAGCTTTAAGGACTGTCCTTAGAATCTTAAGATGTGGAGAGCAGGTTTCAGCTCCTTCAGACCCCAATCATGTAAGCTGTGGAACAAGTCATTGCAAGAGACAAAATCTCAAGCTAAAGCCTACTGAGGCTGTTAAAAGGACCCGAACAGCGTCAGTGCTGCTGGCAGCTGAGCATGCCTGCCACTGGGATATATTTGCAGCAGTAGTGCTGCTAGTAGTCAAAGGGGAGCAAGATTCTATCACAGATGAGCACACGTGTTTGAAGAGAGCAATCACAGGAGTCAGCTGAGGCGCTAATGACCAGAGGGAGCAGCCCCAGAACTTGAAGAGCTGAGTCAACATTCAGGAGTTAAATATCATTTGGAAATAGGTGTCAGACCTCTGCGACCTGACCATGTCAGGTCCCACATCTTTGACTGAAACGACAACTAGTGATCAATGTAAGAGAATGAACATTTGGCTTAATGCACCTGATCCACCTCAACTCCTAATACTGTTAGATTCTCTGGCTGCAGGGTTTTGCTCTGTTTAATTATTAGACTCCTTATTGTTTTTTTAAATTTAATGTGGGATTTTTTTCAATTCCTCACACCAGTTATTTTCTTTCCAGATTCAGTCATAAAATTTCATATGGCTGGACTCATAATAAATATAATTTATACTTTCCCAATCAGCTAAGAATAAAGTATATCTATGTTTCAACCTGTAGTTCACTCCTGTTTGTAGTCTATTAATCCAAAATTGCATGTCATCCTTGCACTGCCTGTCTGCTGATGCCTAGTTGTTTTCCGCACCATTGCTGAATAATTCCAGATTTGTAACTTTTCTACTTTTAAAACTTCCCAGTTATCAGATTTTCCAGGAAAGTATAAACATAAAGAAAAAAAACATTCAAATGTTTGAAACACATTTGTTTCAATCAGTGGAAATCCACCCATGAGGTGTAATTGTGCCATCCTGAGCTAAGTGACATAATAAGAAAAGGATAATTGAGATTCTTGCATGTCTTGCATGACACCACGGACTTTTAAATTAATTTTTTTAAAAGGAAATGAAATAGGAAAAAACCAGCACCTGAGCCAGTCATCCATACTTATGCTCCATTCCAGAGTATTTTATTCACCTACTGCACCTCAAGTGGGCATGACAGTAAAAGAAAATTATATCTTGCTTTGCCTCCCATTTGAGGCTGGACTGAACAAGTGTTGCAGCAGATGCTGTTTCTATTTCTATGGAAAATAAAAATACTGTGTTGAATTTAGATCGAGCAACTCGATAAGGTAATAAGATTATGCTTCAATTTTCCAATGTGCATAAAAAATTACAAAGAATTAGTCTACTACTGGATATTTATATCTTCATGTTAAATGCTAGCATACAGTATTAATGCAGAAGATAGGGGTCAGTTCAGGCTTCACAATGTCAGAAAGGAAAGACATTATTTGGGAGGAAAATATTTCTAGAAATTCAAATCCTATATTTCATACCTGATGGAAAGAAAAGAGATGCATAGACAGCCAGATAATACAACTTTTTAATGAGCAAGAGCAAGGAAAGGAGAGAAGTATAAAGGTAATTCCTCCATTCACACAATATTAATAGTTTATTTTAAAGAAATAAACCAGAAATACACTCACAGAAAGGAGAAAAAAAAGTAAAAAAACAAAAAAGAAAAAAAAAGAAATAAAAGTGAAGGAAGCAAGAGGAAAAGAAAAGGAAAAGAAAAAGGATGGACCTAGAATTTATACATGGAAATCTACTTCTACAGACAACACACTGTACACAGATATATATATAGATAGATATCTATATCTATATCTATATCTATATCTATATCTATATCTATATCTATATCTATATCTATATCTATATCTATATCTATATCTATAAAATCTGTATCCTGTCTCTTGAACAGAAGTTGAATTGCTTGTGCACTGAGAAGTTTGATGAGGTAGTGGTCATATGGCATTTTCTGTCAAGAGGAAATATGGAAGCAAAACTCATTTAGTTACAAGGTAATTTGATAGGCAGCTCTAATTTCTGAAAAATGTATAAAGGAAACCAAGTAAGATTACAATCTCTTTTTATTAGGGGGTAAAAAAGTTTTAAGGATATTTGATTATATTTCTGTTCAACTTGTCTTAAGTCAACTAAAGGCACTGGTCTATCTAAAAGAGGTTGCAAAAGTATAATAGAAGTATCTTTATTCATACATTCCCCCTCTTGCACATATCTTACATCCTCCTTGATACAAAAACCTGAAAAGAAAAGGAAAAACTGGTCACTCAAAACAGGATTAAGAGACTTCTTGGTTCCATCAAGATTGATTTTGATTGTCTTTCAAATAAAGAAAAAATTATCACAATAAATCTAAGCAAGTAAAACTTATGAAACTACAATACATAGCTCATTTTGAATAGCTCAGCAGTCTGTGGCAAATGGATCTGTTGACACTTATTAAAAGCATGTTGAGGGAAATTTTGCTGCAGGTATTGCAGGCCGGGGTAGAACTTGTGATCAGAACAGTTTGCATCATCAGACAACAAATCTGGCTGCAGGAGGGCTGATAGGCCCGAGCCCAAAAATTTTTGCCAAATGGGTTAATAGGATATTGATGGATTTAGAAGAATGGATATTAACTATCATTAATCAGAATCAGAACTACAGTAATGAGTAGCTACAAATGTATAGATAGCTTGAAAATATTTACCCACTTATGCTTCCTTAGAATGAGGCAAAAATACCCTAACTTGGGAGTGTTCTCGCCCACATTTTTTCTTCCCCTCCAGAAAGAAAGTGTTATCAACAAGCTGACACTGTTTTTCCTAATTTATTTGAAACTAGGAGAATTATTTCAGTATTGGATAACTGTAATTCAAGTCCAGAGACATTATTAAACCTCCTAATGTACAGTTAATATTTATCGCTGTTGAGTCAGTAGAAAGATTCACAGATTCATGTTAATGTTGTACTTCAAACAATATATATGAGTAAAAAAGTGGATATAAACAACTAAGTACATCAATACATATTTCCCAATGTTTGCAAAGTAGGGATTAAATTTCTTACACTTTCCTTTAATGTTTATGAATTTTACAGACATTGAGACATCAGATTTCCTTCACAAAAAAAGTCATTAAAATTCTTCAACAGAACATTTGCTTAAAAAGTATTTTAATTCATCCTTTCTGATGCCCTCATTTTATTTGAATTGGTAGATCAGGATCCTATACTTGCAAAAAAAAAAATTCACTATATATCTAGGCCTCTTACCATGGTTGCGTTTGTGTACAACTATTGCAAAAGTAAAAAGAGGAATCTACATATCCTAATATTTGTAGGAATCCATTTTAAGGAAGGATCTATGAAAGCTTGAAAGATAAATAACTATTTTCTATTATTTCCCCATTCTGATAATCCAGGGCTCTTTTTGTCAGAATTCCCCTACTGGTTTGGGGTTGGGGGTTTTTTTTTTGTTTGTTTGTTTTGGCTTTTTCTTTTTTTTTTCTTTTTTTCTCTTTTTTGCATGGATTCAGATTGCATTTCTTGGAATCTTCTTCTAACTTTTAATATGATAAGGAAGAAAAAAGCCTTTCTTAACTAAACAATGTTGGTGAAATGTAACAGCACAGAATTGCCATAAGAAATTTATATATAATTCATAGAATTGAAATATATTTGAGAAATCTCAGTGCAACAGACACTAAGAAAACAGAAAAAGAAACTAATTTCAGGAAGTATATTACTCAGAATTATCTATTCTAGGTATTTTTAACATTTTGATCTTTCATTGTGATTTAACTATATTATGTTTCTGATAATTTTGAGTAGAACTGTGGAAGGGATGAGAATTAGTCCAGTGTTTTGTTCAAGATGGAAATTCTGCCTAACTAACACTTTCAGTCTCACCAAACAAATTCTTCACAGTCATAGTGACTGAAGGATAAATAGTAAGCTGCCATTTTATATGTGCACTAAATCCCTGTTTGATGCTAGAATGAAAGTAGGACTTAATAGAGACACATTGACAAAGCAACCACTAAATATTACTGTGAGTCATTATTTAGCAAAGGTTTTTCCTTGGATATGATGAACTGGGACACTTCAGCCCTTTATGACCCTCAAACTAACACTTCAGTTGTGTGTAGAAATAGCAAGCTGTCAGTATTTTGCACTGAGTTGTGACATAAAACACTTTGCTTTACCTAATTTTTCAAAGTCAAAATCACTCTTGCAACCAATGGAGTATTGCATAAGAAAATAGGAAATTTGAGAGAGCATTATTCTTCTCTTTCTTTGGTGATTTCTTTGTTAATTTACATATTTTCTTTTAGCATATCTAACAGCTCAGTTAGAAAATGCATTTTTTTCACATGGGGACATTGTTTCTATGGATTAAATAACTTTTTTGTATTCAGACCCATGCCTGCAAAGAAAATATTTATATTCAATTTCTTACTTCTTTCTGTTTAACCCTCTGTTCATATGGTTCATGGTCACCTGATATTTTCACCTCAATTATCACACGTTGGAAATGTTTTGGTACTGACAAGACACATTAGAACAGAGAATTTAAAAGTAGACTTGGAGGAATTTTTCCCTCTTCATTGGAACTGCATCCATAACCATGTAAATCTTCATTAAATTGCATTGTATTTACAAAATTTTTTCCAAGACAGGATTTCAAGATTTATGGACAAAATCCAGATGTCTAAAACCCCAAGATGTCTTTTGGTAATAAAATAGTTAATTTACTTATCTTGGCATTTTCACATGGATGAAAGTAGATTATTTTCTCTATATCTCATGAATATCACCTCCTCAAAGAAAAAGGAAGAGCATGAAATGTTGCCTTTGTCTTTTAGAACTGTAAGGTTATGGATTTCCCACATGCACTATAACCATTACAAAATTCTAAATAAGGTATACTAGTTACCTAGCCTCTTTCTTATAGTCTGTCTTTTATTAAGTTCCTTTTAAGTACTTCTCAGCCACCTTTGGGTATTGACAGTAAATCCATATGAAACTGGAGTTTTCAGTAATTATCACCTTGTTATTTGATATTTGAAAATTGCAAATATGTTCTCTAAGATTTATCTTCCAACGATACCAATGGAAATATAAATCCCATATAGAAATAATGGGTTTTTTATCCTGTAATACTGTTTGCATCAAGTCAGATGGCACAAGAATAAGGCACATAACAATTGAGCACAATGACTGAGTTTTATTTTTAGATGATGTCAGGATGATTTTGCAAAGCTATTTCTGATATGTAAATTAATTTATATAATCAAACTTCTAGCAGCATATAAGAAAACATTTTGCTAGGATGAAATTGTATGAAGTTTTATGAATTTTATAAAACATAAACAAATTTTCATATTGCAACATATTTTACTCTAGCATAAGTGGTACATACTTTGGCAACATTTAGGACAAGTTGCTTGTATGAAATACTGTTTCAATTCAGACAAAAATGGTAGAGAGACCCTGTTTTACCTTCATGAGGCAAATCATCTCATCAGCTTAACTGAAAAGTCTGCTTTGCTCTTTTTGCCAAAATATTTATTAAAATTGTGCTTTTTTTCCCAGTCATTATGTACACTACAGGTGTTACAGTGATGACTAAGAACAGATGTACTGCCATTTTTATTGCTTTTTTTCAGTAAAAATTTTCAGTGACATGACACTTTATACTAGAATAAGATTGGCATCTTATTCATTGACCTTTCCTTAGCTTGTGATGTTTTTGTTTAAGTTTTTCTGACTCATGCCATAGCAGGAAAAGAGCAGTACTAATTCTTCAGTGAGTGCTGTATTTATGCCAGTGGTCCATCTTTGGTATTGGTACCTTGAGGTTCTTCAGCTGAGTAGGCTAAATTTTGTCCTCCAATCTCCTCTCCTCACCCTCTTGTGTTTCACACTGCAGATATCACAGGTTCCAATTGCTCATCTGAAAAACTCATTAATCTGTGAGCTCAGTTTGTGCCTCGTGTCCCAGTGTGTGCACACAAGATGGTGCAGTACGCCAGGTTTGGCAGTTATCTCTCTGGTGGGATTTGCAGGCAAGGCTGTTGTTTTTAAAACAGTCTTAATGGCAAGAAGATGAAGAAAGAACCTCAGTCTAGCGTCTACCTGTAGATATAGTGTGACAAAAAAAAAGTTTAGATGAAAGATTTTCCACCAAGAAGCCCCTGTTATGGAATTTAGGATCATATTTTATTGGTTTTAGGCTCTCTATCAGTTTCCTTTTGTTTTGGAAAGAACATTGAATTTTTCCCTTATTTTTATGTACTGAAGGAAAAGGCTGTTTTTCCTCTAATGAAACAGAACCAAAGGATTTCCTATTTCTTTCTGGGAAATTTAAAATTAACAAGCTTTAGAGACTGTTTAAAGGTAAAACTATATAAGAATATGTTATTCTTTCTTTATCCAATCAAAATGCAGGTATACAGGAAATGATTAAATGGGTTTAGTGATTGCAAGGATTTTTAAATATTGATAAATGACATTATAACTATTGGTTTTGCATATGATAAATATTGATTTGCACATTATTTCCTCATGAAAATAGTAATATTTTCATTACTATTTCATTTCAAAAGTTGCTTACAGGGTTTTCAGGGTTTCTCCTCTTTCTGCATGCAGTTATGTCTGTGAAACTATTCTTGTCTCCACCTACCCACATAATTTTTCTCTTTAACTGACTGTTGGATTATACCACAAAAGTACTGATGTCTTTTAGGCTTAAGTGGGGTATTTCATTTTGTGGGAGATATCTTAAGGACTTTTTCCAAGTCAGTTGCAGATGTGGTGATGACTCAATTCAGACTTAGCAATTCAGAAGGAATAGCAGGTTTGGATAGAAGATAAACAAAGAAAATGTTCCATGTTCATGTGCACCGAGAAGTGGCAGCAGTAGTGACTGCATCTAGTGACTGTGGACTGAGTCCAGGTTTTTGGCTCTGCCAAGACAGCACTGTATTGTTTTGTTGAAAAACTGGAAATTAGAAAGTCTTACACTCCCTTTTCTACATTGTATGAGGAGGTTCAAAGAATCTGCCAGGCTGGATAAAAGTTTATGCAGGATTCCTATGATTTTTTAAAACAACTTAGAACAATAGAATCAAAGAACATATCAAGGGTGAAAGGAATCCTAAGAGCCATCAAGACAAACTCCCTGTTTCCTGCAGGGCTACTTGAAAATAAATCACATAACTAAGAGCATTGTCTAGATATTCCTTGAACTTTGGCGGCCTTGCTGCCGTGACCTAGAAAGCCTGTTCTTCTGACTGGCTGTGCTCTCAGTGAAGAAGCTTTTCCTAATCTCCAATCCTAACTTACCCTGATGCAGCTTCATTTTATTTCCCTGTATGCTATTGCTGATCACCAAACAGAGGAGACCAGTACCTCCCACTACAAGCCATTCATGCAAAGCTTTCCCTCTTCTTCCTTTTCAGCTCCAGAGTCATCAGCAACCTTTTTCCTGGACAAAGACAGAATTAACAGGAGTTGTTGTAACATCACTGACAGTTAACAGACATCACCTGAGTCCTCATCAATTATTTCAAGAGGAAAAACTTGAAAATCTTTTGCTCTGTACCAGAGGAAAAGATGGTGCCAATTTTCAGAAACATCTCCATCTCAGCTTGTTTGTTCTAGGAAAGACATTGGGGCCTCCAGGATGTTAGGGTTTCTAGGGGAAACTATGTGATTTCCACTGCCACATATCACCTAAGCTGTAGCTTGTGGAACTTTAACATTTATTTACACCCCATATATCAAATAATACTGTGCATATGCACTCGTGTCCACAGAGGAAGACCTTTCTCTCCTTTCTATCCTTTCATGGCATCTTTTCACTGCTCCACCAAACCAGAATGATGTCTAAAAACAAACACTCTTTTCTTATTAAAGATAATTCTCCTAAGTTATTACTGTCATATGCATCAGTGTTTTCTCCGTGGACCCCATGCTCAGTAGCTTTCTTCTATTTCCTCCCCTCTGACCTGACTGATAGAAATGAAAAGTGGTTATTATGCATCCCGCAGCTACTATTAGAGGACACACAGGAAGTATAAGAGATACTTAATAGCTTTCTTAAAAGTTTTATATTAGCCTCTATGGAAGGAATGCTTGGTCAATCAATCAAATCTCTTTGTAGCCTCAAATTACCTGTCAGCTATTCTGAAACACTACCAGTACTTTAACAATGTTTCTTTTCCTTTTTTCAGAAATGCTTTTGATAAGATTCTAATTGACGTTTTCATGGAAGCAAGCTGAGTAAATAAAAATTAATTTAATGGTTATATTTACAAGTGCATTATCAGACAGATTGACGTGTTCTGTTTTCCAAGGCACCTCACTCTAGAAAAATTCAATTTATTTGTCTGCTAAATTGTGTAACTATTAAGCTACACACTCATAGTACAGATGTCATTATGAGAGAGAATTTGCTGAAGCATATATCTAAAAAGTGCTGCCACCGAACAAACCTTTAAAAGTCACATTTTCCTCCAGAGAAATTCACTGAGTCATCATAATATGACAAGTGTGTGATTTTTTTCCTAAACCAAGTAGCTATTGTAATGCACTAAAATTATAGACTTCATTTCAATGAGACTGAGTGAGACTGAGGTATTTGAGAAGAGAAAAAGTGTAGATGGCAAGGATAGAGAAGAATGACACATCAGAAAGTGGGAGAAAAATCCTGAAACAAGAACAGAAGAAAGTAAAAAAAATCTCAAACATACAAACTGAAAAAATCTGCCCAATTTGAAAGCAAAATTTGAAGCGGGATCAAAATAAAATATTTTTTCAATGCTCTGAAGTGGAAGAAATAGGAATTTTAGTATAGCTTAGAAATAATTTTGTGTCACTTCTGAAAATATATAAAAATTATAACTGCTTCAAGTTTGCAAGCAAAATCTTAGGAGGAAAATATCTGGAAATTGGTATATCAAAATCTGTATCTCAGTTAAATATGATTATTATGTTATGGAATTTCTCTCTTATTATAACACCAAAAAAATACCAAAAGTTTGTAAGAAGTTGTAAACTATCACACACCTTAAAGTAAATGTTTGTTCTCATGGGTACTTTTAATTTCTATTCCAGACATTACTAATGGAGAAATCAGATAGTACTACACACATTTAACAAATAAGAACATTTCTCTTTTATTCTAACTTTTTTCTGCTGATGAACTTTCTCAACCAGGAATCTGCTGGCCTGTAAAATCCAGACCTCTGCTTTATAACTATGCAGCTTTGCATTTCTCTCATTTGTTCTCATGGCCAAAAAGAACAAATTTCTTTGTCCAGAAGGTCACACAAAACTTATTTGAAGGACTGGAGCTTTCCTCTTGAATGTGGAATAAGAAATGGTACTTTCCCCATTTTATTTAGCTATGCAAAGGCTATCTCTCCCAGGTGACCTGACACAGACCTAGTCAACACCATCCATAATGAAAATCAATGGCACCAAGTCACTAAACAATTACTCCATCTTCATTAAAAATGCACAAGTCTTCAAAACAAGGATTCAGAGACTGATTAATTTGCCATTTGCTTTAGAGATTGCACAAGCTGCATTATTTAAGATGTTGCCTTTACTTTGTGTTCTCAAAGGATGGACCAAGATCAAAGTCTTATGGAATGTTGTGTCTCCTAAACAAAAAAAAGTGGTGTCTAGATGACTAGATGATAGGAAATACAGATCTTAGCCATGCTTGTGTAAGTTTTGTAAATAGCTCTTTGATAAACATTTTTCTTCTGAACACAAAATCCCCAATTATCTAGCTTTTCAAACTTCCAAATCTGAGTTGGTACTAAAGAAGGCATTTTAGATAGAATAATTTAAGTGTAAACCCAGAAAAATACCAACAAAAATAATTAGAAATGGTAACCAATTTTGACTAGACCCAAGTACTAAAGAACTTTTTAAAAATGATATTTTCAAAAGTGTTTTAAACAATGAAAATTGATGTAAGAAATTTGATAAGCCTAAGATAGACAGGGTTTGAAGTGTAGATAGAAGTGTAATAAATAGTTTCCTTGGAAGAACGATGTGCTGCTTCCTTCTTCAAGCAACAGTATAATGATTGTGAGAATGTTAATGGCCAAGGTTTGCCCTAGATGGAAAGAACGGTCCCAGCAGGGAATGGAGGAGGTTTTCAGACTCATATAAACTCTTGGCTGTTCACCTCCTCCCTGCCTAATTTCTCTCCTATTTCTTTAAAGAATAATGTAAACCACTGTGGATCTACTCTACACTGGATTTTTCAACAGGGGACCATATGCTTTAAACAGCATCTTTCTTTCCTCTATTAATTTTTGATATCTATTCTCTACATTTGCACACACCAGAAAAGACAGATACTAGCAGAAATAGTAAATATGTATGTATACACATATATGTATATATATGTATGTTTTGTAATATATATATTACATGTATGCCTATGCATATACACTTTAATTTCTATGTCATTATTTCATTCATTTTCCCCAATTGTTTTCAATTCTTTCCAGAGCCTTAGTATGCCCTAAAACAGCTCATATTTTTGCTATTATAAAATCTCCTCTACTATTTGTATCATACCAAACTTCTTCTGATTTTTCATTTGTAGCTTGGATACTGGACTATCTCTGCAGAGAAATGTGTATTTGTATGAACTTGTGCTTTTGTTCCTGAGATTATTATTTCTGCCTTTCAACAGGTGTTCAGTTCAGTAGTCAGTGACCTTTTCTGTGGGAACAATTTTGTAACCATTACAAAGGCATCACTTATGTGACCTGATTTCTGTAATATCTGACAAATTTATTTCAGCTCCATTATTTTGGAAAACAGGGATTGATCCTAGAACACTGTTGGTTGCAATCACTGAATTAGGCCACAGACTGGTGTATGATTACAATGAAATATCATGTAGACTGTGTAGTGACAAGTCATGTCATCATAATATGGCATTACCAGAGCCATCAGAACTACCAGAGGCCTGATGCTGGGATACATCTAGACATTTAAAAGTATTGATCATGCACCACGCAGCCCCGTTATGAAATCAATGAGATTGATTTCACATTGATTATCAAGGCTTTTGTAAAGTCAAGTTGTCAATTCAGAGACATAAATATAGATTTAGAAATCAAACTTTGGACACCATTTAGAAAAAAAAGTTGGCCCTAGGAGAGAAATATGACAATATTAAAGGACATGCAAATCAAATAAAATTGACAAAATGCTATTTCTGACATAGATTTTAATGACTGAGTCCAAAGTGGTAGGAAAATCCAAGAATGTAGTTTCTCTTCTAAATCAATTTGTTTGTGGCTCATATTATTAATACACATCCTTTATATGACACTGAATGCAGTTTCCAAAATAAGAGCATTTCTTGTTTTCTTTCAGAAAGCCATAGTAGCTGATTTGTCTGTTTGTTTGTTTAGTGTCAGTTTTAGCAAGTACTCTTGATACTTTCTTCAGTTAAAATTAACATTGTCAAAAATCAAGGACCTTTGTTTCTTTTAAACTTTTTTAAATAATTCATGCTCCTAAAGGAACCCTAAGTCCTTGTTCAGAATAAAAACAATTGTCCTTAGATATCTGCATTTTGTCAAGTTGATGCTTCCAGACAGCTGTCTAAACTAAACAAGAGCTGTAAAGGAGCTGTGGTGACATAGCACTTTGTAATGGTAGTGTAAAAGCCTCGAGTACAGCGATATTGCAGGACTAATCCTGTAATACTAATGGATTGCTGAACTGAAGCTATAACTCTTAAGAGGAGTGGCTGAGGGAACTGATGGTGTTTAGCCTGGAGAAATGGAGGATAAGGAGGAACAGCTTCACTTTCCATGAGTACCTGAAAGGAGGTTGAAAGCTACGAATTGGTCTCTTCTCTCTGGTAACAAGAAATGGGATGAGAGGAAATGACAAGTTGCATCAGTGAAGGCTTGGATTGTATATAAGGAAAATTTTCTGCATTACAATGGTTATCAAGCTTTGGAACAGGCTGCCCAGGGCAGTGGTTGTGACACCATCTTTAGAGGTATTTTAAAGAAGCGCAGATGTGGAATTTAGAGACATGGATTAGTGATGGACTTGGCACTGCTGGGTTAATTTGACTTGATACTCTTATAGCTTTTTTCCAACCTAAATGATCCTTTGACTGTGAATCTGTTTACTGTGTGCATAATCAAGTGGGATTTCTCCTCTCTTACTAGATGCCCACATATTTGACCCAGGGGGAAATGCCTGTAACAGTAAGACTTTTTTTATAGCAAATATGCTTACTAGTTGGTTTTGTTCATGGGGTCAGTAAGAAGGAAATAAAACCTATTGTTGGTTAGGTCTACACAAATACAACACATTTCTGTGGAGATTCTTCTAGATATCAGAACCTATGGAGGAGAGAAAGAGAAATACAGTATGTATCTCAGCTGGCTGGACTGAAGAGAGAGAAAGCAGTTTTTCCTTTAAGACACATGACTGGAATTTGTGTAATGAGGACTTTGTTACTGCCTTTACAGCATGGATCTCTGGTGACCTAGCCTTCATTTGCACTGTCCCAGCTCTTCTACATAGGGCCTAAGATTGCAAGGAAAGAGAAAAAAAAATTAAAGCTGTATATTCAGCTTTAAAAGCTGAGTTAGTTGTCCCATGTGATTACTCTCACATTTTGATGGAGAAATTATTTAAAACTTAGAGTAGCTTTCTGAAGAATCCCACTGCATTCCCAGGAAGGCAGGCCCTGCAATCCCAGCGCTTGCACACCCAGGCGCTTGCCCTGGACATGGGAGTCTGGCAGGTCAGTGCACACTTGCACGTGTCCCCCAGGTCTGTCACCAGCCCTGCCTGCAGAAACCCTCCCCAGGTGTGCAGAGGGATGGCACACACTCCGGCTCCTGCTGATGGCTGTGGAGACAGCAAAGTGCGTGAGCGGGAGCCATACACTGCGCACTACAGGCTTTCTGCTGTGCAGTACCCAACACAATCATGGCTGAGCTATGTTACAGAACACTTGTTTGTGTTTGGCTTTATACTAGCCGGTTTGTAGCATCTTAACCTTTTTTGTTGTTCTGAAATACTAACACAAGTCAACACTACTGAGGTTTTACAGAGAAATTTCAGTGTGTATTCATATTGTGGCTTTTGTTTGTAACTGTATCAAATAATTCACATTGAGTTTAAAACTTTGTTATGAAGAAAACCCTAGCTCTTTGTAACTCTATGTTCCACAGAGACATCACTCTAAGAGTATACAGTCTCCTTATTCATAAATGGCTTTACTTTCATCAGGAAAGAAGAAAAAATTAAAAATAAAATTAATTAGAATTAATTGGAATTAGAAGTTCCAAGCCTATCAAACCATTGTAAAAATTAGCAAAACAATGTGTCATAGATCCTCCAAAAGCTCTACTTTAATGGAAGTTGATTAAAAATTAGAAAGCACCAAAATGAATTGCCATTTTTAAGGGATCTGTACAGTTCAATCTAAATATACTTTTACATCAAGAATTTCCTAGCTTGCATTTCTCTTTACATAATTACAATATGGAACAATAATTTTCATTACAATATATGGAGCTGTAATGAAAGCACAATAACATCACAGTCTTGTATTTCAGCAATTCAGGATAATGCATGTAGTTATTTTTCCTTGGCAAGTGGTGCTTTTGAAATTACTTTTGTTCAGTGGAAACATCTGAAAAGTAAACATCTCAATATGCTTTTTCATCTCTGCTTTTGTTTTTTTTTAAATTTTGGGGGCATTAGGGTTTTTAAGGAAGACTGATCTTCCTATGGGCATTCACATTTTTGGGGGCAGTGATTTGAAACCAGACTAATTGAGAGTATCCAAAATAGGGTGGTCTTTGAGAAATAAGAATGCTATAAAACTGCTAGACAATTCTCGACATTTTTTTTCTCATAGTGGATAAGATACAGAAAGAATTTTTTTAGTAACTGGAATGATGGGGAGGGAACAATTCAATGAAGGTGTGTCAGTGAAACTCAGGCTTAAAAGAAATTATCATGATATTATTTCTTAGTGCCATGTAAATTTACTTTTGTGTAACAAAGGAGACTCCTAATATAACTGGGTAAAACTGAGGTGAAATTACAGACTCCAAGCTGTAGATCTTTGCCCTGCTTCATTATGGATCCTGTATTGATGACATTATTTCCCAGAAATACAATTTTTATCAGTATCCTCATGTCATCAGAAAATATCTCTCAATGATTTTTGAGTCGTTTTGGGAAGCTGCAGAGGTCCCAGCTGACAGGAAGCTGGCAGACATTGTCTCAGTTTTCAAGAAGGGCAAGAAGGGGGACCTTGTAAACTACAGATCTGTCAATCCCAATTCAGTACCTGGTAAAGTTACGGAGAAGATTATTCCGGGAAGTACTGGAAAACACCTGAGGGGAAAAACAGCCACTGGTCACAGCCAGAATGGCTTCTTGAGGGTAAAGTCCTGATTTTCAAACCTGCTTTTCTTTCATGACGGGATAACCTACCTAGCTGACCAAAGGAAGCCAGCTGATGTAATCTTCTCAGACTTCAGTAAAGCTTTTAAAAATGTGTCCTTCTGGACAAAATATCCATTATTCAGCTGGATAAACACATCATGTGATAGGTGAGAACTGGCTCATGGATTGGGCACAAAGGATTAGAGATGCAATCAAACTGGTGACCCATCACTCGACAGCTTCCACAGGGCTCCATCCTCAGCCCAGTGCTCTTCAACGTCTTCATAAATGACCTGGACACAGGACTGAAATGGATATTAACAAGTTCACAGATTATATGAAACCATGAGAAGTTGTTTACTCCCTCAAAAGCAGGGAGACTCTGCAGAAAGACCTTGACCAATAAGACGGCTGGGAAATCTCCATCCATATGAAGTTCAACATGGGAAAGTGCTGGATTCTGCACCTGAAATAGGGCAACCCTGGATGCACAGACAGACTGGGGAATTTGATGCTGGAAAGCAGTGATGTGAAAAGGGACCTGGGGGTCCTGGTATACTGGAAATTGAATGAGAGTCAGCAGGGAGGGCCCCCATGTCCTGGGGTGCATCCGGCATAGGGTCACCAGCCATGCAAGGGAGGAGATTTTCCTGCTCTGCTCTACACTGGGGTGACCTCACTTTGAGTGCTGGCATCAGTTTTGGGTGCTGCAATACAAAAAGGACATTGAGCTGTTAGAGAGTGTCCAAATGAAGACCATGAGGATTGTGAAGGGCCTTGAGAGGAAGCTCCTTGAGAGGAGTGGCTGAGAGCACTGTTCAGCCTGGAGTCTGTTCTGTTTAGAGGAGAGAAGAGGAGGGGAGATCTTGCCACAGTCTGCAACTTCCTTGTCAAGGGAACAGGGGAGGCAGGTACTGATCTCCCCGGAGACCAGTGACAGAACCCAAGGGAACAGCATGAAGATGAATCAGGAGACGTTTAGGTTGTATATTAGAAAAAGATTCTTCCCACAGAACGTGTTTGGGCAGTGGAACAGCTCCCCAGGGAAGTGGTTACAGTACTAAGCCTGACAGAGGTCAAGAAGTGGTTGGACAAAACTCTCAGACATGTGGTGTGGGCTGATCTGTGCAGGGCCAAGAGTTGGACTTTGATCCTTGTGTGACCGTTCCAACAAAACTTTGACAAAAGTTTTTGTACTCTTTCATTTCACATCTCTTTGTTGCCCCTCTGCTTAAAAGGGGTTTTCTTGCAACTGTAATGTTCTTACCCACAAATATATTCTCAGTTTACTAGGAGTGACTAGTAACAGATGCAACAGAGCATCTATGAACCAGTCAGTTTTCCATAGCCAAACGCTTGCAAATATAAATCTAGACAAACAGACATCCTTTTAAGAAAACCTCATAATGCACTTTCCTTTCGTAAATCATGTCAACATACTTCTTAATGCTAAGCTTGCACGGTTCTCTAAAATAAAAGTAATAAATCAATATTGTGACAGAAAGTACAATTATCATCAATTTTAATCTTCTGTAGCAAGTCATTACACTGCTAAATTTCTTTCTGGTGTTTAAAGAAGAAGGGTTGGTGGGAACCAACAGTTCTTACAACACAGGCCTGAAGCAGTCTTTACATCCCAAACTGTGTTTAGTAGGTGGATCATTTTCATACAGGGCTGTAATTCTGTTATTTATTTCATATTATTCTGTGGTAGTGCCATCAGTCATAGATGTGATAAAGTAATCTAGGATTAGGAAGAGTGTTGGTTCATATTCCCTGGCTTTTTCTTTCTTTCTTCCGTGGAAGCTGCTACCCATGAGCCACAATGCAGACTGACCTATAGGTCCCTCTGAGGAGAAAGGAAGTCGGTGACCTGCTGATCTCTTTGTTTGTGTAACCTGAAATGTACGAAGAGGACCAGCTCTGTAGAAGCCCTTTTATCTTTCCCTAGAGTAGAGTGTTGCAGGAAACAAGGAAAACTATCTCTCTGCTGACCTCTAACTGCTCACAAAAAAGTGGGTTAGAGGCAGCAACAGCGTATGCAGTACATACAAGCTGTATCTCAGGAACCCACTGACAAAAAAAGGAAGCAGCAGCAGAATTTCTCCTTATATTGAAGAAACAATGCCTCCCTGGGCTACTGAAGAGCTTGTTCAGTTTCTTCTCAGCCCTTTGTCCTAGGCTGAGCCAGAAGTCTCAACATAGCCCACAAGGAATTCCTTAATAGGTATTATGGCATGTCATCACAGTTAAATATCAGGATAATTCTGCAAATAAATGAGGTGTTTTAGAGGTGTGATTTGGTAGAAAAAAGATTGGTTCTAATATAGTAGAAATAAATATCTAACTCCTTATGTGTAAGGCCTCCAAAAATGGGTTTATTTTAAGGTCCAGCTTTTCATCTCCATCATATCAATGAAAAAAAAACAAAAACAAATCCAAAATATCTCCTAAAATGACAACCTGCCTGCCCCTGACTGTGAAGCTTCTGAAATCATGCTGAGCATCTCATTATAGGACTCTCAATTACGGTTGGCTTTCTGCCTGAAATTTACATATGAAGGTTGATTGATATCTTCAAGGAACTTCTTTTTCTCTTCTATACTGATAAATGGCAACTTCTGAAAAGACTACTTTGCAAACTGTCTATGCTTATAATGGGCCAAAGTGTCTTCCTTGCTGTTCAGGTCTGATATTTAGAGGAGTATTTATAACCAGAGAATGAAGTACGGGGAATGTAACAGAAAGTAGTTCCAGTGCCCATGAGGATGAAAATGGGTCTTTTCAACCACTTTTGCTATTTTTGCCCCAAGCTTCATCAAAGAAAAGAGGAAAATTCACCAGATGTGTTCCAAAATAAAGTAAAATTTAAAAAAAAAGGCAACCCAAACCCAAAAAACCCAAACACAGAAGCCAATTGGCAGCAATATATGCAGCAGTAGACATACAATTTTTTTGTTTCAGCTCTCCCAAGCTGCACTCACCCTTCTCACAGGAAGCAGCAGGTGAGCGTTGAGCACAGAAGGGCATTTATCAACTCCTTTTGGCATACACAAAAGAGGTCCGGGGTATCTGCTCTACTCATGTCAGAGTGTCTGTTTATTTCACTGGTGCCCCTCAAAAAAAAAAGGCAAACATCGATTCAGATGGCAATTTTGCCCATATTTCTAACATTCCTTCTTTTACAGAAGGACAAAACTTCTTTATTTCAATATTACTTCATCCTCTTATTTCAGATTATTACCTAAAACATCCTCTTGATATAAACACTATCTCACATGAAAACCTTACCGACTGTTACTATCCCTCTTATTAAAAAACAAATTGTTATAGAGATGGCTGTCTAGTAAAATATTGCATGAATGCATCTGACAGGAAATTATGGAGAAAATACTAACAGGTGGATTTTTTTTCCCTTTGCTTATACACAGAAGTAATATGATTTCTTGTAAAATGGATAAGAGAATCTTGAAAATTAGAGATTTAATGAAAAAGAAAGGGATTAGATATTATATAATGTTAGTTCTATGTTACTATTTTATTGGTGGTAGATATTGTAAAATTTGTGTAACATCAAAGGACAAGTAAGGAACTGCATTTTAAAATTTGATTTTAACAGTGCTGTTCCCACTGTACATACTACAATCTAAATCACATGCATGAAATGTAAAGAGAAACTTTACATTTTAATCTAAACTTAGATTCACAGATACTACAGTGGTATTAATCTTTAAAAATCTTTAAAATAAAACCGGTTTACTGTCAGTAAAATATTGAAAATAATGTAAATCTCAAGATTACTTGTACTTTTCAGATCAGTGAATTAAAGCTGAGATGAAAAGTTAATTATATTTTATGAATATGCTGATGAAAAGCTACATGAAAAGTTAATTATATTTTATATACTTTTGACTTAAAACTTTTTTTGCAAAAATATGGATAAAAGAGATCGGAACACTCTAAATATTTATTAGATATAATATGATTTTGCCAATGTAAATGGCATGATTTTGTCTCTGACAAGATATGGTTTCTATTCTTTCCCTTCCACAAATAAAAAATAACCCTGTTCAAGATAATTAAATGGAGCCATTTTGATTGTAACTGAGCATTTTGAAGGATATACTTTAAAGTTTACAGATAGTACAAACTATGAACTGATTTAAATACAAAAGCGTTTATTTCATGCACTTTATGTCTACCCATCTTTTAAGTAATATCAAAAGAAGTTTATGAGGAGGTTTTGGTGTTCTGTTTTTTATTTTTTTTAAATTATGTTTTTAATCTGAAGCAGTATATTTGAATGCTAAAATGCTTTCATGGGAGTTTAATGGTGCAGAAAAGATGCTTCTTCCTTTGATTTTGAGAAAATTTATTCTATAAAATCTGATTGCTATTCTTTTGGAATGCCCTTGGTATTTTTTTTTAATAGCTTTTGATAATAATCTGTTAGACATTGTTAGGAAGAAAAAATCACCTCATCAAATATTCTGTGCAGAATGCAAACACATCCTCCTGATAAATCAGCTCTATTCTCACAGTGGCAATTCTTACTGTGAGTCTCAGGTTGTACTGCAGCTCAATAAATTAGAGGAACTGAAGAAAAACCGGAAAAATACCTCAGAATGAAAACTGTAGGGGAATAAAAGGAAGCTATATATAAAGCTATGTATTCCCTATGTTGTGTAAGGATGATAAGTTTTGTTCTAAAATTTAGCATCTTCTACTTAATTTTGCGTCTGTGTTTTTGCTTCTATAAGACCTTAGCAACTACTGTTGGTGGCTCTACTGAAAGTGGTTGGAATGAAATAAACCTACAGAAATCTCTTCTCCTGCTCAGCTGAGCCCAGCCCGGCCTGTAAGCAGTCTTTGCCTGCAGCAGATGTTTCTGCTTTAACCTTAAGGCAGATAAAACTACAGGTAATTGTTTTAATTACTGCTCTGGGTGCAAGTATCCCCATAGAAGAACACAGAAATGTTGCCAGTTGATTCTCAAAAAATTATTGAATTTTGTGGCAATATCACAGCAAGAATTTTGGACTGCAAACCACAAAACAGGTTTATAAAGGCGTGATGATTGATTGACTGGGTGTTTGAGGGATTTATCTGACCATGATGCAAAGAGAGGGGTCTCCAGCAGCCCAGGCCTGAGACCTGCCATGTGCCTTCTGTCCCTGTGACTCCCCAAGCACAGGGGCGCTCCCCAGGCACTTTGATTGACAGCTTGGACACTGAGAGGGACAGAGAACAGCATCATAGTCTGACATGATCTGTGTTTTTGCCCCTGACTCTGCTGATGGTGAGTCAGAGTCAAAACAACCCCTGAACATTTTTTAATATTATATGATCCTCTTATGATCTCTGAGGGCACAGATGAATTTTCATTATCTTTTTCACATAAGGAGCAGAGATTTGCCTCTAATTATTAGGAAAGATGAAAGAACTAAGCTTTCTGTTTAGCAAACAGCACATACACTTATTTCAGTGGCATGCCTTTAAAAATGATAATTTTTCTGGACAAGGTCTATATTTTAGTTTTCAAAAAGTGAGAGGAAACACCATCCAATGGCCAGAGAGCCCAGCAAAAAAAAAATACTGTGTTAAAGGATTAGGTTAGTTTTAGGCCACCTATTTTTAATATCCTTAGTATGGAGTTACCAACAATGTGTATTCTGAAAATGTCCCTTATTCTTTTCTTTTCCCATTTGGTCTTCAGTAGAGAACTCTCGGTTATCAGCAAATTTTTGTCATCAATGCACACAGATAGAAGCAGGAGGACTCTTTTTATCAAACCTATCAGCATCTGAATGATATACAAAATACAGAAAGAAAGTATTAAATTAAACTGGAATATTTCCTTAGAGGAAAGAAAGGATAGCAAAGCTCTCAACATGGATAAGCATGATAACTATCACAATAGATAAGTTTTTGCATAGGGAAGGATCCATGATTTGGATTAAGATTTTATTTTATGCTTTGGTGTCCCGTCTTTAACCAGGCATGTTTCTTTAGCCTAGTCTTCTCCCACTGCCTTGTAATACAGTGAAAATTTTCATTAAGTTGTATGGCTGATGCAAAAATACCTTTAAAGAGTCTTCAGGTTCTTCTTAACAGCCTAATGTTTCCCACAAAAAAAAAAAAAATAGGTTAGAGAAAGAGACCAACTTAAAAGTATGACCTACATTCTGTTTTCTTCTGTATTTCATCATGATTGTACAACAACAAAAACAACGTTATTTTATCTTTCATAAAAGAATACCATGTAGTAATTCTGTGCTAATTATTTATCATTATTTAAAATATATATATATAAGGAAGTGGAGTTTTCTGTCTTTTGTTTTTCAGAGGATTGTTTAGTAAAGAGGATCTGTCTGAGATCGCCACTAATTAGGTACAGCGGTAATCTAATTTTATAGAGTCAAGGAATTGGATGCATTTAAATGCAACTAAAAATATTAATGTGACTTTAGGTAGCTTTAGGGATGTGATAATTCATACCCTTGGAGTTAGATGCATACTTGGCATTTTCCTGAGTTGAGACATTTAGGTCAAAAAATTTGTTATTATTTTTCAATGCATTAACACTTTTTACTGGTTTTTTCTGTTTAGAGAGTTTGCTTGATATTTCCGTTATATCTATGACACCCAAGCAGCCACACCCAAAGCACTGCCTTGGCAATGCTCTCTGTTGCTCATGGGAGAACGGCAGGAGGAAGTAGCTGCCGACTTTTGTATCTGACTGACACAGGGCAAATATTTCTTGCCAGAGTAGCCCAAGGGTTGAACAGGTAATGAGATTTTTAGAACACTAAATTTTGCTGATTATTTTAATAGTCTTAATTTGAATATTTATGCATGGCAACATGTAGAACATGATAGTAATTTTTATTTAGAGCTTTGACAGTAGAATGCAACTATATGACTTTCATATCCAATTCCAAGCAGTTAAAAGGATTTGAAGTTTTATGAAGGACAGAACAGACTATGTCAGATAAGAGAAAACTTTTGTTTAAGCAATTGAAAGGGAAACTGAATTTTCACATCTACTATCTATGGTTTCATAAAAGACCAAGGCAAATATCTTGGATTCAGTTCTCGAGTACAGCAAGTTATGAGGAATGTAATTTTATCAGTATACATATGGTAAATTACAGATAAGAAAACTATATTTACTGTTTCACCAGTACTGAGATTATGGATAATGTTTAAGAGAATTTTTCAGGTTTTTTCTACATATTAGTCAGTATCACTGTTGGGTAATTCATTTCCTTCCTTCACTCTTGTCTTTCCATCTATGAGGAACTGAGAAGAAAATTTCAGTTATTCCTTCAAATCATCTGAATAGTAAGTATTTCTATGTAACTAAAAGTTACACAGAATTAGAAACAAAGCCAAAACTGTGAGAAAGAGAGCAAATTTCAAACGTATGACCCAAACAAAGAACATAAGAAACTTCATAAAAATTTTGAACCTTTTTTTCAGTTGTTATAGGACATAATCCCTGCCAATATTTTTAACACAGGCGCATGATACTTTAAATATTGAAAACAATTCTTTTGCATTAACTTCATTCCAAGCAACTTGCAATGGTTTCTTAGCGGATTTAAACAGTACTGATGAGCATCTGTTTCTTTCTTATGATTTTCTAATAACTCCAAAAGTTTTAAAATAAATACTGAAATTTTAAAATTCTAAAATTTGTGGAAGAAGCATTCGGTGAGTGAATGCATTATTGAATAGCAGTCCATGACACTGGAATAATAGTATGGTGCAGAACAGTATGGAAAGTATGGACTGATAGTTCACAGACATTTATTCACAGACACTTACTTGTCTTACCCTACATTTGAAAGTCACCAGTGCTCCTCAGGACCAGAAGCTTCTGTAATTTGAATTACTTAAAAGTTTTGTTGATTTTTAGAAGATGGTACTGAGTTGCCTCTCTCTTTTCGTAGTGGAGCCTTTACAGCTATGTAGATAGAACCTTAAAGGGGCACGGAAGGAACTAAAAGTAAGAACTGCTTCTAAAACCCTGCTTCTAAAACCACACAGCATTTTTATTTTAATTTCTTTTGTTTTGTATCCTGTTGGGCAGCCCCTTTCTTACTTAGGCAACTGCAACCCTTGGCTTTCTGTCTTGCTTTTATGCCTTGGCAAGTTTATACAACTAGTCCTTGAAGAAAGTCACCAATGGATATTACAATAAATTTTTTACTCCCTACCAACACTATAGATGTAAAGATGGGGGTTGAAAGTCTGTAGCAGATATCTTAGATCTGCCAAAAAGTAAATACTGCAGGTAATGCAAAATAGGTTCTTTGATCAACAGAGAAATTTCAGTTCAAAGAATAAGGGCTTCATACATAGTTTAAGTGCATGTGAATGGCTAGCTAGTGCTGATAGTCAGAATCAATGAATTTCCTTTACTCTTTTTTTTTTCTTCTCCTGTAAAATACAACAAGTTCGCTTTGATGGCTTCACTTTCCAGATGATGAAAAAAATTTGCATTTTTACTCGCTACTTTTTTTTCTTGAGTAACAGACTTCCACTCCATTCTCTAGTTTTATTGCCCAGAAAACACCTGGATTATTCTGCATGTGGTTATCAATATAATCAGATTTATTCTAAAAACTGGGCTGTCCCTGAGACCTATCACAATACCAAAAGTTATTACAGAATTATTTCTAGAACATTAAATTTACTTCTTTGACCAGTCATAGCAGAACTCAGAATTCTATGGGATTTTTTATTTTGTTTGTTGTGAGTCTTTTAACGACAAAGGAAATCTAGTAACATTCCAACAGGTTAGTCATACTATGGAAAGATGTTTCTTTTTCTATCTACTTCAACGAGTTAATTACTGTACCTGTTTGTTTGTTTGCTTAATTTTTTTTCCCACAGAATCATGTAATTATAGGATCATATAATGGTTTGGGTTGGAAGGGAGATTAAAGACCCTTAACTCCAATCTCCCTATCGCAGGCAGGCTGACTTTCCACTAGGTGAAGTGCTCAGAGTCCCATCCAGCCTGGACTTTAACACATCCAGGAATGGGGAGTCTAAAACTTTGGTGAAACTGTTAGAGTGTCTCACCATCCTTACACGAAAAAATTTCTTCCTAATATATATAAGCTAAACCTACTGTTCTTCAGCTTAATTCCCCCTTGTCCTATCACTACCTGACCTTGTGAAAATTCCCTCTTCAGTCTTCTTATAAGGCCCCTTTAGGTACTGGAAGTTGGTGTAAATTCTCCCCAGTCCTCTCTTCTCCAGGCTGAATGGCCCCAGCTCTCTCAACCAGGTTGCACAGAGTAAGTGCTTCAGCTCTGATCCACTTAGTGTCTGGAAAACAGGAAAACAGCTTTCTTCTGCTGGGTACTTCGGAGCTGGACTCATTACTCCGGTAACGCTGGAAAATAATTATCCTTTACACAGCATAAATCTTTGTTTAAAACTCTAGTTCAATACTGGTGTAGCAGCTGAAAATGTTTTTTTCTGCACGGTTGCCATCACATTGTTTAAAACAATATACTGAGTCTCACAGGCCCTCCCTTCCTGTATCAGTTTGATACATTTGATACATATTTCCATACTATTTCAAAGGCACTGTTTCAGGTAATAAAATTCTGGATGGTCTGAGTTATACAAAGCCTTGTTTTTCAGCTCTCCTTCTCAGGGTAGCGCACCAGACATCACCATCAGAATCCAGTTCCACAACCAAAAGTCACTTTCCCAGAAAGTGAAATTGCCTAGAAGAAAGTTGAATTATTTAAAACAGATATAAACATAGTTTCTTACTTAATCACAAACAGGGAATTCTGTGGGTTGTACCTGGGCAAAGGAACCGCAAGCAGCAACCTACAAAACCTCAAAAATCCTTGCAAACCAAAAAATCAAAAATGCTAACAACAGAATATATTTACTTTTAAGAATATTATGAAAGCTTGACCAAACTCAGCTACTAGTAATGTGCGACATTCATTTCTGTGAATCTGTCTATGCTCTTTTAAAACACTTATTTTTTTCTTCTTCCCTGCCTTTTACATTCTACACTGTCTCTTCTGTATATATTTGAGAAACAGTTGAAGACTTGCTGCTAAATCCTACATTGTCCCAAGCCTTCCACTGCTTAGTCAAGCATTTAATTTCAAGTTTCAGTATTTGTTTTTGTGGATAACTTGCCACTTTTATTATAGCCAAGCCATTACCAGACTTCCATCCTCTGTCATCTTTTAGAATTATTCCCTTTACATTTTAGTTTCTATACCACATTTTTTGGTATCTGGTTCACAACTCCCACAAAAGCTGTCCTTTAGCCAAGCTTCTGAGATGAAACTGATATTACAAGAATGGATATTAACCTATTTTAATTTCAAAATCCTGGTCAGGGGCAAGCATAGATTTTGAATTCCTGCTTCTCTGTGGGGAGCTTCTCTCAAATCCTCTCTTTCAGAAGTAATTATGGAGAAGATACTGGTGTTATGTATTAGTGGTGTATAAATATACAAAATAAAAATAGGATAAAGATGAAGTATCATATAAAGAAAATACATATCATAGATAATATAGAGTAATTCTCTTCCCCTTCCTTTTCCCCTTTCCTTTCTTTCCTTTTTGCTCATCACCATGTCATATTACAATTTCTCCTGTGTGGATCTTTTCTCAAAGCTTTCCTTTTTATGTGTGTGTGTGTCATGATTTAACTCCCACCAGCTGCCAAGCCCCACCAGTTGCTCACTCACTCCCCCAGCTGTGGGATTAAGGAGAGAATCAAAAAAGTAACAGCCAGAAAACTCATGGGTTGAGATAAAGAAAATTTAATAGGGACACCAAAAGCCATGCACACAAGCAAAAAAAAACAAAGAAAGGAATTAATTCAGCATTCCCCATCATGTGTAATGATGACCTCGGAAGACAAACATCATAACTCCAAAAATTCCTCCTTCTTCTTTCTTTCCCCCACTTTATATACTGAGCAGGATACCACATGAGCTGGAATATCCCTCTAATCAGTTGGGGTCAGCTGTCCTGACTCTGTCTCCTCCCACCCTCCCATGCACCCCAAACTTCCTTACCAGCATGCGAGAACAAACAGCAGAAAAGGCCTTGGCTCTGTGTAAGCCCTGCTCAACAATAACAAAAACATCTCTGTATTATCAACCCTGTGTTCAGCACAATTCCAGAACACAGTCCCATACCAGATGCTGTGAAGAGAGCTAGCTCACCCCAGGCAAAACCAACACAGTGTGTCTTCTGCCTATGCATTAGGACTTTTTCTTTGGAACAGACACAATGCCTTCCTACTGATAAATATTGCCCAATCAAACTGTGAGATCATGACATCCATGATCCCTTTAAACCAGTGGAGAAGCTGAACACATCCTGCTGCCCCTGAGTGAAGGCCAGAGGCTTCTCTCCAGGCAAGAGACAGCCTTCATTCTGCCTTCACCCCTAGTGAAACACCCTTTGAAATTAATTAGGAAAAGTGTTCAACCAATTTCAAGACACTGGTTAAAAGGACAAGGGAGAATTAAGGTGATGGATAGATCTGACTTTTTTTTAGGTTTCTTTTGTCCTAATGAGAACTAAGCAGAAGCATGCACTGCAGAGACAGGTTTGTGCAACTGCAAAGACTTTGTCTAATTACAAAGAGGGTGTAATTTCTGTGAGGCTGAGGAGAAATAAAAAAGAATACCTATATAAAAAAAATATAACTAGAAGCTTGATGTACTAAAGACTCAGCAACAGCTCACACACACTGCTGTCAGAGTTAATATATATATAAAATTCCTTGTGTGGTGATGGGGCAGTATTATCTCATCTTCAGAAGTACATACAATGTTGAGCCAAGTCAGTCCTACTGCCCCATCAGCTCTCCTGTTTTTCCTCCTACCCAAAATTCTAAAACACCCTAAGTATTACCCATTTCATTTGTTGTTCAATCTGTTTCCTATGTCTCTGAGCAATTAGGATCCACCAAGTAGAACCTAATCTTTTGTGTGTTTTTGTGATTGGTATCCTGAACTATTGTTTTGCCAGACCATGAATTATACTAGCTTAGGGCAGTGTGTCTGAGATTACTTAAGATGCAGGGCGAGCTGCAGTTGGCAGTAGCCATAAAATCAACGGCATTTATTTAGATAAGATAGATTGTTTCTATTCAGAAGAACGAAATGATGCTGGTACCTGGTTTTAAGTAGTGATGTCTGTGGCCAAAGTAACAATTCTGCTTTTGAAAATTGCAATATTATTTTGAATGATATTGCAAGGCTGTTACAAAAGGGAAAAGCTGGATATTAACTCCTAAGATTAAAAACAGTGAAGACGAAGCTCTCAGAATTAGAGGAAATCTCTTTTGGGGATTGCAAGATAGCACAGGGTGACTAATTTGTGGATTAAGTCACATTGGAAGCAGAGTCTAGCTGTTGTGTAATGGAAAGTACATAGCTGATCTTCCTTGTACAGCAAAATTATTGCTCTTGGGATAGCTCATCTTGAGCCATATATGCTTGTGAAATAGGAGTTCAAAAGCATAACTTACCAGCATACAAGCATATGCAACATATAAGCATAAGGTATCACATGTTGCAAAACAGATGACTTTCTAGATCACTTGGAAGGGTATTTACTGGTGGCATTAATGCATTCAGAGGTCCTATATCCCAAATTTCAGACATTCGAATATCACATCAGATCTAAAGTAAGATCAGCCACTTCAAAAGATTTATAGCAGAAATAAGATTGTTTCATTGTAACTTTACAGAATTAGAAAATAAACACATTTTTCTGGGGTAGATAGAAAATCTATCTTCAGCTGCTTTGACCTGAGAAGCTTAAGCACAGGACTAAGGGGTCTAACACTGCAATGCTCTATGAGAACACACACAGCAGAAAGGCAAGAAAATGCCCTTCTACAGTTGACACAGTATTTAAGGTTGCTTTGAAAGACACATTATACTGATTAAATTTCATAATTTATTAAGATTAGCATATAAAATTTCTTTTTTTTTTAGGGGGAGGGGGTACAAGTAAACACATATATACGCTTGCTTTTAGAGAAAGACTATGTCATGTCATTGATTTAACACAATAACTCCAATTGCAAATGGTAAAACAGTCCTGCTATCACAAAAGTATGCATCTTGGTAAGCAGATATATACTGAATTTCCAGTAGGTTATTTTGGAAAATGCCATAAACGTCCTGAGTGAATACACATTCTGACTAAGAATCCACATGGCAAAAGGTTTTTCACAAGAATATCACCTGGCTGAAACAAGTTTCCCCATTCAGCTAAATTCACAATTGGCTTCTCATATCACAAGCTGTTTCTTAAAAACTCAGCAATTATTCTGAGAAGGAGATGTCTTTTAAAATAACTAGAAGGTATCTATTGCTGACTCCAAAACTGCAGCTTATCATGCTGGATCAGGGGATAAAGAATTTATTATCTTAACAAAGCAGTGATATGATATAGAGAAATCAGGGTACCCAATAGTAAAATTATAGAATAGAACTCAAGAACTTGGCATAGCTAATTGAAGGTACATATTGGAAGAAGTAATGCCATGATCACATAGCATTATTTCTTCCAGTATGTACCTTCAACTAACTTTCTGTGTCTGTTGACCCTTTCATTCACTTTTATCTACATTCTTGTTCTTTCCTATTGTTAAAAGGTGAAATGTCCTTTTGAAAATCAGTCTTCTGTAGTGAGTCCAAAGCAATTGGTTTCCTTTATGTCAACCTTTTAACCAAAGGAAAAAAGGTATAGGGCACAGAGAAATTATCAAGGCAATTGAACCTACATGTTTCACATAGAAAATTAACATTGTTAGGTGAAGCTGTGAAGATAAAATCTCTAGCCCTGAGAAATTTTTATCGTGAAATGGTTTTCTTATCAGTGAGGTTAATGAAGATGTCAGCAAATGGAATGAGATTTTGCCAAACGGAATTGCTTTCACCTCCAACCCAACCTGGAAAAGGTGTTAATCAGTACATTGATCTTATCAGCAGCTAGAAGGTGGTTTTGAAACTGGCCATTTATATTTTTCATTAGAAAAAGCTGAAAAGATAATTTTTCTCAAAATCCGTATTACCGATATAATTCTTCCTTTTCACTCTGTTTCAAGTGCATACTTTTTGCAAAGATATGACAAGAATGAATGTGTGGGAAGTGGAAGAGTAGGTAAAAGGATTACTTGGAAATGTGGCTGAAATTTCCTTGCAGTTTTCAAGACATTCTTGAACAGTCTTTTTCATTTAAAGTTATGAAAATACTGGGGATGTCTTTGCAGGTATAGCTATGCATAGAACAGCAATTTCTCTTATATAAAATATATAATTTGACTACTTTAAATTAAAACGATAGCGTGACTTGATCAAGATTTGCAGGATCATGCATGCCAGCCAGTATATTGGCTCATTAGCAAGAAAAATGAAATTTTAATTGACCCTCTGATTGTATGATTTTGTTATCTTTGTGAAAGACCTTTGTTATACAAAGTCCTTACTTCTAAGTTTTTAAGAATAACTTTGCCTTCTGGAAAATACTGGAATATATATATTCTGGAGAATACTGGAATATATTGAGTTTGTGTTGTGTGATAATTTCAGATAACTTTGCTACAGAAATTATATTGCCATTTACATCTGTCCATTTTTTGCATATCTTACTTTGTTCTGTGAGTGTTCCTGGAAAGCAAGAAGATATGAATTCATCAGTACTAATCAAATCCTGCTGCTGCTGAAAGAGGTATTAAAATTAAATCATAGATCAGAAGTACGATATTTGTTTTATTTATGTTAACATAGGGTTCTCTCTTTTAAAACTAACACACACATGAATAAAATATCACTTAAAAATATTTGTTTGCTTTGCTCTAAATAAAATACAGGAAGAAAAAATTAGATAACTGTTTGAAAGTCTTAGTGTGAGGGCAAATAAATCAGGATCAAAACTCTAAATCTGCCACTAATTTTCTGGCCCTGAACAAGAGAGAAAATGTTTTTTAAGTACTTGAAATGGCTGGCAGTGGAGTGGGAAGAGATTGCTCTAAGGTTTCTGCTTGAAAGAGCATGTAAAGGATAGCTCAGTAGAAAATTTTGGGAGATTTTCAGAGAAATATCCCAAACAATGCAGGTTGAATATCTGACACTATTATCCACCACCATCCCTTCTCTGAGTAATGAATATAATAACAGTACTCATCCAGACAGAAATATTTAACAAAAATAATTCATTCATGACTGTCAATTACCTAGATAGGTTTATCTAAGTAAAAAGAAATCAATCTCAAAATTAAAACAAAAAAAAACAATGAAGACACTTAATTAAAAAAGCAGTAGTCTTAGCAAGCAATGAAGTCATGTCTTGTCTCATTTGAGTTACCAAAATTTCCAACTGTAAAGATTAGTTTGGAGATGGGGTAGAGAAATAACAAAAGTCAGAGAAATGAAAGAGAATTGCTATTCATTACTAATGGCCCCTTAAAGGAAAAAAATGGCAATTTAATCTCATTTCTTCTTGCACAGCATAAACATTACTTCTATGGGAGTATCTGCTTTTCCATCTTGTGCAGAATTGATTCTAAGGTGCCACAAAAGTGATGTTTGGATTTTGTAAATCTTGCAGAAAGAAACTCCAATTTATTAGAATAATGTTTGCATTTGCGGGTTTTGGAGTTCTGATGCTTTAATCACAGTCTACATCTGTGATTTGGTATGATGGTCTGACCCGGTTAAATGCCAGGTGCCCACCAATTCTACTCTATGTCTCCCCCTCATTGCCTGGACAAGGAAGGGAAAATAGACTAAAAGGCTCACAGGTTGAAATAAGGAAAGGAAGAGATCACTGAGCAATTACCATCACAGGCAACACAGACACAGCTTGAGAAAATCAACTTATTTACTAACAATAAATCATAGTAGGATAATGAGAAGTAAAAACAAACCTTAAAACACCTTCCCCACACCCTCTCTCCTTTTAGGCTTAACTTCAGTCCTTGTTTTCTCTAGCTGCACCCCAGCAGCACAGGGAGATGGGGGCTGCAGTCAGTTCATCATGTGTTATTTCTGCTGCTCCTTGCCCCTCACAGAGATGCATTGTCACACTGCTCCCCTGTCCCAGAATAGGGTCCCTCCCACGGAAGACAATCCTCTACAACCTTTTCCAGTGTGACACACTCTCCTGTGCTCCAGTTCTTCACAAGCTGCTCCAGAGTGGGTCCCTTCTATGGGGTGCAATCGCTCAGGAACAGATCCTTTTAGCCTGGATCCCTGTAGGGTCACAAGCCTTGCCAGAAAACCTGCTCAGTGTGGGCTCCTCTGTCCGCAGGGCCACGGATCCTGCCAGGAGCCTGCTCCAGCATGGGGTGTTCCACGGGCTGCAATGTCTCTCTGCTCCCCCATGGACCTCCACGGGCTGCAGGGGCACAGCTGACTCACCTTGCTCTGCCCCACAGAGCGCAGGGAAACCTTAAAACCCACAGTGTCTGGGACACCAGCTCCTCCTCCTCTCTGCTCACCTTGGTGTTGGCAGAGCTGTTCCTCTCGCATTCCTTCTCAGCCCTCTCTTCCCTGGATGCAGTTCTTTCTGTGCTATAACTTTTTCTCCCCTTCTTTAATACGTTATACCAGAGGTCCTGCCACTGTTTCTGATGGGCTTGGCCTTGGCCAGTAGTGGGTCTGTTTTGGAGCTCACTGTCATTGGCTCCACTGCATATGGTGGTAGCTTCCAGAACCTTCTCACAGAAACCCCATTCCTCTTGTAGCCTCCACCAATACCAAACTGTTGCAAGGAAAATTAGTAAAATCAATTGCTTTTTCACTTTTTGGAAGACTGAAGTCAGCTCCTGAACAAAATTAATTATTAAATCTTGCTTGTAACACATCAGAGCATTCACTTGAGTAAAGCCATTCTTGAGTATAAGTTCGTGTTTATGGCTTTGAATTTAGATCTTTGAATGGACTTATTGTAAAAATATAATGTCATATTCTATGTAGCATTATCCTTTTAAATTATTTATATTGCTCTGATACTGTTCCTATTATGCTTGGAAAATTTGTGCTCATTCAGAATGGTACTCATAAGTTTCAAGAAAATTTCTGGACAAAAAGAAGAGCCCATAGAATATTTACATCAACATTTCCTAATTATAAAACATCATTGTCCATTTCCTTTCTTGCCTATCTTTTGATACGGATTCATTGAAAATGAAACATCGTCATTTTTTCACTGTCCCCAAAGGTAAATGTACTTTGCATCTTCTTTGGTCACACTAAAAAGCAGCAAACCTGGAGTCTTCTGATGCAGGTGATTTTGCAACTAGAAGTATGTGAGACATATTTATGTCATTCTAGATTTATTTTATGTCTTCATTATATAAAGGTGAAAGCATAAATTCAATTAAAAGACTTTAAAGAAAGCACTGCTTTCAGTCCACTTTAATTTCCAAAGAGAAGGATTGACAGAGATTGAAGGTCAGAAAAACATGCACAGAGAAATGGGAATGACCTTAGTTTATTTCACAAAAAAAAAAAAAGAAAAGAAAAGAAAATCTGTATTTTGAAATATACAAGTAATAATGTACACTTAAATGATAGAAAATGTAATAAGTTTAGAGTTAAGGGATAGGCTTAGGAGCACAGTTTTTGACACTAATTAGTTGCTGACACAGTAGTGGTCAAGACAAGGCTGACAGCCTTATGTTGATTTGGTTGTTACTATTAGGGTATTATTTCATAATTTGTATGGGAAACTGAATCATAACTGGCACTGAAATAATAACTGATCTACACAACACACTGGAAAAGAAGCTGTAGTACACAAAGCACACTTTTCACAGTAGACATAATGCCTAGAAATAGAATATTGAAATAGAAATAGAAAATTGCCTGCTGGGCTGTCAGCTCAACTTGAAAAACTTTGTAGGCTGTCTATGCAACATTTTCATTATTTTCAGCTGTAACTAAGCTGTCATAGTCCCTGAAAGTTTTCAGAAAGGTTTTTGTGAATTTCTATACTTTTCATATCATGACCTCCACAGTGTTATTGGTCCTGTAATACTCTGGAGACAAGAGAGTCAAGAAGGACAAAAACTGAAACAATGTTGGATTTAAAGGCAAAAATCACCACTCCTTGGTCCTGCAAATAGCTCTGAAGCACATCATTTAAGGTGCACATGAGAATCTTTATCTAAACCAGAATAGGACAAGAACATCCATAATTAGATTCAGGATGTTGCTGCTAATCTCATTCCCTCTCTCCTCTGCCTAAATGCTGCCTTGATTCCTTTGTTCCTACTATTGCACCGAGTCCTTCCACCTAAAACTAAAAAGGCCAATACCGGGTTATACTAAATTCATATTCTGTCTGATGATTACCATATAAGAATAGGAGGAAACAACCCCTCAATCTCACTCAGTTCAGTCTCCATGATTAGGATCTCAAGTCAGAGGTGTATGGCTGTGTTTAATAGCTCCTGAGATATTTTTCTTCCCTGAATTTTTTTAGTGAAGAATTTTTGCTCTCATTCTTTGAGAGCAAATGTAAAATTCTAGCAAGCATAAAATCTCAGAGTGAACATTTTACAGCTTGTATACTTAGAATGTGAAGTCATACTCTTTTGTGGATTAAATCTTCATCCTGATGATTACAGTTTATACCCAGTATTTCTTGTTTCACAGGAGGAAGTAGATAATCTGTTTATTCTTCACAGTATTCGTGGTTTTAGACATTTAAAATAGCCTTCTTCCTGCACACATAACCAAAACTGAAATAACAAAGTTACATCATTCTACTTCTGAAATCTGTTCCATATAAATAACTACTCTTCACCTTTTCACTTTCTCTGTGTGGTTTGGAAATAGATACCACAACTTACCCTATCTTAGAGATGTAGATACAGTATATAGTTGGATTATTTTGCTAACATACTTAGTATTCTATCTTCTCTGACTGCTATTAAAATTTTCATAAAGCTGTATGTCCTCTCTCTGAGACTCCAACCCTATGCATAAAAGTCAGGTGCTAACCCTTCACCACCCAGGAAAGGTGGAGCTATGTTTTGCTTGTATGTGACATCACACATCTCCGCAATGAGTGTCATTACCTGCTTGTTGTTGGAGAGTTATAAAAATCAGAGGGTTTTAGGAAAATTAAGAAAGCAAGCTTTAAGCAGAAGTTATGGGAACAGATGCTAAAGCAGCAAAAAAGATTTCTAGGCTATGGTGTAGACGTGAGAAATAGAACAATAGGCTAGTGTTAGCTCACTTTTTAAGTTGCAACAAGTTTATTTAATGTATATTTTAGAAGGTTGAAAATGAATGGAGCGCTGTGCTTAGGTTTCTATGAACAAGCTATTGTGTTTAGAAAAAGCCTCATTGTTTTAACTAGAATTACGAATGCTGTAAGATTATTGGATAGAATTATTGTCAATATGCTTTTTCTCTATGTGATTAGATGAAATTTACTCTGGACCTGTCTTATGCTCTTCAGTAACGTCAAGCTTCTTTAGCATTCTGTGAAACTAGTGAGATAGCCACATCAAGTTGTCTCCATTGTGAAACAATTTTATGAGACTGATGTGGGAAATAAACCTCTCAAGGAGCTGATTCCAGATGTCCCGTCCCGTTTGTGCTGTAAATATATTGCCGGCGTGCAAATCGATTCATTTACCCTTGAGGTAATACTTGCTACCTAATTGTTTGGTGGCAATCTTCCTGCAATTGTTCACACTTAGCCCATGTAAATAGCTCAGAAAAACTTGCCTGTGTCGTTCTTTCTTCCTTTATTCTTGATCTGCAGATCTTAAGCATACTTTAATTCTGAAAATTACCACTTTAAATAATTCCTTTAAATTTATAGCATACATCACTTACTACTGGTAGTGAACCACACTTTAAATTAGACCAACTCAACAAAAGAAGACTGCCTAGGCACCAGGAGCTACTCTGCCAATTATTTGTTTTTCTGGCTGAGTTAACTGACCTTTATCTTGCAAGAGATGGATTTTTGATCTCTTTGAAAATCAGGCACTAACTAACTCCCTTTTAAACACTTAAAAATGAAAATTAAAGCGTGCATTAAATTAAATTAATGTAGAAAATGTTGCATAATTCTGTGCCTGAGATATCAAAGCAGATCACTAACAGAGTCAACAAAGCACTGGCCTCATGAAGCCTGCAGCACTGGCATCACACAGTAGTTGTCAACACTCCTGGCTGGACTTTCCACTCACTGGGGCAAAGCAGCCAACAAAGCAAGTCCTTCAATTAGGCAGAGAAATTCCTCTTACTTCAAAGCATGCAATCATGACAACCCCACCTCGCAAAAACTTAATAGTTATCATCATTGTATACAAGTCCATACCGTGGAAAGAAATAGAAAGGCAACTTTTATCTGCCTGCCTGGCACAGGACTGGCAGAGGACATGTGAACTTTAGGCCCAAACTCTGCTCCAGGAATGAAGAACAGGGAAAAAGCCATTATGACTAGCATGGGCTGTGAGTGCCCTTAGAGGCTGGTTAAAATCTTATAAGCATTCAGAGAAAAGGGTACCTTTGCTGTCTTGGCCTGATCATGAAGTAGTTTGCAAGAGTACAGAGGGATACAAGCAAAATTCTGGTTCCCTAAATGCATTATGAAAACTTTTATGAAGATTATTGAAAAAATAATAAACAATTTTTACAAAAATTAAGCTGGTTTATCTCTTTTGATATAATTTTAAATTGAGTAGAATGGAACAATGAAAACAGAATGCTGTAGGAGCTATCAGCTACACAGTGTTATGACAGTGCAGTTTTGGACACACACAGGAAAATCTAGAGGGCTGGGACTGTGGTGCAATGATTTGATTGTTTAATGTGCTATATAATCAGATTTTGGATACTCTCACCTAAACTCTAATTTTTTGTACTGATGAAGTCAAACAAATCCTCCTAGTGTAATCTGGAGCAGAATCAGATTTAGTCCTCTACTACTCCATCTTCATAACAGCAATCTTTGATAGTCCATATTATTTAGTCTTCAGTGAATAATAACTGCTGAAAGGCTAAAAACACTTAAAATTGAAGCCTCCTTTATGTTATGTACAATTCAGGTGGAGAAATGTGTGGAAGTTTTCTTTCTCAGTGTCATCAGGGACTGCAAAACATGAGATGTGATATCCACTGAAGTGTAGAGTTTTGCACTAGTGGCCCATAAATAAAATTGGCATGGTAGAGTGAAACTGCAACTTTTTCCAATTTGTGTTTTGGTGAACTATTCAGAATATTGACATGAAAGGAATGGAAGGCCTTGACAATGTCTGGTTCCTGGGGTCAACTCAGGATCTGTGTTTTTCAGTTTCAAAGGGGTCTTATCAGGTTCCATATACCAAGGTAAATATCTGGAGTAAACCTCCTAGGAGATGTCTACGTGGTGTAGTGAAGTAGAGGCTTTCTGAAGGCTTTGACAATAGACTAGATGTGGCCGGGGAAAAAATACTTAAATGAGAAATTTTATTTTCATTGTCTGAAGCAGGGTGAGCAATTTCAATCTAAATAAGGACTAATAATAATCAATATTATTTCTAATGAAAATGCTTAGTGCTTAAGACCTTTTCCTTCAATATTTAAAAAATATCTTCCTAAAAAACAAATTTAGCGAAAAGTTCATCTGCAATGTTCATAGTCTAAATATTTTGGTCATTGTGTCATTTTCTGAACAATTTTTTCATTAAATAATAACCTTTCAATCATGGTAATTACTTTTTATTGTGTTGCATCAAAGAAGCTGTGATCTGTTGAGGCAATGATCTTCCATCTGAAAATCTTGATAGCTCAGCCTTGATATCATAGGCCATAATGTGCATTAGAAGGATCATTGTAGTTCACCATGCCAATGGAACTGATATTGATCTGCTCTGTAACTGTTGCATGAAGTTCCTGTCAGTGCTTTCCTATGAACACAACCAGACCTGTAGGTGGAGACTTCCTCTTGCTCAGGTCAGCTGATTCATGCAAACATGATATCATCTATTAGCTTCAGGAGGCCTGCTCTACCTCTTCCTCCAGACTATTAATAAATATATTAGCATAAAAAATCCCATAACAGATAGTTGTGGCCATTCGTCAAGCAGAATATAAAGAATTAACCACTATCCTTGAGTCTGGTGATCTGGACAGTTTTTTTCAGCCCTCCAGAAGTGTCTATAAGGATGATGGGGGAAGTCTGTCTTTCCAAAGTCAAGGTAGAGAATAACTGCTGATCTCCTCATCCCCGTGGATCTAGTAATTTTATCATGAAAGTAAATAAGGTTGGTCAGATTGCCACTCACAAACATTTTCTTCTTCATATGCCCAGAAATAACTTCAAAGGGCATTTGTACCATGATTTTTGCAGGAATCAGAGTAATGTGAGCTGTCTAATTGTTCACCTTTTTGAATTCTCAAATATTATGCACCATTTGGGGTTCTGTGCTCAGTGGAGACTTTTTCCTGTCTCTCTGATTCCTCATAGAGATTTTTGACAAACTCTTCCGGAACTTTGCATGCATTTTGTCTGGTCTCAAGGACCTGGAAACATAGAAATTTCTCTAGACGTCTATTATTCAAATCTTCCTACTTGGAGTAATTTATTTCCTTCTTAATAACCCTCTAGGCACAAAAGTTTGTGAGACACTCAGACTCAAAGAACCAGAATTTTGGTTTTCTCCCTCTTACCTGCATTTACTGCCACTCATATCCTACATATTTAGCAATGAACACACACCTTTCTTATCCTTTTACCATTATGTAAATAATGGAAGCCCTTCATATTTCTTCTGATGTCTGTTACCAGTTCTGGCTCTAGCTGAGCCGTTTATGCATGTCCAGAAAATGCTCCTAAATTCCCTTTAGTCTGTCCCTGCTTCAGCAACCTTCATGCTTTCTTTTTTTCCACTGCAGTTGTGGCAGAAGTTCTGTATTTAGTCAAAACCATCTCCTGATATGCCACTCACTTTCATGAGGCTAAGGTGGGCCATTGTGCTTGCAGGAGGCTGTGCTCCTCGATCTGACACCTGCCTTGAGCTCTTCTACACCAAGAAATGTCTGCTCTCCTCAAGTCCAGGGTGTGTACTCTGCTTATCTCTTTCCTCACTCAGGATTTTGAACTCATGTTTCATAGCCACTTTGGTGCCATTGTGCCACTAGCTCAGGAGGTTCATTCCATTCCTTAGTAGCAGATCCAAAACCATGTCATCCAGCTGGGCCATCTCATGTTATTTATTGTTAAGCAGCTGTTATGATCCAATTTAAATCCATAAAAGCAAAGAAAGCTAGACCACTGTATATAAACCAGAAAGAACTTCAAAGGTTCAAAATATACCAAAAAATGAGATTAAAACAAAACATACAAAAAAATTTATATATTTTATTTAATAATAAAAGATACAAAGAGAGAGAAAGAAAAGAAAAGAAAAGAAAAGAAAAGAAAGAAAGAAAGAAAGAAAGAAAGAAAGAAATAAAGAAAGAAAGAAAGAAAGAAAGAAAGAAAGAAAGAAAGAAAGAAAGAAAGAAAGAAAGAGAGAAAGAGAGAGAGAAAGAAAGAGAGAAAGAGAGAAAGAAGGAAAGAAGGAAAGAAGGAAGGAAGGAAGGAAGGAAGGAAGGAAGGAAGGAAGGAAGGAAGGA
>JACDOX010000279.1:612453-643827 GCA_014549065.1 Cardinalis cardinalis | reverse complement strand
AAAGAAAGAAAGAAAGAAAGAAAGAAAGAAAGAAAGAAAGAAAGAAAGAAAGAAAGAAAGAAAGAAAGAAAGAAAGAAAGAAAGAAAGAAAGAAAAAGAAAGAAAGAAAAGGTATTTCTGGGGGTGGGGGGACAGGGGAAGAGTGACAGGGGTTAGGTGGAAGAATGTCACCCATCTGAGGGTCCCAAAGATGTCCCATTGCTCCCCTCTGTCTGATTCTTGGTGTGAGGGTCCTCCTTCGCCGCCGGCACGCGCCCAAGTGTTCAGAATTCCCTGGGTTCATCCACGCTTTGGGCAGGTGGGAGCGCCCAGGTGCCCCCTGGCTGGGGGCCAGTTTGACACTGCCCCTTCCAACACTGAGGGTCTGTGGCATCGCCGGCAGTGCTCTGGGGCAGGGTCTGGGACCCCTTTGGGGGGCCTTTGATGGCCGTGACACCCCCTCTGCTGTGGATAAACTTTTCCCGGGGGGAAGGGGCCCCTCAGGCATCTCCTCTGCCCAGCGGAGGGTGGGCGGTCACTGCCTCTCACCAGAGGGTTCCAACAGGCACCCAAAACCTCTCGTCTCCCCACCCTTTGGTGCCAGGGTCTCAGTGGGCTTGGGCTGGCATCTCCTCCCTGAAGGTGCTAAGACTGTGCTTTGTCAGTGTCTCCATCCTGAGTTGTTACTTATCTTCATCAGCGAACAGTGCAAGGCCTCTCAGAACCTTATTCAGGGTGTCATGGTCATCTCTGCAGCTTTTGTAACACAGTTCTGCTATAATAGGCAAAGTCTTCTATGAAAATGTTTAAGTCATAATCCATAATACATCAGTCTCTGATAGCAGCTCTCCCCAACACCCTCCTCAAGCTCCTGAGCTTCTTGTGGTCTGTGTTTCTTGGAGATTTCAGGAACACAAAATTTTCCCATAAGATCCAGTCCTCATCAAATACCAAAAAGGAGATCTAGTCCCTAATTACTTTGTGATGCTTATCCATCAAAGTTTGCAAAATTTTACCATAAAAAACTTTAAGAAACTTTAAAATTTATTTTTCTTCAGTGCTTAGATTACCAAGTGGAGTTCATTTGTCAAGGGAACAGCAGTGTGTCGTGACACCCTTGCTAACATATTAATGAAGCAATTGAAGTCTATAATTGCCTCAAATATATGAAATAAGTAACAGTCTATATTTGAACAGTGACACAACTCCTTTTGTAGAGAGATATGATGGCCCTCTTGATACATCTACAGAATTCAGCATGACCAATTGTCATAAATATGTCAAGTAATAACACTGACTGGAAAACACTAGTCATGAATGCTTCCATCACACTGAAGACAATTGGGCAGAAAAGTTGCATTGTCATGCTAGTTTCCGTGCTGTTTTTCAGTGCAGTTGGTAATATACTATTCTGGATCTGTTAAAAAGATTGCCTCCCTCTTACACTCCTGCTTTATTTGTTTCAGCAGAATGAACTCTTGCATTGTCCTAATGAAATATTTTATTGTCTTCTAAATATATGCTGCTACCAAGAGCTTAACTCATGAAGAGGAATTTGCATTGCTTTTGTTTTAAAACATAAATATTTGACTGTGCAAGCGAATAACTAGTATAAACAGCTGTTAGATATTTTTATTAATCTGTGCACTGCATGCCAGCAAAGGTGGTACAGGATTCTATCTAAACCCATCTCATAAATTTAACATAAATGTCCTAAGGATACCAGCAAGGAAAATGGTGTAGCGCTTCAATTGCACTGTCATTTTTTATTTTCTTCATTAAAAAGATTGATATTTAAGCCAAAAAACAAAAGGCAGGTAAAGCAAGTCAAAATTTTATTTGATTCTTCTTTCTATTCACCTCTGTGTTCACATTTTTAATTGCTCTTTAGTTTCAGATGTGCTTTAAAAGTAATTTCACTGTTTACAATTCTAACCAAAGATCACTAAAAGTACCTTTTGCAAGCTTCTTTGACCACATAATTGGTAATAATTGGCTTCAGAATATCATGAGAATTGTTGATAGAGCTGTGTTCCTGTGAATTGCATCTTGAACACTCTTCTTGTGAGGTAAAATGTTAAGATTAAGATTGTAGTTCTGTCATAATCTTCCATGCAAATTACAGTCCATTTCATTAGGGAAAGGAGGTTTGCACAAGTGGGAGTGATTGACAGTGGTTCCTCTTGAATATCAGAAAAAATTAGATAAAAATTTGGCCAGATGGCCTCCCAATAAAGGCTCATAGTAGAAAATGGGATGCTAGGCTAAACACGTGTCTATATGCCAAATTCTCCTATACATCTCATGTATACGAGTTCCGCCTTTCTTTGTGCAGGTCTACTCAGATGTCTCTCATTGTCAAAATGTTACTATCTCCAAACTATTATTAATCAGCTTTTGTCATTCAGGAAAAATAGTGTTGTTAATGTAGGGGTAATAGTGTCTTGCTGAAAATCCATTTGGCTCTCCCTAGTTGTCAAGTAATATAATCTGACTTTCTCCCTACAGTGAAAGTGGGGAAGATCTCACTGCCAGTGTCACTGCTATACAATCTGGCAGGGAGGACTATTTTAGGTGTTTTGCAGTCTGTTTAAGTTCTTGGCATCCAATGAAAGAATAAATGGACTTCTGCTGGAAGGTTTTGTTCTGGTTTTTTTTGGTGGAAATTTTCTTTACACAAGGTGGAATATCTTTCTTTGCTTTGTGCATAGTCACACAGATCCTTCATTTACCAATAACATTTCCTGCAAGATATGCAGCCCACAACTATAAGTTTGACTATCACTCAAGAATCTGTTATCAGGCAGTACAGTATAAGGAAAAGCTTCACAGCTTTTAAATAAGCCTTCTGCAGGGATTCTAAGTTCTCTTTGTCCCTATGGCGTGTTCCCTAATCCTTAAGCTTCTTTTCCCTCCAATCTTGAATACCTAATTTGGGACTCAGTATAGGAAGTTGCATATTACTACTGAGAAAACTGTATTGTATTTACCTGTGGAAAAATCTAATAGGTTTTAGATGGCTCTGGTTAAATATTTGGGCCATGAAATTATAAAGAGGAAATTATATGGTTATCTTCCTAGTAATTGTCAGTCTTTTCTCGGCACAAACTTCTGACATCTCCATTTGCTTGTATCTAAATGGGTATGGATCTATAAAGATATAAAATGAGGAATATTTTTTTGACCAGGCACCAAATATATGCATTTTGCTATCTCTTTGTCTTTGGAAATCAGCTGCAATTCCAAATGGCGCTTAAATCCAGCCATTGCTAATACAGGTCCCGAATTCAATGGCTGAAAATTTTGCAAATTTAGCCTTTAATTTGGAGATGTGTCAGTACTTCACATTCTGAACTGCATACAGGATAAGTCAGCCAATGCCAGACCAAAGGTTAATTAAGTACTTACTGTAACTGAGTCAGAATTCCAGTTTCAATGAATCACATCATGGTCTACAGTCCATATGTGGTCTACAGTCCAGCAAACCCACATATGCTCTACTGGAAATTTTAATTTACATCCCTGTAATATAGCACTGCTATTGCCAGCAACAGGCCATAACATTTGCAGCAAATTTAGACGGTGTGAGAAAGGACAATTCTTTATCTTATTCAACCAGTAAATTTCCTGGTCTGCCTTCAGCTTTGTTTTCTGTTTGGTTTAGCTGTGACAGAAAACTTGATAGTGAGCCTGGTGTCTATGGTTGATTTGTTTTACTTTTGTCTGTCTTTGGATGTACAACCATATTTTTACACAGATAGAAGCAATAAAGGGTGGATCTGTGAAGAATTAGATATTTATAACCCTAATTTAAACCACTCAGTGAAGAAAAAATCCTCATGACACCAGAATTAGATTGTTATGATTTCACTTACACCATGAATAAATTCTTGGCTACATCCATAAATACGTACAAATATATATGACCCTATTCCACTCTCTTTGAACTTAACACAACAGTTGCAGCAGATACAGAAAGTGGACCAGGCATCCTACTTTTCGTTTTGTTATTTTCAAAACCATGTTTGTCATTGTTTAGTAAAAAGGATTCTAATTCAGATAATAAAGATATTTTTGTTCAAAGCATTTTGGAAAAAAAAAGTGACAGAAAAAATATCTCAGATCATTGTAAATGATGTTTTATTCCGGAGTGGTTCAAAGATAAAATGATACACAAGTGCACCACATTGCATCTTTGTCGGAGTCTTTATAACAATTACTCAAAATAAATCTTCATGTCAAAACTTGAGCCACAGCTGGAAGCCAAATTAAGCAGAAGGACAGTGTCTCAAGTTATATATCATAACTTGCTTCTTCTCTTAATGGGGATCCCATGGTTTTGAAAAAACAGGAAAAAATATCTTTAGCCAAATATATTGAGATTTTTACTCAGTTGGCAAAAGCAAGACTTGAGCATCTCCACATAGAGTAAATATTTAGCTCTGACTTTACATTAGTTTGAAATTTCCCAACACTGCCATAGATTGTAAAAGTTTCTCTTTTTTTTTTTTTAACAGCTGGAAACAAAGTCATACTTTAATTTTTCAAGGAATCCTCCTGCCTCATAGGCAGAAAAAAGGATCCACCAAATATAATGGACCATAGATTCCCCACAGTAGCCGAAAAATGTAACCTTAATGTCTGTACAAAGGTTTCCCTTTCACTGTTACATAGCGGTGAGAACAAGAACATCTTTTAAACAACATATTTTTCTCCTCTGCCCTCCTCCCTTCTCTCTGAAAAGTTAACTGAAACAAAGAATTGTGAAAGGAGCTATACATCCGAAAGGAAACTCTTTCATTATTTATTGAAGACTCTTTTAAAGGTGATGGTACTTTGATAATTAGTGTCAATTTTCAAAGATTCTCCAATCCTGCACAAGGAGAACTGAGAACTGCATTCTGTTATCAAGCAGCAATATTTTTCCTAATAGGATTTGTATCTTCAGTGTCTATATATGAACTAGAGAATAATAATTACCATAGTCCAGCAATTTCTAAGTGTCGCTTTTAAAAAGCTTTTGCCTTACGAGTTTGATACAAAACTATTTACACTTAAATATCTGTAAAGAAAAGTTTTTCACCCATTACATGCATTAGGATTTTCAGGAAGGTCTCACAAAACGGTTAATGGTCTTTAGGGTTTATGTAGTATCATAATATAAATATATCTATATTTATGTGTTCGGGGATTTTTTATGAGAAAATATTTGATACTATGCAAATATTTTGTGGGTGGAAAATTGCTAAACTAAGAGCTATGGAAGAAGAGGTTAGAACAAACCTCAGTATAAGATAGTGCTCTTCAGCAAATTCAAGAGGTCAGTGAGGATAGATATTTACAATTTAGATCTGTTCCAGCTATTTATGGCATTTCTCATTCGTTAAACCATCTGACAGGTTCTTGTCTGTTGTTATCTCTGAGAAACATTCTGAGAAGTAGCAATGCAGAAGGAGCATTCTGTACCTTACACAACATCTGATACCCGAACTGCAGCCTCAAAAGGATTGAAGCTAACTTGAATAGCACCTTCCAGCTGAGATGTTCCTAACCTCTCTGAAACAGTGCATGTGAGGCGATGTAGGGTGTGGAAGCACCTTCTTTAATGCAATGTATTTTAGCATTTTGCTGATGCTAAGAGAAGAGAGGCACAGTGGACATGCAAAATGCCTGTCCACTGCATCTTGTCTAGAGACGCCAAAAATGCTGTATAGAACTTCAACAACTCCTGGTCTATGTAAAAATCCACTCTACTTGTGACAAAGGAAATCAAGGAACTACAGTGCAAAACTTAGATGATATTCAAGAAGACTTTTCAAAGTGCGAAGTTATACTGGGTTATGGAAGCTTTTCTTAGACATATCTGTTCAAAAATCACATATCATGGTTATTCAAATGTTCTGCTTCATAAGCTGTTTTTTTATGGGCCTTGCTTTAACAATTGCTGTTAAAATGCAGCTTCTTACAGACATAATTGAAATGTTCATTGGTCTAGTACAGTACGAGTTAATCTCTTGACATCAGCTTCATGTCAGCAAATAAATATTTTTAATGAAAATAATTAAGTTTCATTCATCAGACAAATGAGTGCACAGGAACATTTGTTTTGAAATCAAAGTCAAGAATAAGCTATGTAGCACAAAATACCCACTAATTATCTCCTCGTTTAGATCTTTTAAAATATTCCTAAACTTAAGTAAGCTATAAAATTTTATTTACGACAAATGCAGCTTAAAATCTGTTTTCAACCTGTACCTCACTGCACCAAACAAAGTTGTTCACAAATTTCAGAAAGCAGAGAAGGTACAGAGAAGTGTCAGCAAGGACAGAGGTTTTTCACCAAAAAAAGTATTACTGTGTGAAGCCTGTGTTTGTTTATCTATGAAACATCCAAAAGAAGAAGGGCACTAAAAATGAAGAGTTTTTTTTAAAGTTGTTGAAAATTAGAAAGGCTCATCATGTTTCATAACTTTTCTTTCATTTTTCTCAAACAACTGTACAATCAAGATGAAAGAATAGGTCAAAGACACAGACGAAGAAAATTTAATTAACAAGAACATCTGATGCATGCTTTACCAAATACTCATCTAGTTCTTCCATTTATTAAGCAAGGTCTTATAAGGTAGTCAACTAGCTCTCTACTCCATAATAAAGATATTTTATTTGTTTGGCTTAATATGTTTAATAAAATAAGGAAAGCTTGGACATTATATAATTTTATGTAACCTCTCTTATAGGCCTAAATATGACAACATAAAGAAAAATTGTGCAACTTCTGTTAATCTTGCTAAAGAAGTGTAATTTTTATACTTCAGAACATGAACAATAAAATATATACAACACATTTAACAAAATTTAATAAACTCAAAATATCCTGCATAGTGCCATATTGAAAACTGGGTAGTACTGATGGACTAAAAGTGTTGTCACATAGGAGGCTGAGGAAAATATTATAGAATTCCAAGTTTCAAACTGAACTTTCCTGCATGATAAAGTTAACAACTGCAGTGCTAAGTAATCATTCACTGCAGGGTACCTTCTCTGAAGTTCATATGTTCGTAACTGGTGGAGCCAAAGCTAACTAAACTATTTGTGTTTTAACAATTTGACCGCTTGACAGCTTAGATATCAGAATAAAGTTTATCGCTATTTTAATATTGGAGGGGGGAAAATATCTCAATATGTTCACATTCTAAATGTGTCTAAATAAATTTATGATGTCATACTAAAATGACCAGATTTATGGGCAAGGTTTTGTCTTTCATTTAACATTCTTGAAAAATCATTGGCTGCACTGAGATGTGACAGTTTGATGGGGAAAAAAAGGATATATGCCAGGTTAAAACCTGTGACATACTGGGAGCATTTGACTTCAGTTTCTAAGAAAGCTCAAAATACTAGTAATTCTTTTAACACAATCCCAGATCTGGAGCAGAGGTGAAGCATAAAGCAAATTAGACTCAGTCACCAGTAAATGAACATCATCTCTAAAATATAATTTCACATTATAAGTCTTCCACAATTTGTTTTCAGTACTGTCTACATTCTGATCCATTGATATAAATGAGAAAAGGTCTGTGGAATATTCAGCAGTAAAAGCTAATGAAAAACAGTCTAGACTCTGCCATTTTCTAGTATATCAGAATCTGAGGGCCAAATGTGGCAGAATAAGTCATTAAAAATATCTGATAAAATCTTTCATGATGGTGAATATGAAGGAGGGGATCCTGAAGATTTATTTGGCTGAGGAATGGTAGTGGTTTATTAGCTAAATCAAAAAAGGCAAGGCTAATAGTGGGGCACAGTTGTGGTTTTTAAGAACTATGTTTCCATTAAGTTCTGATTGTACTGAAATCCCCTTTCACCCTATGCCACTTTATTTTTTCATTTTCTCTAAAGTTCTCCGTGCAAGAACCTTGGCAACCTCTTTGATTTCACTGTTGTGCAAACATTTAATTTTACTGTTAAACATAGAAGGATGTATTCTCAGATCTTTGAATGACCATCTGTCATTGTAAATTCTCATTATTCATAGAACCATAGAATATTCTGAGTTGGAAGACATGCACAAGCATTATCAAGTCCAAATCCTGGCCTTTATAATTTTCTGTTTTGAAGCATATGATTCATTCTCTCTTGGCACAGCACATGTTTTCCAGGCTTCTGTCTATCTAACAATTGCTAGCTATTTTTTACCTTTGGACAATAACTGATTAGGTGGTGCACAAGAGTTTCCACTGCAAAGCTAGATCTTTTCTAGATATAATATTGCAATAGCAACAAGAGATAATTTTATTCCACTTTTATATATTAACATTCTATTAAAAAATTCCCCCATCTTCTGCCATAGAAATTTAAAGTCAGAGAGGACTTATTATACTTTTGAACAGTAGAGTGACAAATATTCTTTCATGCCAGTCATTGTTTTAGCTCAGAGCTAAGCTAAGTTGGACATGGCTAAAGGCAGTTGCATGTCAGGGGAGTACTCTTGAACACCATGCCATGTTCTGACAGGAAAAAAATCTATTCACTGTGACAGCCAAAGTACTCTTCCTTATCCTATCTATCCAAAGTGTCACTGCGGGAGATGCACCACCACTTTTTTGTGTTACTTAAGAGTAAGTGGACTGGTGTGAACCACGGTGTAGTGGATATTGTGTGCAGAACTTTTCACTGGCCCCTGCCAAAGAGATGCAGCCACCAGAAAGAATTCAAGATCAAGGTGGTCCTCTATCCATCCCCCAGCAAGGAGATACCAGTTGTAAAGTAAGAAGCAAATGTAGCTTAGTCTCTGCACGATAGGCCTGAGGCTTTGTAAGTAGAAGAGCAGCCTCAAGACAAAGTGGATGAAAGTCCAGTCGCACCAGAGGCACCACCACAATCAATCCACTATATTACAGCTGCTTATAGGAAGCAGAAGAAGAGATGGGGCATAGCTGTAAGAGATTTCCTTCTAGAGGGAACAGAGGGCCTGATATGCCAACTGGCCCAACCCAGAGGAAGGTCTGCTGCCTCCCTGTGTTAAAGACCTGACACTTCCAAGCCTGGTGTGGCCTGTACACTACTGCCTGTTACTGATCTTCAGTGCAGGGTGCAAGGAAGTGGCAGCATATAGTCTGAGGGCAATCAAAAGAATTTCAGGGCCTTTGGACGTTTGGTACAGGAATCTTGGTTATTTTCTGCTGTTATTTTCTGCTCTATACTTCCAGTTGAAAACAGCAGTATCAAAAGAAATAGATGAGCTGAGTCCATTAATAATAAATGTCTTCACAGCTGGTGCCACCACCAAAATTTTGGTGTTTTGACAATATGACCTGCGCAGGGTTAAGCAAGCTGGCATTAGACATCAGATGTCATCTCAGTGAGATTTATTGGCAGAGCTTTAAGTTAAATATGATAGGGGAGAGGGGCAATATCAAGCTTGTTCCTGGAAAACTGTAGAGTAATATGAAAAAGTTATATGAAGAGGGTACTTGTGATGGTCCTCTGCAGGTGACTCTGAGAGGTACCAGCCACACTGGAGCACAGCTTCAAAGTTACAGGGATGAGCCAAGCTCTCCTGAAATAGTAGAAACAAACAGGGAAAACATTTTGGTATTTGTACAGTTTAAGCCTGTATAACATTCACTCCCAAAGTCCGTTTCAAGTGAAAATTTAATAGTTTTGCATGACAGCTTTTAAATAAGTAAACAATTAACTATACGTTAAAATTTTTTCCAAATCTGCTGGAAGACAGAATTTAGTACTCAGTGTATCCATCCACGTCCTGTGTCATACAGAAGTTCTGCCTATGACAAGTTTCTGTCTACTGTTTCATTGTCAAGCCTCAAAAGAATCCTGAGACTCATTCTTTTCAGAAGTTTAGAGAACAGTTCCTTTTTATAAGCAAGCAAAAGCAAAGGGCTGGAGTCTTGTTTTTCAGACTGCTTCATTTTCTTCTGCAAGTTCCTGCAAGAAAGGTATTGGTCAGAGGGTTCCACGCTCTAGGACAGCAGAAATGCATTAATCAGGATAATGGCACATCCTATGCTCACTTTGCTAACTACGGACCACAGAAAAGTGGAAAAGTTGCATCTGCAGGACAAATGAGCATTCTGGGACATCAGAAAGATACTGACATAGATGTGAAAGCCTCATGCAAATATTACTCCAACACCTTAGAGATTTATATTGTCTCACCTGCTAAGAACTCGAGTTTTTAATTTCTCAGACAGGCCTTGTCTATTTTGCCAAACACATTAAAATGACAGAAGGAAGTAATAATGACAAAGCTTGCCTTTGAAGTGAGTACAGCTAACTTGCAATGTTTGTATTCAGCAACCATCTGTCACTCTAGAGGGTCAGTGTTTTATCTGTCTTAGTCTTAAGCAGAAGTAGCATAACAGGTGAAGAGATGAGAAGACCTTGTTGCAATATTAATATGGTAATAATAGTAAAGGTTGTAATGATAATTCTTTAGTTTTCAGCAGAAGTTATAAATATCTAATTTGTAACAGCTATGGTTTAAGGCAAAAATTGAGTAGCAACTTTATTATTAAATGAAAGTCATATTCTTATTCATTAAAGCAAGTCACTGAAACAATTTCCACACTATGGCTCCAAGAAAAAAGCCAAAACCAACCAACAAAAAACCCCTTAGACTTTGATTTACAAAACATTACATGAGCCAGTTAAGAGCATTCTAAATTTTACTGTTTATTGTATTGCCCAAGACACTTGAACTACCTATATTGAAAAAGACATAACCTAAGGGAAATCTGTGATAAAAAGTTAGTTATTTTGAAAATCATTCCCTTGATCATAACTGGATTTCCTACTTTGCTTCAACAATAAATCTTCTGTGAGAACATGAACCTGGTTTTCAGAGGAGGCTGCTTGGTGTAGAGAAAACAAGACAAAGCTGAAGAAAAAAAATTAGAATACAGCATAGATGAGCTGAATGGTTGAAGGGTTCATTTTTCTTTTTCTGAACAAAAGGCAGGACCAGGTACAGAGGATACAGAGAGCATTGGTCAGTAGTGAAATTAGAGGAGAAATTAATTGTGGAATGTACTGGAAAATGTTATGAAAGGATGATTCAAAGTTAAATTGATGAGCTTGATATATTGAAAAGAAATAAATGTAAAACTCTACCAGGGGTACTCTACTGTGACCTCAAATCATATTTGTATGATTCCTGTTGTGCAAGACATCACCTGACTGCTTGACATAATTATGAAAAATACTTATTACACCTGTAATGAATACCATTTTAACATTATTTATGATGCTCATTTGGGTATTGTTTTAGAACTCAGCTCTTCCCCTAACCCCATCATTTTTTTCTTTTCCTGTCTGAAAAAAATCCAGCATGTGAAAATAAAATCAAAATGAAAAAATAGGAAAACAACCACAATAGTTGTAACTGAAATGCATGAAAATACTAAAATAAAACTTACCTCTGCAGATATTTAAAAAATGTGTTCGAGTAACAGATTTAGTTCACTTCAGATAAGAATAATCGAATTTAAATAAATTCAAATTTCTGTTATTTTTCACAAAGAGGAAACCATACCCCATATTTTGACAAATTGCCAAAAGATCACTTTTTCACTTAACTCTAAGTATTTTAAGGTTCTGAAAAGATATCTTAATATAATTAATCTTCATTTATCTTTCTTTACCACTAACAGTTTACACCATAATGTGAGGCATATAGTCTATAAAAAGGTTACATTTTTCTCAGAGTTTAAGTTAGTAACTATAGCAACAGAATATTCTTTATCTGAATTTGATAGGGTAGTGAAAAGTTGAAATTAATGGAAAATTAAAAGTTGCAGTCTTTAATGTCACATTTTATTACTTGTTCATGGCAGATCCCCAGGTTCATCATTCTCTGCATATGTTAATGGAATAGGCTTGTTCAACCCCCTTTCTGATTGCCATTTGAACTGCTATATGTTTCAATACACCTTTTTTCTTTGTTTTTATATTATTTTTATGGTTATAATAGTATGAGATACATGATATGATGCCATTAGCAATTTGAGGACTCAGCTGAGTCCTCAAAACAATGATACTTCAATCTGTTGATTTTTAGTAGCTTTGGGGTTTTGTAGCCAAAAGTCACAGGAGGTGACATACACCACTGACAACACACAGAGGAACAGATTTTCATGTTGTGGGTTCACATACAAGGAAAATGCCTTGAAGAATTTCTGACAGGTCTGGATCCTGAAGAGGAAAACTGCAAGCTGGTTTCGGACATAGCAGAATATTCTTGGGACAAAATGATGTAATTCAGTTTTCTTGCATTTGTACAAAACTGTATTTACTATGATTTTTGTGTTTTTTATCTGTGATAGCATTGTTCCACTGATCTATTGGTAACTCTGTCTAGAAGTACTAAAATCTTTTGCACAGGAAAAGATAGATTTGACATAGACTTGACTGATTTTTGACTTGTGAAGAAGCTCATACTGCTAGTATTAGCATACTTCAGAATTGATAGTATTTTCTCTAATTGCTCCAGTAGAGCAATGGAGCTCTCTATTGCTCCAAGACTTTGAAGTATCTACTAATTGGAAGCATATCATGGTCCAGCGGATTGGCAACCAAAGTGGACTTTTCACTTTTCCTCTCCCTCACATTATTTTGCATATTGTGCATCGGGTACTAACCTGCCTAAATACATTTTAAACATGTCTCTAGAATCGCTGAAGTGTCCTAATTAGATTAGTGTGACCTCTAGAATAAATAGATTAGTAGCCCCTGTGCAGCACTTAGCAATGTATGGGCAAAAGATTTCAGTTTGCTATATTGGAAAATAAATACATATGGGCAGAGAGATTGTAAACTTCCATTCATTTTAGTAACTAGAAAGGCATATCTTCATGAATCTGTGACAGTCCCAAGCAATGAGCCTGAGGAAAACATATCAGCTACTCCCATGACAATTAGGGCATATTTGTAAGATGTATAAGCCACAATGATACTCTTGCAGATCTCAGCATGTTTGTGTCCAAGGTAAGGTTTTGAACTGGTTTTTGATGAATGAAGAAGTAAATTTTCTTAGGTGAGATGTCAAAAAAAAGTTCAATTTTCTAGGTAAAGCCCTTTGTAAGTCTGTGTAATAAATATTTTTCTTTTCTATGAAAGTGCTAAATTTTTTTTTTTAATTTTTATTTTTTGTCTCTATCTTCACAAAAATCTATCTATATATTATTACAGTAGGTGTGGAAATCTGAAGTTTTCAGAATGTTAACATGTAGATTGAGGAAACCAAGAGAAAAAGGAAATATTGCCCATAAAAGGGAATTCTTTCAAAGCAAAGGAATCTCTTCAAATACAGTGCTAACATTGTACTGATGAAAAATTGCAATCTTCCTGTGTGAATTTCTCTAAACAAGAATCAGACTACATCATAAATTAGAAAAAAGCTGAGTATCATTATTGAAGAAAAACCATAGCACATAAATGACATACTAAACTTTGATAGCATATTTTGATGCAAACTCTGTGACCAGAACTGAACAGTTACACAAGCTGATCTGTGTCCAGAAATGATCATTCTTCAAAATATGTCTGTTGGGGGAAAAAGCAAAAAGAAGCAACAAAAAAACCCCAAACCAAACGAATCAAATAAACAAACCCAAAAAGGCTTAATGCTTGCTTATCACCTCCATTTTGTCTCAGGCATCCAGAATTTCACTAGTCTCCAACAGCTTCCTATTAAGATATTGAGTAATCAGAAATTTTGTACGTCTGCTTTCTCTGAAAATTATATTAATCCAAATTAGGCCGTTTACTGGATTGTTTGAAGCTAACACATCAAATTTTATGAAGAAATCTTTTTAGGGCACTAGATCATGTTGAAAGCCTTAGAAATTTTTAATTCACTTTTAAATAAATATCAGAAGAGAACACATGACTATTGGAGTGGCGATCTCAAGAAAGCAAGCTAAGTACATGTAAGATACTAAGAAACATAGGGCATAAAGAAATTAAATGAGGAAATTTAAACATTCATATGATGTCCCAGGACAAACAGCTGTTTATCAATCACCACAGAAGCCTGCTAGACCGTAACTACTGAACCTCAACTACCAGAAGGGAGTTCCACAGCAAATGATGTTAATAATACATAAATCCATTGGATGCAAAAATATTTCACAAACGCAATTCAGAAACTCTCTGGTGTGTCTGTACTAAGCACCTACCTTATTTCCCAAAGAAATATATTAATACCACCAGAAGTTATATGAATGGCATAAAACTGCCAAAAATTATGTTTAGTAGCTCTCAACATTGCTTTGTTTAAACCTCAAATTTTTCAATCACTTGAATATCCCTGGGTTTTTTCAATCTCATAGATAAAAGCACTGAAAAAACTAGTTTTATGAAAATAGGCACCTAATGGTGGTTCCATGTAGAATATGAAATTGCATTTTTTAGTGCTGCACAGAAAGGACTTGTCAAATGCCACAGGATAAAAGGCACCTCACCTAGGCAGCAATGACAATGAGAAAGTAGGCATTCCAATGTGTTTGGAGTACTGCTGCTTTCAGTTCAACACCCCAAGTATGAAAATTACTCCGGTTGCCTGGGACATAATGCCTCTGTAACTTGCTGAACCTCAAATGCGAGGTAAAGAGTGAGAAACTGGTAAGACAGGGCATGGAGAAATAATTACAGAAAATTACTAGGAGGAGATACAAAACTATCTTCAGCCAACACAGGGAAATGAACAGCAGCCTTCCATACAAGAATAGCACTTCATGACCATAAGCATAGGTGTAGGTAATGCCTGGCATTTAATTCTAAAGCTTATCTGAAGAGACAACATACAGAGGTGCATAAAAAATGATACATTGTTTGAAATATCTGGAAAAAAATTGACTATTCTTCAAAAAAGACAAGTTCTATGCCATGAGCATAACAGCTCTGATGGTAGAATGTGTATCAAAATCTTACTCTCTATGCTAATCAGGTCAAATTTCCTAACAGCAATTATTCTGCTGTTGAAGTTTATAAATGCATTAATATAATTCACAAACTAAAAATATCAGCTAGAAATATTACATAACAATATAATGATTATTGAATTCTTCAGAGGAATGACAAAGCATTTTAAATTTTAGGCAGGAAGATTTTATTAACTCAAACCCTATGAGTTGACAGAACAACTCTGTTGTTGGAACAGGTTTGAAATATTTATTTTGTTGTAATATCCACTATTTCATCATGCCCAAATCAATCTGATTGAACATCATCAGGCAGTGATACTATCCATACCTTTTTTTTGCAGAATACTGAATGATTAATAAATATTCTTCATTGCTGTGTAAAAAGAAGGTGCTTATGTTCAATTTGAAGTTATCCTTATGTTTGGGAAGAAGAGAGTTCACACACAGGTTTTTTTAATTTGCCTTCCATGTTTTCTGGGGAATAATGAACATAGTGATTATAGGGCAACTGAGAGGGATTGTGACTAAGATTTTGTTTCTCCTAGAAGGAAAAAATATTCTTATTTCACTTGTCTGCTCACTGTTTCAAATTATTTTATATATATACATGTAATTTTATAAATTCTTTTCTGATAAATTCCAGAAAAAAATATGGAAAAATAGGCAATAAATATAAACTAGAAAGAGTAACTAGACAGTGAAGTGGCTTAATTCGTAGACAAAATTTAAAATAAAAAAAAATGTAAAGAGGTCAGATAAGTAATAACTGATAGAATAAAAATGCGCAGCCTAAAAGGCATTGTATCACAACACTGTTAAAATTCACAGTCTTCAGCACTGTAGCAAGTTCAATAAATATTTTCCTGATTTATCAACGAGTTTTTTCATTCATCCTCTCCTTCTTTTATATTTAGATGTATCAGAATATCTTGGACATTATGTGGTCATTTGCCTCAGGGAAATTGTGTTCTACATAAGAAAAGTTTGTCCTGGCATATTTGTATGTTGCTGATACTAATCTCCTCTTCAGCCCAAACAAAAGATTTAAAACTCTGTGTGTAGTAAATCTTTCTTTCTGAATCTACATAATATAAAAATCCAGTCGATATGGGGCAAGAATATCCTTAGCTGATACAAATAGGAAGGCAGCATGGGGAAATATAGAATATAAGGTCTTGTGGGAAATGAAAAAGGAGACAAAAGTTGAAAATCATCTTATAAGCAGGGCAGAATTTCAGATTCAAATTATAAATGTTTACATATATTTCTAGCGCAAACCCCTTCATTCCAGTCTTAGAAATATTAACCTGCCAGAATGGGAAATAAGGCTGACAAAGCAGGAGACATATGTAGACAACATTACTTCTTGGCAGGGGGTGGTTTATGGATATTTCTGGTCTATTACAGACTCTCACAAACCATTTGTATTCACTAAGCTTTGGGACACATTTTGAGCTGTAACCCATAAGCATTTGCTTCAGCTCCAAAACAGAAGTAAATATTTCATCAACCACAGATTTCCCAAGCATTTTGTATTGGAGTAATCAGTAAAGGGAAGAATGTATTTGGATTATGAGTGTTTTACTGAAAGTCACTTTCACCAAGGGACTTTCTAATGGTGACTAAGTAGGCAGAATTGAAATAATTTTTTTTCAACTCCATCAATATAGCCAGAATTCCAATAGAATAACTGTCAAATTCCTACTCTATCATTCATGTTTGTACTTTAATATTATTGTGGAGATATAAACTAATATTATAACTACAAGGTGACTAGCAGTTATTTCATCTCCTACCTTAGAGAATTCTTGCAGATACTTCATTATTTGCTGCATGGCAGATAGGTATTATTACCAGAACTATTAGCAGATATTTCAAGTGTTAGTAATAGCAATAGCAGATTACAACTCTTATTCTTCTCTTGGTCTTCCGCGTCAGCCTAAATTCCAGACCTGGCCTGCAATGATTCTGCAACTATAAGGGACAGTTATTTTAATACATTTAATAATTTTAATATGTTACTGGAAAAAACAGTATCCCCTGGCTTGAGTTTTTTTTCCTTTCCTTCCTCTCCTCCTGCCTGGAGGAGAAAGGCCAAGATAGAAATGTTAAAAATATTTTTTTCTGAGATACATCTTCCATTGCGTGTGACCTTCCTATAATTTGCTTTCAACTTCACTGCACTAGCATCAGGTGCCAGAAATTCGCACATTATTCAGTAACATCAAGAAGAGAAAATGAGCAAGCTCCAAGATTAATAATTTTGCACGAAAATAAAAAAAGGTGAGCAGTAATATTGTATATGCCTCATACGTATATGAGATAAATAAAAAAGTCAACAAAGTCTTTTTCTCAATCCACTTTTAAACTGTCACCAGTTATCTGTGAGGTTTGTCTAAAATAAGCATTTAAGGAAAAAAGAATCAGACTGCATTGCTAAAGCACACACTCAGACGAACACTAGATAGTCCATCTCCAGTCACTTTTTGTTATTGAGAAGATCCTGGACAGGATGAACAATGTATGTACTCTCAAAATTACTCCAGCTTTCACTCTGGAAATAAAATTCAGTCTTCTACACTGCCCCTGCTGTACACTGGAATCCTGGATGAGTGGCAGGCTTTCAGAATAATATTTGTTATTTTTTCAATATTTTGCAGAGTTAATACAATTTTCCCTTGACATGTTAAAATCATAGGTGCATAAGAAACCTGCGTTAAACTTTTTAGGAAACCTTGTATTTTTGAACAGCAATCTAGAATACTGTAGGCAGAAGTGAAAACCAATACAAAGATTCAGATTTGCTTGGCAATTATGGTGTCAAACTATTTCAACAGCAGAACCATACTTTTCCCTTAGAAGAAAGAGGAAGAGGTCTGCCATGCAAAGAAATCCCCAAACAAAGAAAACAAAAAGCCAAAACTAAAACTAAATCAAAGAAACAACAAAAAAAAACCCCACCTCCACCACAATAAAAAAACCTGAAAGGATCTCTTGGTACAAACAGCTTTAAGTGCAAGAGGAAAACATTCTTACGGTTCTTTGAGGATTTTCAAAGTGTTCTGATAATCAAGCTGCATTCTCTTAAATGTTTGAACAGGAGTGCTGAGCAGGGGAGGATTCAGGCAAGAGCAAGGTAGTGAGTGAACTCTTTAACAGATTAACATCTTGTAAGATTTTGTGTTTCATTATGCCACATTTTGACCCTGAACCAGATTTGGAAGGAACCTGAATTGCATTCAAAATTTTTTTCTTCTCTCTGTCTCATGCTTGGAATGAATGGCAGAATGTGAGACGACATTTTGCTTATTGGTGCTAAAGGGAAGCATTCCAGCTTAGGAGAAGGCTAAGGAAAACAGTCTTGGAGAAAGTTGTTCTGCCCTTTTTCCCCAGACAAGCTTTGGACAGACATGGAACTCAGATGAGAAAAAAACTTCTATAATCATTATGTTCCCCTCACACAAAAAGCAAGGATTACTGTGCCTTCTTGGATTCCAGCAAATTGAAGCTAACAATGTTTAAGAATTTCTCTTCACTTACTTGACAACCTAGAATTGTAAAGAGCTCAGCAGGATCATCATAACAACATGTTCTAATATGGAAAAGGGCCAGTCAGAGAAACTTCTTCCAGGAAACCAGCCGAGCAATGAACTCTTGCCTTGTATTTTCCCAAAAGATTTTCACTTTTTTCACTATAATAACTCATTTTTATCTATTATTAGTTTAAAAAACAAAGAAATAAACAAAAACCCCCAACAAAACAAAAACAAAAACAGAACTATAAGACAGTTCTACTTTGCTTTACTCTGCTTCTTCCTCTTCTGTCTGCAAGAGAAACCTCTCTAAATGTCTTTTACAAGGGGTTTTTTGTTGGTTTTTTGTTGGTTTTTTTTTGGTTGGTGTTTTTTTTTTTTAATGATGTCCATTGACGACAAAAGATCATGGAAAGAGATGCGCATACAAGCTTATCTGTGTTACTGCTTTAATTCAGTTCCAGCATGAGATTTTGAAAATAATCTCCCACTTGCTACCATCCCCTCTTCTTTAGTTCTAGCACAGACAAATTTTTTTTCAAAAACAAAAACTGCATTACTTCTGGTTAAATATAAAGCAGAAGGTATGGTTCATTGGGTGATTGATCTGTGTTCAGACTTTCAAAATGTCACAAATTTATGGGAAAGTGCACCAAATCTCAGAAATATATCAGTTTGGGAATCACCTTAGAAATATTTTTTCTCCTGAAAAACAAATCATAGTCATCCCATTGGAAAGTAACCATCACTAATTCACAGACTATTGAAACTCTATGAAGGAGAAAGAGTGAAGAAATCATGATTACAAGATGAAGACTAGGTTAACCAATATAATAAATATTTGATAGCATTTTTTTTAAAGAAGACACATATTTAGAATACCTTCTACTTTCCAAGAACAAAATGTCTTCTGTTTTGGCATACTGGATGCAGCTGGGAAAAAACCACAATGAAAATCAGGAGCACACAGTGTCTGAGAAGAAAATATTTCAAATTTCTTGAAATATTCTGTGTTTGATTAAGCATTTTCATTTTCCTTTCAATAAGTCATCAATTTTCTCATTCTAACTGTCTCCCTGTGTCATTCTCATTCTAACATCCATGTGTCTCACAGTAGCAGCATCTACTAACAGGCAGAACTAACTTGGTTTGGAGTGTGATAAACGTTTCTTGACCAAAAGAGGACTCACACAGGATTAATCTGTAGGTTTATTGAGATCTTCAGATCTAATAGACCTAGTTTGAATTAAAGCCAGTTCAGCAAAAAGAGGGTAAAATTATTAATATGCTTTCATTTGGTGTGATAATATCCTTTTTAAAGTGCCTTTACTATATTAAATAAACTAATATTTTACATTACTAATTTTGAAAACAAAGAAGTTATAATTATTCAGCATGATTCTAATATTAGATTCTATGCAGAGTCACCAAATACTAGACTTTGGCATGGCACACACGGTTTGGTTGAAATTTCTGCAGCAAATTACAAAATGCCTCAGAATTATTAATGTCAAGTAATTAATGTTCTAAAGTTCAGTGAAAAAGCTGTTTACTGTTGTGAACTTCAAGGAATAGACTAGTTATTGGGCTCTCTGTATGAAATAACTGATGAAAGTATTGGCCTGAGCTAAAAAGAGAACACATGACTCAATAATGCTGTTCGGCTCTGAGATGCATGGATATACAAACAGGGAAGCTGAAGCACAGATAGGTATAAACCAAAACCTTTAAAACTTCTTACCCATTCAGACATCCAAAAAACTGAAAAACTTCCTTAGTGTAGCAGAAGTCTGACTTATTTAATCTTAATGGAAAGACAAAATATTAGTACAGATTTTTAAGGTAATTCTCTGCTGTTGGCAGTTTAACATCAGATAGAAAAAATTCATTTTCTTTCACATCAAATGTGAACCAGGGAATACCAAAAATGGGCACATTTCTCCGGAAGGTAAATGGGAGTGTCAAAAGAATATATACTCTTTCACTTCACTCAGTGACTTCATGTATCATGTCCAGGCAGCTTAAAAGTAAAAGACTCTTGAGACAGTTCAAAGTTTTGATCTTATTTTATGGAAATTGATTGATTTAAAATGCATGCCATAGCTGCAGAATCAGTCCGATTCTTTCATCATTATTTTCAAGGAAAACTCAGATTTCTCCTTATAATATTCTCTTCCAATAGAACTAACATTTTCATCTCCTTACTTGTTGTGGTGCGCGTGGTTAACTTTTAAGAAGTTTTGTAAGAGTTGGTTCAGTTTTGTGAACTTTATTATTCATTTAGGATAATGACCTTGTTCAGGGCTTTCCCCCCTCCCCCCTTTCCCTCCCTTTTTCCTCCCCCTGCGGGCCTGCTGTAACGTACCCCATCATTTCAGTTACTCCCGCCCCTTTTTATGATAATCCTTTTGTCTATCAGTTATTCCCTCCTTCGTTGTCTTGGCAACCCCCCTGCCCATCACCCTCTTCCCACTCCCTGTTTCCAGAATCCTCGATCAGGGGATGAGGGTGATTGGTGCAGGGGGGAAAGACCACACCTTGTTATTTTCTTATTTGATGCCACGTTATGTCTATTATCTGTACTTATGTTTGTATTGGTCATTTTGTATTCCCCCCCTCCCCTCGGAGTCCCTTTATCTGTTCCCCCCGAGGGGTAGACRGGGGGCAGTTGYTCGCATTCCCTRCCCRACCTGTCGCTCCCTTTCCCTTAATAAACCCGGTTCCTGCCTGCGAGTTTCTGCCCTGCCTCGTGATTCCTCGCCTCGCTCCACCATTGCTGTCCCGCGCCTCTCCTCTTCAGCCCTCTCAGGGACTCCGCTCCCTGCCGAGACGCAGGGAGGGTTCCTGGCAGCCAGCCGCTTCCCCAGCCGCCTCCACGGAGCCCGTGGTGTCGAAGGCAAGGGGCTGGCCCGATCAGGCTGCGAGCTGCGGAGCACTTGTGGCCGTTGGCCGGGGTCAGACGCCCGCGCAGCAACACTTACTCTTAAGTTAATTTAAAAATTCAACATCTCTAGACAGTAGAAAGAAGAAGAGGCACTTATGACAAGTGGAGCAATGGATAGAATGAAATTTTTAAGATGTTTGGCAGAGCAATCCTGGCTTTCTAGCCTTACCTCCGGAACAGGAGCAATACACTCTTCAGTTTACATGATTTAGAATACGTTGAGAAGACAGCAACAAAAACCCATATGAATTATGCTTAGAGCTAAAGGGAATTACTATATTATTTATTAGTATAGAGCAAGTAACCCACAGCAAATGCCCTGTGCTCGATACATTTTAAAACTCCTGCATTACTGAACCAAACATTTTCCTGACAGCATTTCTTGATTTAAAGTTGTTTTGGGGAATTTTGCAGAACTGATCCTATGCAGTTCACTGTTTCCACAGCTTTCTTCTTTAACACTAGTAAGATGAACTGGAGGGTTACCTGTGACAGTGTTCACAGGGGTCTCAGGTTGAGGGAAGAGACGAGGATCTGACCTGATATTTCAGAAAGTTTGGTTTGTTATTTTATGATATATATTACATTAAAACTATACTAAAAGAATAGAAGAAAATGTTTCATCTCAGAAGGCTAGCTAAACTGAGAATAGAATGGAATGAACAACAAAGGCTTGTGGCTTGGACAGAGAGTCTGAGCCATTTGGGCTGTGATTGGCCATTAATTCCAAACATCCATATGAGACCAATCACAGACCCACCTTTTGCAATCCACAGCAGCAGATAACCATTATTTATGTTTTGTTCCTGTGGCCTCACAGCTTCTCAGGAGGAAAAAATCCTAAGGAAAGGATTTTCATGAAAGGATGTCTGCGACAGTTGCCTAATTCCATGTGCCTCTTCTAAGAACACCTATAAATGTAAGGAGTTAAGATTTTTTTAAAATTATTCTTAATTTTCTTAAACAAGAGGAGGCATTTCTTTATTTGCAAAAGGCAAGAGCTTAGCTGTGGATTTGGTAGGGAAAATGCTTGGAGAAGAATGCTCCTTCCCTGGAAGAGTTCAAAGTTGGGTTGGATGTGGGCAACCTGAGCTAGTACAACGTGTATCCTGCTCGTGGCAGGGGAGTTGGAACTAGATGATCTTTAAGATCCCTTCCAATACAAACCATTCTATGATTCTGTGAAGTTAATGTTATTTTTAATGCAAAAGTGGTTTAATTCCAGTATCTACTTGTTATCTGTGAATGCATAAAATACTCAAATCTCATTAGTAATTTTGTAACTGAATTAAAGGGTTCATTGATAATGCACCAAATAGCAGACAATCTATTCAGTATTTCATAAATATTGCAATAAAAATATTTTAACTTTTGTGCCTCTTACATCTGCAAACCCATAAAAAATAAGCATTTTTACCTATATTCTAAGCCCTATTTATATAAGTACCATGTGAGTGACCTTGCCTTGCCTTCCTTTCCCATCAGAGAGGGATACATGTGTGCATGAACTCATTTACTATTGGGGAAAACAAAACTTCCTTTTGGCAGCTGGATGGGTCTAATACTCTATTCCTTTAATGTAGCACGATTCAACAAGAGGGAAAAGAATACTGAGTAGTTTTAAAAAATACCACCAAAACCACCAAATCCCCCAATATTCAGGCAGCAGCTGCAGAAGTTAATGGATGGACTTTTTATATTTTTAACGACAGAGACTGGATTAATTATTTAGAAACCTTAAGTATATAATGCTTTCAAAGCAAGGAAATGGACCTGGTTTCTAATAATATTGACTTCCAAAGTGCTATATGGAGAGAAAAAGTATTAGATTATTAAGTATACTGGTCTTAATCTTTACATTACAGACTATCTGTGTATTGATTAGAGCAGTATGTTTTTTCCTTCTGGTGAAGGCCATTTGAAGACATCACTAGCTGCCGTTCTAGGAAATGCATTATTGTGTCTTCTCTATCTTTTCACACAATCAGAAAATCCTAGGGTTTGTTGTGTCATTCTGTCGGCTTTTTTTTAAAGCATGATGTGTGGTTCTAATTTTCATGAAAAATAGCCTCTTGTTCCATTGTTAAAGGAAAACAGAGATGTCTGTTTAAGTGCAACTTTGGATTCTTCAAAGTAAGAGCTGCTGTTCCAGCATTTCTCTGCAAAAACTAAAAACTGCAAAGAGACTGAGTTCAAATAGTAACATATTCTAGAATTATAGAATCATAGAATATTCTGAGCTGGAAGGGATCCTCTGTGATCAACATCCAATTCCTTGCCCTGCTCAGGACACAAGAATCACACCACAAGCCTGAGCATTGTCCAACGCTTGAGCTCTCTCATGTTTGGTGCTGTGACCACTTCCCTGGTAAGCCTGTCCCAGTGCCCAACCACTCTCTGGGTAAAGAAATTTCCCTAATATCCAGTCTCTTTCCGGTATGTGATACATTTTCAAGTCATTGCCAACATGACAAACAATTATCAAAAAGATCTGAGATGTCAAGATGTTCTTACACTTACACTTTACATTCCTACATCAAAGAATGTAAAATCAAGAGTTCTAAAGTTTAATTTCTTTTTATTATATATTGGTAAGGTATTATTCATAAAAAAAGGTATTTAATACTCTTTTTTGTGATATAAAAACAATGGTATTCATGTATAACTATAGTGTAACTTCTATACAAGACTTTAATTTTTCTGTTTTCTCCTGCACTTTAAAAAATGTAATTCATTCATTGGAAGCTGTAAATTCAGGTTAAAAATGAGAAAAGATTTCTCAGACTGAGTGAAGCACTGAAATAGACTTACTAGATCCTCCAGCACTTGAGATCTTTAAGAGTCTAAACTGTCCGTGTCAGCCGCAAAAAAACTGCCGTTGCTTCTGCTCTGGGCTTTGAGAATAAGAGTGATCTCCTTTTTCCTAGCCCCATCAAGTTTTCCTAGCCCCATCAAGCTATATCCTGTCTCAATAAGACATATCCTTCAGTACCTTCTTAAATGCTTAATATACCACAGAATTGATTTTATAGGTTTTGAGAAAAAAGGAAAAATCTGAAATATTTTAAAAATATTTCACGTGTAGTGTTTTAATAGTCTTTCTTCCCGTACAATATACCTTTTCCTGTTTTAGAAAATAGGTTGTAGGATTTTCAGTGTTTCAATTTTCCTCAAGGATTTTGAGCTAAAAATTCTAGAAATCTTTTTCCGGCATAGCTGAGAAGTGAAAAAATGGCATGAGAAGCATTTATATCTAGCTCAGAACTTTTCTACAATATCTGTTGCTGTAGTTTAGCTATACACAGTAAGAAAACATTTAGAAAACAGAAGATTAAAGACATAGTGAAAAACCTGCCAGTAGCAATATAGTAATAATATACAAGTGTAGCGTCTCTGTGCCTTGAACTTCTTGAATTCCATTTCAGTTCTAAAATATTTGACAGTAGATTGCCCTTAGTATTGCAGGCTTACATTTTTGCATACAAAAACAATTAGGAAAAGTCTTGGAACTGAAAGAGTAAGCAAGAGAAGAGTCCCTTCCATCTGAAGTTTTATCGTACATCCAACACAAGAATTTTAAAGGACAGTCCATTCCACTTCATTAAAAACAGATAAAATATTATGATTAGCTAGTTTGAATATGTTGATGCAGTCTTGATCTTATTGAAATCAATAAAAAACATTCTCACTTCCTGAATTAGAGAGATATAATTTTCCTTAATAGATCTGTATTACAGAGATAGTTGAGTGAAAAAAGTAAACTTTCAGAGATTTATGCGTAAACAAAAACTTAATATAAAATAAAGAAAAAAAAAAGAGAAAGCAAAAAGAGAGAATTATTTGAAAATCAGGCAAAACTGAAGAAATTAATGCAAATATGGCAAGTTAGAGTTTGGGGGTGTTCCAATAAATGTCAGATCCCAAAAGTTTTAATAAATGTGGAAGTGAAACAAAACAAAATGGGGAAAATTCACTGAAACAGTTAAATTTATGTGTTAAAAATTTATTCAATCTAATACTATGTATAGTAAAACTCTGTGACCTCATGCAGGTACCTCTGTAAGACTTCAGTTTGAACATCTACATGTGAACTGCATGGAATACATCTCTGCATGCAATGGACCTTCAAAGGTACTTAACAACAACCCACTTCCTTGTTTTCTCAGATGAAACAGAGCTTCTCAGCTATATCAGGGCACTGGTGAGGCCTCTCTTGCCATTCATTCTCTACCAGTTACTGCACAAATTGGAGTGTAATACACAGTATGCTGCCCCTGGACTTATTCCACTATGGAGCCCATACATAAAAACTTCTTGCTTGTCTTGGTCATGCGATACTGGAACACAACCACACAAGTGTGTAGGATCCAACAACATGCATCCCCAGGTCCTGGAGAAGGGTCCAGGCAGACTTTGTCACGGCCTTTGAATACTTAAAGCAGTAAAATAGAGGGAGCGGTTTTTATCCGGGCCTGAGGTTATAGAAGAAGGAGTAATGGATTTAAACTAGATATTCCAGTATTGCAAGTCGAAACACAACTATTTCAATATTCAATATGTCACTTATTACCAAATACATGAAACTAAAAAGGCTTGAGAACAATTTTTTGTATATTTTCTCTTTTCAAGTATGCAATATTTTTTGTGATTCTGGAATTATCACTTACAGTAGCTTGTGCACTAATTTCAACATTACTGCGAAATTCAAACATTATAATGACATTAAAAAAATCTAAATGCTTTTGTACATAAAATTCAAAGTTCCATGTAGGGAATGGTTTGTCAATACATAAGAGCCAATATTAGTAATAAACAGGATACAAATATAAAAAAGCAGCAAATTATTCTAACAATAACAAAATAAAGGCTGATAACTGTATGTCTGTCTCTGTGCTAAATTTTGGGTTTAGGAAAGAAAATTAATCTTGCTCCAGAAACATTCAGAAAGGGGGAGAAATAAGACACTCTTTTAAAAAACGGCAAATATCTAAAGGAGTGGTGGAACCATTGACTTTACAGATCAGCAGTATTGTTTATGTTGTGACTTGTTTTCTTGGCTTCATCTCTTTTATCATCTGTAACTCAGGTATAAATGAAATTATCAGTGCTATAGATGCACTAAAAATTGATTCTAACCTTGTTCCATAAACTTTAGACAGAAGTAATCAATATCCTTATTTCATTTCAGGGAAGATTGCTTATACAGACATGAAAGGAAAGAAGAGTAATGAACCAAAACTGGTATTTTACAAATCACTAAAAGATGATGGCAAAAGATGATTTATGTCAAAAAGTAAGTGAAACATCAAGGCACAATGTAATGTCTAAAGACTTCTATTAGTAATGCATTAAACACATATTTCCTAATTCTTTTTCTCCTTTACTAACTTATTCAACTTCAATTGATGTTTCGAGGCTTATCAATGCCTTTTGCAAGAGTGCCAAAGATTTAAACACAAAGAAAACCATTTCAAAAAAGTATTTGGGCCAACCATTACATGTGGTCTATCTGAATTCGTAGCATGATTACATTTACTGTAGTATAAGGGGAAAAAAGAACGACTTCTCTAGTGTGTTCCATCACTACAGTCTTCAGCAACATTTGGGTTCAATTTCACACAGGAGTGCTGAAAATTGAGACTGAACTTATAAGTCTGTCCTTAATCTCTCCTAAAACCATTACTGGAGATACCTTCATCAATTGCTATTAGCAACAGGCAGCTCAAAATGCAATTAAAATAATTTGAAGTCTGAACACGTTAGTGTCGGGCCAAAGATATTCTTTACATATTCCACCTGAGCAATGGAAACATTGATAATTCTGAGACTTTGAGCTTGTCTGAAGTTCTTAAGTGAAAAATATGGTGTTATATAAATTGAAGTATCAACTTGTAGTCTAATTAAGAGCTAGCAAAGCCCAAAACCCAGCACAGAGATACCCACTTCTTCCCTAAAATTTATAATAACTTAATGAACGCAACATGGACCATTAAAAATATTGTTGCTAATATGGGAGTCACTATGACAAGATGCCAACACACATCACTTCAAGATCCTAAATCATGTCTCTTTCCATGATGAAATGGCAATACTAAAGGGCTCTCATTTTCATAAGCTAAAATTAACAAAAAATGTTAAGAATTAGGCAAACAAGACCAAAGCAAAAAAAAAAAATAATCTTTTTTGTGAATCTTTATGTTTGTTTGTTTCATTTTTATTTTGTTCTTATAGGTGTCTTTGCATTTCAACACTTGGGATACTTTTGTGTTATAGGTTTAGAATAATTTCCACTGAAAAATATACATTGTGCGTATTTTTGGTATGGAGTGCCCGTGTTAATTTATCAAGAGAAATTCTTATTTTTCACAAGAACATAAATTCTGATTTATAAAACAAATTGTGCATAAAGAAATTTGACCATAGTTGTGGTCTCAGGAAATTAGGCTTATTCTGTGGTCAGCAGATATGACTTTTGTAGTAACAAAAATAATAATAAGTTTTAGGTGTTCTGAATTTTATTTGGAATAATCTCTCAGACATTCCACTGCTTATGGAAGAATTTGATTTATCAAGGAATTATATGTTTGCAAGGGGAAATCACTGAGGTGAAACACCAATGCTATAAGTGTAAAGAAAGTTTAGGAGCCATTTGAATTTCAATTGCTCTTCATTATACCTAGATACATTCTACATATGGTTTTGAATTCCTAAATACCATTTAACATATCAGCCACCAAGTGAATTAAAGCAAACAAACAAATACAGTAAAATAAATAAAACAAGTAAAAGGCCACACTACCCAGACATTTTCATTCTCAGAAAAAAATCCAATGTACCTGTGTTGGAGCAAACTGTTTATATTTGATAGCAATAGGTTACCATGAGGCTACATAACCTTTTAGATAAAATACAGTTAACTTTCCTTAAAACACTGGTTCTACAAAATGAAAGTGTAGGTGCATATGTGGAAATTTCATCTGCTGTGCAGAAACAAAGTTTAGGGACAGATGCTGACAGTCCTGCACAGGTAGTTCTGTGTTTTGAACCTTACTCTTCACATAACCACTGTGAAGCACATCATGCATATTAGATTGACAGTAAATAAAGTTATTGAAGAATTAAGAAATAACAAAACTTGCATTTTTCAAGTACTTTTCTCACAATTGACATTTTATTTATTTATTTATTTTATTGTATAGCTTTCAATAGAAATTTGTGCCAATAGAGGAGCTTTGTTCTGAAGTGGTTCTGGGTATTTTTCTTTGGGCATGAGAAAGATAATTTTTGCATATACTTGCACTCTATTTTGTGATTGTGAAAAGTAAACAAAATCAACATTTTCATTTTTTCTATGTATATCAGAGGTAGTTTACAAGATAGTTTGTATAACATAATGTGATAAGTTATAAGATGTGATGAGTGGCTTAAAAAGAGACTTGGAAATAAAACATTCAAAGAACAGATGTAAGGTCATGGTGGATGAAGATTTAACTCACTGAAGTGTCTCAAACTGTAATATCTTTCAAAAAAAGTTTGTACTATTCTAAAAGATTGTCATGATACATGAAGTGTGATGCAATTGTATGACCTATGTTGGACATGGATTCAAACAAAACACTTAAAATAGTACATTCTGATCTTAAAACATTTAAATTATATAAAATTATATATCATACACTTTTTTCTGTACATGAGACAGAGATGTAGCTCATTCTGCTGGAAGGAATGAATTTGTTGACACAAGTTTAATATTTCAAAAAATTATTCTCAAATATTTTCCATTACATTACTGAAACTGCTTTATTACTACTGCAAGAAGTCATACTTCTACTCTGATCTGTATTGTTTTATAACGGAGGGGTTTTTGTTACTAAAATCTTACATGAAATTTGAATTATTATTGTATATTTCTCCAACATGGAATAAGATTTTATGGCAGTAATTTTCATCAGCATAAACCATATCCATATTATGCCAAATATTCTAAAATACATGCAAGTGTAATCTGAAATGTCTTTATATCCTGAACTTGTGCATTGCAGAAAAAGAAAAAAGATCAGTCTTAACTAATGAATGAAATAGTGTCTGAATGATCGAGACAGGTAGCACCTGAGGAATCTCTCTTCTCTCCAGCTGGGTACTTTGAATTGAAAAATTGCTGCTTTTTTTTGACAAAAGACATGAAACAGTACAGATGAAACATGAATCAATCACAAATATTTATCTATAGATATTATTTATAAGTACAACATTACATATATGAGATATAAACCAGAGACAAGATCTATGGTTTCCTTAATTATGCATAAAATTGTGCTGGTGCTAGCTAAATACCATTAAAGTGTTGAGATGCAGTATAAGTGATGCAGTATAATGAAAAACATGTGTGGGGTGGTTTTTTTTCTTCTTTTCCTAAGATAGCAAAAAATATAATAAAAACTGGTGGAAAGAATTATCTTCTACTTCGCATACTGTAGTCAAAATTTTTAGGTAATAATAAATTTATAGGTTTAATACATACATACCAACATGAACTGTGCTGAAATGTACAGATTTTCTAAATAAGAGACGCAAATCCTAAAATATCAGCTACAAATCTCAAAATATAGAGATATGGCTATGAAATAGTTACAGATGCAAACAACCTTCTTTCCTTACATCATTCTGTCAACTGAATCATATGAAACTATTTTGATTTTTGTGTCCGCAAATAGACTGAAAGGTGGTTAAGTTTTCTGAAAAAAAATTAGAAATCTTCAATTATATATTGTCCTTTAAACTGTCTGCTGAACTGCCAATAAGCTTAATAAGCTTTTTGGTGAAACAGATTCACCAATTTCGATTCATGCTGTCCTTTCTGATTAGATCTCTCTGGAAAGACATTCATGTGGAGCAAATCAGCCTGGGACATAGCATAAGATTTCCAGGACTGTGTTTCCTGCTGGCAGATGCATTTCAGATATAAGGCAAAGTGAATTTCGCCTAAGGGAAATTAAAGACTCTATATACAAACCACAGTTCCAGTAACACATAAAAGTGTAATAGAAAAAACCACCTCACTTGGAGAAAAGTGAATTCCTTTAGATATTCCCAATTGAAGCACTTTAAAATCTGTTGTCTGATGAGAAAAAAAAAATCAACTTACATTGATAAGGGGAAAATCGTATTTTTCACAAAAGAGATATTCCAAAATTCTGCTAGTTATGGACAGAGCATTTCAATACTCTTTTAAGCTCTCTGTGAAAAATACCACTGAAGCCCTACCTGCAAACCCTTTTTCCACCTTTTACATGCAGAATTTACACAGCCAGCAGGCTACATGTTTCTTTAGTCTGAATTTAAAATGCCTACCTTGGAAAACAGCCTGGTAATATGGCTAAAAGTTCCACTCTGTAGCGGGCTACAGTTTTCAGTAAAAAATGCTCAGTGAATAACTGATGAAGTAAGATTCATTTGTTTTTTTTTAATGAAGGATATTTTTTCAGTAGCTGCTGTACAAAAATACCTTTAAGTGTAATACATAATTTTTTTTGCATTCAGTTTGTGGAGTCTATGGAGAAATAGTATTCTCTAAGACCTCCATAAATATCAGAAGTAGCAAAAATCAAAAAAAAAGATCTTTTTTTAACAACAGACCGTGATGGCTTAGTATTATAGGCTATCTGGGAGAATATACTAAGAAAATGCTCTAATAAACCACATTCAAATTCTAGGAATTTTCAGTCAAAATATATCTTAAAGGAAAAATAACAAATCTAACGAATAAATTTATGGTATTAAAATTTACTTACAATAATTTTTTTAAAAATTAAAGTGGGGGTTCTGCCTGAAACTCCATATGTATGATGTACTAAAGCAGCCAACACTTAGTCACTTAACCTCACAGAGTCTGAGATGTCTTTTGGGCTCATGAGACTCAGAAACTGATTTAGAATTAAGGGATTGATAAAAAGAGAGCTGGGGGGGGGGGGGG
>JACDOX010000279.1:585989-612444 GCA_014549065.1 Cardinalis cardinalis | reverse complement strand
TTCGTTTTCCATTTTCATTGTCTTTACGGTGTATTTTATATATTTAACATAATTTATTTGTGTCCTGATTATTTCTGATGTAGGTTCAAAATGATGTATTTTACTTTTGTATAGAAGAAAATAAAATTTGTCATGAAATAATTTTTTGGGAGATTGACAAGAAGTGGAAAGAAGAAAACACTTGACAGGTAGTGGGTGAGTCACCTGTAAACAGTGCTGGTTGAAGGACTCTGTTCTGCCTTGTGCTTTTTTGCTCTTTTCCAAACAAAGTCAAAAGATATTTGCAAGGTGCTAATGTTAGCTGAAATAATATCCATAGCCTGATACTAGGCTCCTAGTGTTATGGACACAAAAAAAAAGATTTCTTGGAGAAAAGGAGAATCAATAAGAAAAGAAAAACCCAACAAGATGGTACACATATTTATAACCAGACAACAAGATGTATAATAGAATGCATTACAGTTTCACAAACAATCAATACAAAATATTGGATATAAAATTACTTTTTGATTACCACTGTGAAAACACAAGCTTCTCAAGTCATTCCGCACACTACTATTGATTTTATTCTATTTTTTCTATCGCATTTTAAAAAGATTTCACATTCATTCCTAAGACTCCATTTTGTTGCTAAATGCTAGGCGAATGCACAAAGGAAAACAGAAAAGATTCAATGGTGGAGAGGTATGAATATTATTTTTCATAGTTTAATCTCTGCTCTTTCGAACACAGTTTGTTTAAGTCTGAAATACATTTTCTTAGTCACACTACACAGAGGAACAACCAGAATTTTCCTAACCTTTTAACCCCTTCATCCATTTAATGCTGTTAGCCTTTACCACTCCACAGCAGCTTTCTATCATGTGGCACTTTGCTTCCTGCCAGTTCCCATGGCAATGGTCAGGTCATGTGTCAAATGAAAGAGTGATATACTATAGTCATATCTCAAAGCTGGTAAGTAGGTTCTTTTATTTTTCATTTGTCAATTTTTCAAATACTCAGCAACAAGCACAGAACTTCTGCCTCTTTTCTTCTCCTGTGAGGTGAAGTAGAAATGTGAGGACAAGGACAAAGAGTTAGGAATTCTTTTTCTGTTGTATTAAATTTTTCCTCAATGAACTTAGGTATAAATGTATAAAGAGTTACTTTAAATATAGAGAGTGGTACAAATTTCTCTCAATACCTACCTGTTGGTGAGACCAGTGTGCGCATCTTGTTATTTTTTTATTATCTTGAACATGTCAGTGTTTCTAGTCTGTTGCAGTTCTGGTTTTCACCTTGATGAACACATGTATTTCTTACAATGAATGAATGGAATGCTGAAAAATTATGAAAGAACATTCATATTTGTTAGCAGAGCATTGAAAATCTCTCTTAGAATGAAAGAGAATTACTGTTTATCAAACATCAGCACAATGTCCAGGCTAACAGTGAGAAGAACTACTACACACAATAAGAAATTCAAGGGAATTGTTCTTTTTAACAGCGTGCAGTTCTCTAAAAAGTATATGCCATAACTCTGAGAAAGAAAATTAATTACACAATTATGAAAATGGAAAAAAAAAAACGCATTAGTTTCAGGAGTGATGAGAAACAGAAGATGCATAAGAAAGCCATCTGGAACATATGCCCTAATCAAGATTTTGATGAAAACTTCATCAAAACAACAATGTATGTAAAAACTCTTCTATTAAAAAAAAATACAGTTTTTTTCTACCCAGACATTAAATGTACAATGAGCGCTGAACATCATGTTATCCTACATTGGACACAAGTGTCAAAATGACATCGCTAAGACAATTTCAAATAACTTCCAACCATAAAACAAGATGCCAAAAATGTTGGGTGCTTGAAAAACAATATAATCGTCAAATGTGATGTTGACCATCAAATAGAAGTCCATGGGGCAGAATAATAAATAAGAATAGTAATCTGGCATCAGTTTGCTGGATTTTGACTCTGGAAATTTCTCATATTTCTCAGCTACTATGAGGTAGAGGAATTTACAGAAAACAAAGTCTCAAATTAGAAATGAGAGCATTTGTGGTCTATAATAAATACCAGAGATTGATGCAGGCTTAAAGGAATTGCAGTTGTCTCTTGTACTTCAAGAGCAAATATGGTGACCATAGAAGAAGTTTTCTTATATGGTAAATATTACAATATGGTCATTTTACCGTAGCTATCATAGCAAAATTACTCTAAAATAATGTCAGATTGATTTTTTAAACTGTAGCCATGGCACTTATTAAAAAGAATCAATATTTTTATTTGAATAGCATGATTTAAGTAATACTGGCAGAGTTCACCACATCTGGATTATGTTAGTGGATTTCCCCTTTGCAAGAAGGGCAAAGTGTGCTAAGGGATTGCCCTATTATCTTTGCTCTTTATATTAAATTACATATTTTTAAAAAGGTTATTCAAGAGCTTCTTCATGAATAAACAACTTTCAACAGTACAATGATTAGGTATCCTAACAGCCATGAAAAGATTCCATCCCCTCAACCCTGAAACCATTTAATAAACAGAAAAAGAACAACAAACACAAAAAGCCCACATTCTTTTGATGTTTAGGAAAACATTGAAAAGTGCTGATGCTAATTGTTGTCTTTGTTAGGGGATTTGTTTGTTTATTTGTTTAATCTCAGGCAATGACTGCTTTTCCTCATCAGTTATCAGACTGGAGTCATGTCTTGATGAAACACGTTAATCAGAGACTATACAGATAATACTGTGGAAGGCATATTAGTGCATTCAGCCATACATGTATGACGATTAAGTCAAGGAATCTGGAAAATTCAATTTCTTTAAAAAATCAGAATTCATTCTACGATAAAAAACTTTCTATATTATCTTCTTGACCTCTTGTAAAAATTTGATGCTCAGTGAGATTTTTGAATAGAAAAATTTCCTAGTCATAGCACAACATACTAAAAGCACTTGTTTCTCATTTCTGAGTAGTGATTTATTCAAAATGTCTTCAAAGAGAAAGAAATTAACTCAACTCATGCACTGATAATTGTTTCACATGCTGTGTTTTCATGCAGGTATTTAACATACATATGAATTGCGCCAAATAAAAGTCAAAGACGAGATCAGAGATGCATAAAAAAAATAATTTATTGTAAGCTTTAATTCACCATTTAGAATGTTGAATTTCAGATCTGTAAGAACAGAAAGTCTGTTTTCATTCTGTCTGAAAATGCAAAAATACTCAATTTTTTGAATCCAAGATTGTATCCTTAATGTTCATCACTGTCTTGATCACCCATACAAGATTACCACTAAACTTTGTCAAAGGTGCAGTCTGTTTGGTGTTGATTTCTATTGGAATTTTCTATCATCTTATCTCTCTCCCACACTATAAATCCACAGTAATTTTCAGAATAAGTTTAAGCGAATGTTTAGAGATGATAAAGAATCATACGTTACAAAAACTAAAATATTCTTCACTGTTTTCATTTTAGTTTAATTTTTCTAATGAATACTGATTAATTATGGACTATTTAATCAAATATATTTTTTCGGAAGAAAATAATATTTTACATAGATATTTTAAGTGCCTGATTTTTCTCTTCTAGCTTTCAGCTACGCCTTTAGTCTGAACGGCTTGCCATCCCAATTGGAAAAAGGGACTGTTTCTCAGTGATGAGAAACATAGCTTCTAAAATACTAAAACATTCTCCTGCAGGGGAACTGCAACACCAGAACAGATGACATAACTACTTTTGTTAAAATGAGTAGATGTTTTCACATAAAAGATTTTCATTCCTAGCCTTGTCATATCTGATTTTTTGAGGGGCATTGGCAGATGGAGAGAAGACATAAGAGAAAAATGTCTGGATACTGTGATAACAAGGTTTATTGCAAGAGGCTGAAATAGCCTCCATTGCCTCATCTCATATCAGTGAAAACCGAAGAAAAGTGCAATTAGAGTCCTGAACTCAGGAGGTGAGCTGCCTCAAGGCCAAGAAGAGTCACTTGATCACTTGTCCCCAATGATCACCGAACATGCAATGAAAGAGAACAGGTTTAAATTGCTCCAGGTGAGGTTAGAGTGGATATACAGAAAACTTGTTTATGAATAGCATGAGTTAAGTACAGGACATTTCACAGCCTGCCATGCACAACTGCTCAGTCTCATCTGTGGAAATTTTATGTGCAGTCTAGCCGCTCTCCAAAATGTTGTCTTTGTTCTTTTCTGTTTGAAGTTGAATGAAATAGTTGTTATACTTTGTTTTGGTCAGAACACCACATGAGACCCTGTATGTTCTGAAGGTAGGGAGAGAAAATTGCTGCTGATTTTTGGAATGCTGGAATTCACTATTATATCTTCTCCATACTAAGAAGAGATATTGAATTATATGTTAATATAAAGCCGAACATGAAGTATTCATTACTACTGTACCTCTAAGAAACTGGGTTTTAGCATTATACAGCATCATGACTTGTCTATTTTTACCATTAATAACAGATACTTTTGTCATTCTTGTTCATATTCAGTTGTATTCTGTAAGATTTTTTTCATTTTCTTTGGAAAGCTGGAGGCAGACACAAATTCCCAGTATAACAGCTGTGCTATCTGGCAGCTGATGTAGTAGCATTATAGTTCAGTATTCATTCATATTTTATACATCATCTGCCACTGTAAATCGGGAGTGGGATCTCATTATGAAAAATCTTGCTTCTTTTTTTAACAATCCTTATTTATGTTTGGTTACTTTTTTTAAGCAAATACAAAGATGAAAATATTTAGGTCCTTTGTAATTATGGTATCTTTAATAGGTGAAATTATAGCATCTGTAATAGTAAAAGAATAGAAAAAATTAATTAATTAACATTTTGAGAACAGTAAATCTAGAATTGAAAGATTATATGTTAAAATATTAAATAAATACTTAAAAAACATCTAGTAAGGAAATATTCACTTCTCTCCCTTTCCCTTGTAATAAAATCTGGGGGCATTAGTCACCTTTTGAATGGCTACTGGTTCCAATATCTAATCAAATGTTGAAAAAGGGAAATATATGTTATTTTCTGATTTAAAGTTACAGATGCTGAACCAGAAGTGTCAGTAACAGACTTACCAGTTAAGATCAAAGCAAAGTGCTTATCACATCCAGTGAAACATGAGTCCTCTGTGTCACTGATCACATCACTGTGCTGCTTCTCAGCATCAGTCTGAAAGTCCTGTTAGAGAAGATCCAATCACATTTAAGAAATTGTTAAAGTCATGAAACTAGGATAACAACATGCTTATAAATAGGACAGATTTGTAGTTTTCATACATGGACAGATCTGTGGGACACTCTCATATATCCATGATAGTGCTTGCTTCTCCTGTCTTGCTTTGTTTCTATCATTTCCCACTTACATTTTAATTTTCCAGCCTTGAGTGCTGAAGTCTATCCACATGTTTAATGAAACCAAAAAATTTCCAAATCTCCTCAAGTAAGCAGCCTTGCCACAGAGTTCAGTTCTCTCTCCCTCGACTTTACTGGAGGCAAAATATAATTTGTACTCTAATTTGACCGAGCAAGTATTTGCTTTATCAGAAAACATATTATGTGTGGGTATGTCTCAGCATAATGTGCACCAGCATCTGAGATTATGACTAATTTGTTCTGCTATTAAGTGAAAGATAAATTTATTTCAGTATACATAGATATGGAGCAACACGTTTCCTAGGAACTACTTGTTGTCTCATCTTAAGTCTGTGACAGTCTGGGAGCTTTCAGTGCGCATAAAATTATATTTAGGGGAAAGACTGGGCTTCACTCAGGGAGGATAAAATTGTGATAAACAGAAATACTCTAAGAACATTACAAGAGTTCAGTACCATAAACTCACATAAGTTTTACAGTCTTTACTTTTGCCTTGTCTTTTCCTACTCTGGTATACAGAGGTAATGGAATTGGAAGATGATACAATCCTTGCTTGTGAAGTTGTTTTGATTAAAGCACACAGAAACATGGAAAGCGTGAATGAGCAAGAAGCTTCTGGCAAAAACAGAAGGAAGAAGTTTATGAAGTATGGAAAAAGGAAGAGGGTGTTTGGAAGGAACAAAGGAGCGTTGCCAAAGTATGCAGATGTGACAGAAATGGCTAAGGTCCTTTTGGAATGAAATCTTACAAAGGATATCAACAACAAGAAAAGGATTCTTTGAAAGCACTGGCAGCAAGACTAGGGAAAATGTGGGCCCAGTGCTGCACTGGGTGGGTGTACTGGTGTTGAAGAAAAGGTGGGGTTAGCGAATGCCTTCTTTGTATTGGTCTTTACTGAGAGGGCAGACGCAGACACTGTTCACTGTTGCCTAGTGAAAGGAAAAATAGTGAAGGACACAAACTAAAGCAGAGAATATGAATATCTGAACATGAGGAAGAGCTTCTTTACTGTGATGGTGACCTAAAAACCCCTGTAACAGGCTGCCCAGAGATCTTGTGGAGTTCCCTTGTCTCAAGATATTCAAAACCTACCTCAACAAGATCCTGTGCAACTTGTTCCAGGTGAACCTGTTCTAGCCAGGTGGGGGGGACTGGATGATCTCCAGAGGACGTTTCCAATCTCAGCCATTACTATTCTGTGGTTCTTTGATTCTGTGGTCTTTCAGATGAACTTGGACACGTATGTGAATAGCAATGCACATTACGTCTTCCAGTCCAATATTCAATGGGCACATTAAATAATAAGCTACTAAATGAAAGCCCCATGCATTCCAAACCTCTGGCCTGGAATAACAGGAACCAAGAGAATGGTTGGGCACTGGAACAGGCTCCCCAGGGAGGTGGTACCAGCACCAAGCATGACAGAGCTCAAGAAGTGTCTGAACAATGTTCTCGGGGTTATGCAGGGACCCTTGGTGATGTCCTGTGCAGAACCAGGAGCTGGACTCAATTACCCTTGTGAGTCTCTTCCAACTCAGGATATTCTGTGACTTTTTGAGACTGTAAAGCCTGAAGAGTTGTGTTAATTATATACTGGTTTCAGTACAAACATTTATTTAGGCTGCTGCACAAGAAAGCTAGTGTGCTGCTGCTGCTGTGTTAAGCTGTAGCTTTCACTGCAGCTTACCTTCCCAAGAGACTTCATGAGCATAAGAAGACCTGAGTCCAAAGACCTTGCACAAGCTAAATGACTAAGTGAAGTTCCAGTGGAGAGGATTCAAGGTTACAGATCCCACACATTGTTTTTCAAATGCTGCATTCATCTGCCAGGCAGAGGATGGTCATGTTTCCACTTGGGACCTACAGATAGTGCTACTGAGTCCTGGAGCCCATCAAGACACTTTCATCATAACTGCTGTTCCTACCAGAGACAGTGTGCTACATCTCCAGGAATCCCAGACACCATAGGCAGTTCCTTTCATTTCAGAAACACAGAATTCAGAGTCAGAAAAGAACACATGATATACTTGGTTAAAGGAAGGGTGATTTCAAGAATTAGAGTCCCTCTCTAACAATGGGCTAATAATCCTGCTTTCCTCTCACTTTCCTCTGCAATTCTTATTGGAAAGAATAAGATCAGCTAGCACCTGATAATTTTATGACCTCATACTGCTGGATCCCTTAGTACACCCTTTCTCCAATTACTGGAAAATAAGTCTTTATCAGAAAACAGAAAATATTAGAAATAGTACTCAGTTTTGCATTTCATCAGGTTACAAAAATATTTTCCAGCTATACATTGTAGGAAGGAAAAAATGTTTTTGTCATTGTATTCACTCGAAGGGTGAGCTAGGGTCAGTTTTTGCCATTATAAATTTATAAATCCTATTTTTTCACAATGAAAAAATATCTGATGCACTGAAAACAGGCTAAAGAGTTTTCTAGTTAAAAGGTATATTCGTTACTTCATGCCTTATTTGAAATTAACAGTTAACACTTAGTTCATCTGCAATCTACCTGCATATCCAATCAACCTTTCCAAGAAAGCAGGTTTTCTCTGTTATTTGAAAAGACAGACAAAGTTAGTAGTCTTTAAATTCTTTTTTTTTCCTAGCAGAATTTGGTAGGACCTTGTAAAAGTGTGTTATGCCAAAAGACATGCCCATATTGAAGGTTTTTCTGATCTCCCAACTTTACTAAAATTTATATTTTATCTACAGTTTCTCTTCCGTAACTGCTAACATGCTGAGGAAAAAGATTGTTTTGGGAAGATCAAGGATTGACATTTGGAAACAAAGCATAATCTGTTGTATGTTTACATTATTGTAATTAGACGATGTATAAATACATGTATCAAAAGACCTATAAACACATAAATAAATGGTTTATTAGAGAATCTGTATACACACAAATTTAGTTAAAAGCCAATACAATTTCACATACATAAAAATACTCAAATGTTTCAACAGCACAGTAGTATTTTCTAAGCCAATTTTTTAACAAACACGACATGCTATGAGATTGTCATGCACGTATTCATGACAGAAGGACCTATAATAGGAATATTTTCAGGGAAGAAAATGGTCTCTGTAGGACATTAGTTGCTAGACTGGTGCTTTGAACTTCTTCCAGCTACCTTGAATACACAGCTAACCATTGTCCCGTTTGGTTTTTCAGTGTTGCTAGGGTAACAACCCTGTTAGAATTAAGGTACAGCGTGATGTCACATTCTCAGGTACAGCGATAACGCTGAATATTTCACCTACAGGAGATACTGACAGAGCAGCAGATACAGTAAAACCAGACCCAAGAGCAATAAAATAAATAATTACTTCCTCTGTGGCAGAATAGCACAGAACTGCTTCAGACAGAAGTCCCAGAGCATTGGGCTTATGGGTATAAACTAGAAGTTTCAGGCTAATCTGAAGCACTTGGCATGGTGTGTGGAGCTGCATTTCAACTCCTCTTCATGGTTTCCTTCTCATCAAAACAAAGATTTGAGGGTGGTGGGTTTGTGTTGCAGCCTGAATAGCTGCTAGGATAGTCCAGGGTAGGGAAGCAAAAAGTGCCTTTGCACAATATCCACAAATGTTTTATTCAGCCACATGGTGAGATGTTCAGGTCCCAGCAACCACACATGGAGGGCTCAAGCTTATCAGTCCCTGACGGCCTGGGGATGAACCTGGTCCAGGGGCAATCCAAAGATAAGGGCCAGTCAGAAGATAGGGAGGGAGTGGCTCAGGGCCATAGCAACAGGCGTAGGAACAGGGGAATGAGCCAACGGGGTCTTAAGAGCTTTTTGAGGTAGGCTTCCTGTGTCTCCCTAAACCAGGGAGTGCTCCCTAGGGTCTCCACAAGTTTGGAAGCAAACCAAGACCCAAGTCCCAGCCTCATTCTCAGCACTGCAATCTAGTGCAGACAAAACACACACCTGAAGAATGATTTGGGAGCTAATGGTGGACACTCCACAATTCACGCAGGCTACAGGGCATTTGACACATTATCTTCAACAGCTTCCCAAGCAATATCTGTTAAGATCTAAGAATAGGAGAATAGGTGAAACTAGGATTTGTAAGCATTGATAAAAATGGAGGGAAAAGATTAGGGGATAATTAATCTGCAGAGAAGAAATCAATAAAAAAGTGGAACTATTATTTATATTGAGGAGAGTAACACAAATTCTTCCAGCTTCCATAACAAAGGAAATATTCCAAACAAACCACCATAGCCATGTATATTTTGAGAAGAAAATGAACAGAGGCCATGATGTTCTATTTCTCATTTTCTTTCTTGTAACTTTCTAAAATCTAAATGATGGGAGATTTTAAAGTACATGGAGAGATTTTTTTTTCAGACTTTTTCAGAAAAATTGATATATGTTTTATTTCACAAGATTGATGGTAACTTATGTTCATTAAGATTTTTCACCATGATTTGAAAACACTAAACAGTGTTTTTTGATCCAGTATCAAGAATGGTGTTATTACAGCAACTTCTATGAAATAAATCATATATGCAAGACATAGTATAATGAACAGAATTTCAAATAATGACACTTCTCACTGCAAAAATGCTATATGAGGGGGAAAACAAAAGGAAGATGTGATGCATGTATGTAAATAATTTTAACTGTCCCCCTTTGGATGAGGGACAATGCATCAGTATCACTCTTCACCCCCCCAAATTTACTACTTTTTATGGTAAAATTGTCTTATAGCATTCTCTAAGTATGAAAAAACTCCAGTGTTTAATTAATGTATTCACACAATAAGGGGCATGAGCAATATGGAAAAATGGCTTATTGCAAATATTAGTTTTGAAACGGATTCACATTTGATTTAATAAATGTACTTCCTGGAATCACACCTTGTCTCCTAAAAAATTTCTCTCCTATGCTTTTAAATTCAACTCAGACATATCTAAAGGTTAAGGGCTTGCCTAAGACCCAAAACAGCAGTTCTAGAGGAAAAGTCATGAGGTTTCAATTTCTATTATTTCACAGCTATAGTCAGCAGTTTCCAGACTGACCATAGTTCATGAGCTTGAACTGTTTTTCCAGTAAACTCACCTTAAATCTTGGGCCACTTTTGAAAGTAAGTGACTTCCCGTAGAGTTCACTGATGAGACCTAAGTAATAATGACAGAGAAATAAAATGATTTTATAAAAACAAAGTAACTGTGACTGTTTGTTTGGTTGGGTTTTTTTTTTCTCTTATAATGACAAGAACTACAAAAACACCCAAAATACACACCAAAAAAACCATCCCACAACCCCCCGCCACCATCAACAACTCTTTATCTTCTTTTTTTCCTTCCCCCTTTCTTTTTTACAGCAGAATATTTGAACTGTTTGTAGTATTTTGGCCATTTTTGGTGTACAAGGTCTGATGTATTTGAGAAGTGGCTTATTGGCAAGGTTTATAGAACCTGAAGTATATGCCAAGGCCAGTCTATAAATAATATTAAATAGTAATCTGGTTTTCCCCACCTCCCTTTCTGTGAAATGTTGCCTGAATTTGAATAACAAATCTGGAAAGAGAAAGCTCTGTTGGTGTTTGAAAATGCTCTGATAGATTTTTGAGCCTAGAGACAGTATATTTTCTGAACTAGAAAGGTATTGCCTATTTCGGACTGGAAAGCTGTATAATACAAGGAAGCTATATCATTCAAGTGACATGAAATAAATCTCATTAGCACAGACTCCACAGTAACTTAACCAAGACAGTGTATTTTAGCATAGTAAGATTGATTAAATGAAAATCAAAGGAAAATGTGTGCTAGTTTATCTGCAAAGTAAGAACAATTGCAAAGGATAATGTATCTAAAATAAAGAAACTTTAAAATCCCAGTTATGGCCTGGTACAACATTCACACGATCTTTTATTTCTAAAATATTTGATTCTGAGCCTTTTGTTTCCCACTTATTTTCAATTTTCTAATAGAAATAAAACCGAATATGGTCAATCAATTAGAGAACACAAGCTGTAATTCTGTTTTATTTGGTTTCCAACAAAACCGGTAAATTCTGGCAGCATGACCCTAGAACTAAAAAACCTAAAAACTAAATTGCTATTGATACCAGAGACTAAATGCTGTCTATTGTAAAGAAACCTCAACTCTAAAGCAAGACTCAGAACCATGTACAAGAACATAGATGTGTAAAATGCAGGCATAAATCTCAGGGATTCAAAGTAAATGGAAAATAAAATGAGTGAATGAGAGGCATGGATCATTTCCCTTATTTCCAGTTGTCCGGCTTAAACTCAAAAATGTAAGTGTGCAAGGAGTGGAAATGGTCCAAATCACAGTCTTTGGCTGTACTAGAAAATAAGCCCAGTAAGGACCTTTATCTCTAACAGATGAAGAGAGTACTGTCTTTTCTGGATGAGTTGGTGTCTATATTTGCTTTCACATTTACAAGGTACCTTATGATATCATGGAGATGGAGCACCAATATCACATCTAAAACATAGCAGTAGCAGTGCATTTTACAAAGGTGGAATGATTATTTATTAGAGCTGGTGCCAAAGTTTTAAGGCTGGTGACTCTTATGATTCTTATGTTTCTTATGATTCTTATGATAGAGGTAGATATTCATGCCTAGGTATGGGCAGTAATTATGGCCAAGCATAAAGGACTGCATTCAAAGACAGAAAACAAACAAGAGGTAGCAAAGATTTTTCCCCTTAAGTCATCCAGAAACATTCAGGAACACAACTTCAACAGTATTGTCCACTGACTGTTAATAATGATACAGACCACTTTTTCCTAAGCCAATGCATCCTGAATTTTGAGGCTTTCTTTTTCATCTGGAATTCAGATACAGTATTTTCATGGGAAGTGAGTGTTTTCTGTCTTTGGGAACTTGGTATGTGACACATGGGCAGGATAAGGGAAGTAAAAGGACGATTTTAGAAAGTTTACATAAAGTTGAGCAGTGCAGACATGGTGAATTTCCTCTATCTTTTTTTCTGCAAGTAGAATATTTGTGTGCCTATTTGATTCACATAGATACAAATTTAAGCAAGAGTCAGTGAAGAATCATTGCAGATTATAACTTTTTCTATCTCTGTAGATCAAATTTTTAATATCTACAATACATGTCATGAAAATATCCACAATACATGTCATGAAAATTAATCACTCAGAGTAAGCAAGGAACAAAGTCTGTAATTTTTAAAATATAATGAGAATGCTTTTCTTGTTGAACATTGATATAGTTCATTCATGAGAGTTCATATGTTCAGTTATGTTCTCCCTAACCACTTACTGTTTTTAAAGAACTTCAATCATTTGGATTTTCCCACTTGTATAGTGTAACTTACAATTTTTGTTTAGTAAGTTCCTATTGACCGTCTTTGTATGATTTCAGCAGATACCATCTCAATGCAGAGTTAAAGCAAGTAACCATACCTGAAGTTTTGTTTCCTCAGACTTCTGTCCTCCACAATAAAACATTCTGAGGCTGATAAACACCAATTTAAATCTACTCTATAACGTCATAATGCCATAGCAACAGAGATGAGATCAGGTTTGGAAAAAAAATAGGCAGCTAGATGAGACTCTATCAGTGGCCATGCGATTCATACAAAATGGTTTGAAAAACATCATGATATGGCAACATGATTAGCATCACAGATTAAAGCCACTGGATCCATGTGTAGCAAATTCACCAGCTGGCACTAAAGAATTCAGTTGAACTTTCAACACAGTTATGGAAAAAGAAAGTCCCTTTTGCATCAGTAGGAAGAACACAGTTTTATTTTTTTCCTTCTCTTTTTTTTCCCCCTGAATGCTGCATTTTGTAGTTTCAGCTTTTCATGAGTTTAACAATCTCATTAGAAGACATCAATAATTTAATTTATGTAAAATATATTGAAGCAAAGTAACTGAATAATTGATTAGGACCATATAATACAAAAATTGAAAATCAAGGTGGTGTATATCTGAATTATTCTTATTTATTTAGATGTCATCTGTTTGTCAGTTTTCTGATGGAATAGTTCAAAAAATGATCCTGCTGCACAGAGAAATCCAAGTTAACCACTTTCAGTCTGTCATATTATCACTTGCACTATTTATAACTACACAGCTGAGTTTCAACTCTGATACAATTTCTCTTTCAGATGTAGCATGCTGCTGGATAAAATTCATTGGCTACCTGTTGAATTGATTAGTATTGAAAATTAGCCTCAAATAAACCCTTCCTTCAAATACATATACTCTGGATTGATCAATTTTTGATGGTTCTAGATTTATACAACAATAATGATAGTAATCATTGTAAGGAGTTTAAGAGAAGCAGAGTTTTCCCAATGTAATACAACAAATCTAGTACAGGGGAATTAAGTCAAAAAGAACTCTAAACTTGTTCTTGCTCTGAATCTGTCCAAGAGTCCTGAAAATATTTTTTTAAAGGAATGTTTTTGTGATTTAACACGCTATCTTAATCCTCTGCCTCTTTCTTATTTAACTGGCAAATATGGAAAGGCTATCAGCACACTATTTCCCCCACTTTATCAAAAATTGTGGAACAGTACAATTAAGAAAGAAACTGTGAGTTCCCTGTGCCCCCATACAAATAAAATATGTAGTGGGTATTAAATTGGGGTTTAAAAAAATCCCCAGCAATAGACATATTGCTCTGGCAGAACACATTGAAGACCCATTATAAGCTCTAAGTTCTTCCTATCATTTCATGCAAAATATCCAAATTCACTGTTGCCATGCAGCTTGGGTACACTGCCTAGTTTACCTGTTCCCATCATGATGCATACATGGCACTTATTAAGTGACAATTGTGACAATTTCCTCACTGTACACCAACACATGTTAGATTGCTTTCTCCACTCATTTTTATTTTCATTACTGTTAGTAATGTACTGCTTAAGGTAATTTTGTTATGGTGTTATAAATTAATTTTTCATATTTCTTATTTACAGAGATTTTCAAAATTGTCATTACATCTTCTTTCAGATTTGATATTCTTTTGTCTACATGTGGTATTTGTCTGTTTAAATGTATTGTTATATATGTTATCTAAAAAACATTGTCAGGCATAAGCAGAAATAATGTGCATGATGTAGGGGGTCAGACAGGGTGATCTCAAAATCAGATATTGGACATTAAATTACTAATAAGGAAGACAAATGAGGGGAAAGAAAATAATAAGTAATTCCTTTAAAAATGTTCCCATTTTACAATGATGCATAGCTTTAAGTTGGATATTCAATGATCTTTGTTACTGAAATTTGAGCTCCAAAAATATTTTGCTTTGTGGATAGGTAGTCAAGATTGCTAAGTTATTAAAACAAGGTTATAAAGCAATTATATGGAAAAATCTGTGTTCTTCTACTTCTGAAAATTAAAATTCTGATTAATCATCCATTTCTGTTAATGAAATATCCTTAACCTTTTACTACAATAAATGTGCACTTATACACCCACTCACATGAGTAAGCAGTTCAGAAATAGCAAATGCAAAGAAAGGTAAAAGAGGGTAAGAAGGAACAAAGAGCTTTATTCCTCATGTTATCTCGTAGATAACGTTTTCTTCCATTTGCCACATCAGATGGAATTGGGGTTGACAGCTTCTCTTGTGATGTGTTCTCTGTTTCAAATCAATTCATAGTTGTCCTAATGAGAAGTATGGTTGCTAGAAGCATGAAAAATCTTCCCTCAAAGATGCATCAGTGTTATTGATTTGCTAGATTAACATATCAGGATGGAAAGGACATAAATGAAAAAGAGTCCCAAGAGCCAATGCTCAGAGAAAACCTGCTTTACACAATTTTACCACTACAGTCCTACCAGATGTTCTAGTCTATCCCTTGTGCAGATTTCCATTGATATTACTAATGTGTTTTTATTATCAATATTGTCAATTGATATTAATAGCATATTTACAAGGAAATATTTTGCATTTACACAGTTGGGTAAGTTTTCATAGTCCCCAGAAGATCAGTTATCATGTCTGAAAGATGCATGGACTTCACAGTATGTTTAGCAGGAGGTTTAATTCAGAAAGCTGCAGTGGGTTTTGCGTGCGCACCTCCCTACACTAATCTTACAGCTTTGTTCATTCTACAGACTGTTGTCATTAATCTTCTTTTGTGTTTCTGGCTACTATAATCACATGTCCATGCTTTTGCTTTTGGATAGTCAGTTAAGAAAGAATATAAATATGAAGGTACAGAGGCAAGTAAATAGAGTGATTGGTGATGTGAAAAAGCTTGCAGCAGGAGAAAAATTAAATAAGAGAAATTCAACAGAAATCCATCCCTCTCTTGATTTTTTCTACTACTTAACTTTCACAAAAAAAATAGCTTCCACATTATTTTGCCCTACCTGGTTTAGGGCAAATTAGGGCAAATTAGTCCCCTAATTTGAGAACTCTTATGAAAACAAAAGCCAAAGATCATGAAAGCAGAGAGAGAGAGAATAACACTGCTGTGGGTTGTTAGTGAGTTATAACATACAGTAAGTATCTACAACCAAAAAAAAACCAGAGGTTTTGGATTATCTCATTTAACAGTGCTTTGTACAAATATTTGAATCATGACCATTTAGAGAAAGAGAAGCCACTTAGAAAATTTGTAACAGTTAAAAAAAAAAAAAAGGCAGCTTTCCCTTGTCATCATCTGAATACAGTACTTATATTTCAGAAAGATCCACCAAACCAAACTACTTACCCAAGTAAATGACACTACCTTTCAGGAAAAAACTTTTCATTTCTAAATCTAGAGTGTAAATTGAAAACATAAAGAAAAAGAAATTCTAGAATTGTCAAAGATAATGCTGTATTTAGAAGCAATATGGAAGGATGACTGAATTGCTACACTCATTATATAAGAATACCTATTCCATGATCTAGATATTTGAGTGTTTGTTAATCCAGCCCTACTGAATGTGTTAATATAACTCCTCCAAAGGATGATTTTCGAAATTTTCTTACATAAGTCAAACTGACTTTCAGCAGTGGAAAAATACATTTGGTGTATTGGAAGAGTGGTATTTTAGTGGTGATAATGAGTATGTAATATTTCCTGCAAAATTAAACACGTATGGAAAGCTATGACATGATAAATATAATTGTCTAACATACACAGCATTCCAACATGTTAACACAGATGCCTGCTATTAGGATGAATGCATTTTGCAGCTGAGACAATCTAGGCTTTCGCTGTGAGTGAAGGAGAGAAAACACCAGACTGGGTAAAGTCATTGTTCTGTAAACTTACAGTCTTCTAGTCAGAAGGGCTCAACACAATAGGATCCAAACTGAATCAGTCTAATATCACTTAAATAGTGCCCTCCATACTGTGCTGAAGAGGAAGTCAATGCATGGTAAATAAACAACTTATACAATGACACTTTAATAATTTTTTGAAGTGAGAGTGTGAATTTTACATATTTTTGGTAGTTTGATCTACTTAGAAATTTATCTTTGATTATGGTCAACAATCTGCCAGTTGGGGGATGAATGCACCTCTTCATATAGTTTGGTGCTCTTTGTGGAAATTAGCACTACTTGAAAAAAGGTTCCATGCTGGATGTGCAAGTGAACAGTCATAGTTACTAAATCATTCTGACTGTCTACCTGCAACTACAAGGTTTAACCAACTTGGACACACAAGGTATTTCCATCAGTGTCTACAAAGTTCATTATGTCACTTTTAATTTTTACTCTCCACATAAAGAGGGGATTAGCATAATTCTTCTTAAGGGACTAAATAGCATCTTAAGTTATATACATCAATTCCTGTATTTTGTCCAAGCCTGAGTCACTCTGAATTTAAAAACTGATATTCAGATGTACAAACAATGCCAGGGTTATCATAATTTATTGCATGGCTCGAGTTCAGAATGTAGTAGTAGTAGTAGTAGTAGTAGTAGTAGTAGTATCATCAAAGAAACAAAATAGCAAATGCATAAGGCAAACAAGAAGATTCTAAAACATGCACTGCACTGGAACTGGTGGTAGCTTAAGCAGTTATTGTGTCATTACCTAAGCCATTCTGGCTTTCAGCCATTTCTTCAGCTATTTTTCATACTGTCTACTCTTAAACTCTGTGACTTTAACTCCTTTAACTTTATAGCTTTAACAGTATTGACTTAAGTCACAATAATCTTTCTTCTGGGCTTGGGTTTGTTCATTTTTTGAGCCTTGTTTTGCATACATATACTAAAATGCCATATGAAGATTCTTTTCTTCTCTCAAGTAGGAATCTTATTATTGACTTAGGTGGACTCAGTCTGATTATAATAGCTTAGAGGCACATATGAGAGACATAACTGCTCTCATAATTGCAGTAAGAAAATTTCATATGGACTTACCAAAGTAAAAAAAAATCATACATATTTTAGGGGACATTTCAAGGTGCTGTGCACAAACAAAAAAAATCATAACTGTGCTCAGATTTCAGCTGTCTCTCAAGAACAGCTTTTGGGTTTGCATAGTTTTCCTAAAGCAGTCTTCATACTGAAATATGGGTTTTTTAGTACTTGCCAAGGTAGTTCTTCATGTTATTAATTTAAATATGTAATCCTATAGCACTGAGGAATCCTCAGGATAGGCACCATTCATGATCATACAGTTAAAAATAGAGCAGAATAGGGATAAAGAATGAAAACACACAGAAAATGGCCAATAATCATTCCCAAAGTCAGTAGCAAGAATGAGAATTTGATTTGGAACTCTTTGTTCCCCATTCAATGCATATCTTCCTCTGTGGGTTGCATTGATGGCTATGTGTAACTCTTATCCAGGGAAGACCTTCTTTCCCCAAATGCCTCAGCAGGGCGTGATATGGAATAAGAAACACCCACAAGGCATGATAGCCTGTAGGGGAATGGTTTATAATTGTTTGGCACCTTTTCACATTGGATACAGGCCCAAGCATGGTTCAAATAATCACTTGAAATAATCACTTTGCCTCATTTTACTGAAATATTCCGTGAAGAACAATGCTCTGTCAAATTTCCTTTGCCGTATAGGCACTAGGAGAGCTAGGATGATACCTACCTTAAAGCCAACTAAATATTGATGGGGCATTTGCAACTACAGATACAATTCAGTCTGTGTAGCTGTAGCACCATTCTCTGCCTTAAATGGCAGTTCCTTCAAGCAAAAGTATATCCATGCTCCTGTACACTTATCTGTTATTTTCTCCTTTGGACAAAGCCAGGATTGAAAGTGTTGCTGTAAGAAGAAATAAACCAAAAATTGTAGCAGAGCTCTTGCAAGAGGCAGTCTCCCCACCCCTACTGCCAGCAGAAGCAAGCTCTGCCAAAGCAGTGCTCTTTCATCCCCACACAGAGATAAAGCACAAGGACTTGAGATTTTAGCAATCTTTTTGTATTTTTTTTTCCACAGGAAAAAAAATCCTTATTTTTTGTTGTGAGAAATAAAAAATTCCTGGCCCATCAGGGCTTTTTAATCATAGTATTATACTTAGAAATTGAATAGGATATATCTGTTGATCCGTTTGAAGTTCACTCTATCTCACAGTTAACAATAATGCTCTTCTAGATTTCTATTATACTCTTTCAGCATTTGCTTACATTCTGGTATCAAGTAAAGGGCTTTACAGCTCTTTAAAAAGCACAGTTTGCCAATACCTCTGCAGAAGAGACGCAACAAAATTCTGTCTAAGACAGCAAATATAGATCCTTTCCTTACAGCACTAAGGCAGGTAGACTAAAAGATATAATTTTTCTTACAGACCCAGGGAACTGAAAAAGACAGGGGGAACAAGGAAAGGGAGAGAGAAAAAATGGGAAAAAGGCAATTAAGCTAATGCACGTTGGGTATCACAAGGTTATAGATATTTCAAGAGCTGAGCAATTTACCGTCTGGAAAGGGAGAAGAGCTCTTGCATAAAATGTCCCCCAGCTCAGATTTATTATGCTTTTACTTGCATTATATGTGATACAATTAGCAGGAGGTGCCAATAAGACATTCTCTCAAGGACGTGGTCATTTCATACCATCTGTTATTAATTGCATTGTCCTTTCCACAGCCAGATAGAGGGGAAAAAGTTCTCTGAGAACCACCTGCAAATCCTGACTGCATGATGCCTGGAATTTAAAAATGTCTAACCAGAATTGATGGATAAAAAGTACCAGAGAATAACTATTTTTCAAAAATTCAAGAAAAAAACCCATGAATTTAAGGCCCTAGTGTAATGTATACTAAAGTCAATATTGGGCTTTCTTTCAATTTTCAATTACAATGATCGTTTCTGTGTAAAAAAAGAAAAATATGCTGAAATTAAAAAGGAGCAATCAAACTTAAGAGATAGATGTAGTGTGTAGGGTTTGTTGAAGGCATGATTTTTATTTTCGTGTTCCCTAAGTTGTTCATAAATCAAAGATAATAAAGGTTTTCTGCTACTTTATTCTTTTTTTTGGAGAAGTAAAGAAGTACTGAACACAAGAAAAGCAAGGAAACCAGAAGAGTAAGGGTGAAATATCAGATAGAGTAGCCTGCAGTAGCCTGCATGGCGGATTTCACAAGGAACAAAGAAACAATCTACACAAAAAACTTGCGTACCCCTCAATTTCAACACAGTGACCTGATTGTAAAATATATTATAAAAATGTAAAAAAATTAAAATGCATTACATGAAATTATTATTGATTATGCAGTAATATTTTTCAGCATTCTGATTCTTAAAAGTGCGGAAATTATTGAAAGCCACGTGGAAATTGAGGAAGTTTATAATCAGAATTTGGAGCACAGAGCAGATCATCACAGTAACACCAAACAAAAGGACTACAGATATGAGAAAAAGAAAGAAGTGAGGCCTTTTTTGGGTTTAAATAGTCTTGGTTTCTTTCCAACATCATATATCAAGCAATTAGGCCAAGCAGGAATATCAATTGCACTGCAGATTAAAATATGTGAGACAGGAGGAGGAATTTGAGGGAACAGGATGAAATTGTTTGACCTCCAGGAAGAAAAGTAATGCTTTGTATATGTAGAAGCGAATATAAAGGAAATTATAAAAGATTATAGCCGAAGAGTTTAAGTACAAAGTGTCTACCATCTAAGCGTGAACACTCAAAACTGAGATCGTGTTTTTAGAACACAGCACAAAAATAGGACTTCTCTGGCTTACAAATTTCAATTCAAGTATTAGGGTGTCCAGCTTCCCAACAGTGTAGACATTTTGATTTTATTTTAAATATGTAAAGTCACAAAATCTTCCCCACAGTATGTTCTAGAAACTAATATACATGATACCTGATGATTCATCTTCTCAAACCTTTTATTTAAGCCTTGAAATTAAGTGCTAGCATAGCTAGCCTTTTGCTTATGATATTTTTATATTCTGTGTTCCTTATGTAATGTTTAAAAAGACTAATTTAGGGCTTTAAGTTTAGATATCGAATGTTGAAATATTTAAATTAACTCTGTCATATTTCTATAACTACATTAATGTTTATATTCAAAATCTTCTGTGTGAAAGAAAGTCTGTGAGATAGTTCCAAAATTTTTTTCATTAAAAATAATGCTTTTTTCTGATGAGGACCTGATAGGCCACAGAAAATCAGAAGTGAATTTTATATAATCTTGATACTTTGTATTTAACAAAGGAATTCTTTATACTCTTGTTTTATTTTGATAATACAAACAAAAGAAAACAACTTTATCCTCCTTCAAATCAGGCAGAAGTTGTTTTCACTCATTCCCAGGGATACCCTCTTCCACTTTGGAGCTGTTCCCAGCCTTATTGTCTTGATCCATGTTCAGCAGGAAGCCTTTCATATCTAAGTAGATTTCTATTTCATTAATAATTTATGCCACTCATCAGGGCTAGATGCCCTTTCCATCCTTAAATATTGTTAATGCATGCTCTGCACTAGAAGCACACAAGTTCTCTCTAGCAGGCTCAAACTTGAATACTTTTATGACTGAATTATGAGCTTCTGCCACTCATGCTCTATGTGAACACTAAAAATCCATAGACATTTGCACTGCTCTTGTTTAAATATGAGATGCTCACATGAAGAATGTTCAAATCTAATGCTGCGAACAGAGCTCTGATTACAAAGATTGTTAGTTATGTCATGACACTGATATCGCTAAGAAGGTCCTCTGAAACTGAAGCCATGATCTCACCATCTGATGTAGAAACCAAAGGAGAAGAAGACATGTCCCAGACGTTGGCGAAGATTGTTAAACATATCTGTCAAAATCTTACTCCTTTTTTCCCATGTGTGTTGACAGCCCCAGAGTCACAACATCATCAACATAAGCAAAATTTTGTGTGAGGCCTCCTGTGACTGGTGTCATGACGAACACTCATAGGTTCTTTGGGAGGGATGGGTGGGGCAGGAGAGTTTAGAGGGGTCACATCATAAGGAAGGGTTTGGATTGTGTGGCATTTTTAATTGGCAAAGACAGAGTTGTGTTCCTCTGGATAAGACCTAGGGGGAAAGCAATTAGAGCAGATGTTGTGGAGTTCACAATTCTCCTGCCCAGCCAGGATGGTGATGCTTATGAATTATTCCACAGAGAATTAAAGAATATCTCTAGACCATCCTTTGTTGTCCTTATGGGTGATTTTATCTTCCCAGCCATGAACTGAGAGTGCCCCACAGGGGACAGAAACAGGTTGTGGAAATTTCTGATGCACGTTGCTGGTACTAAGGGAGCCAAGTAAGAAGGGCACTCTCCTACATTTGCTCTTTGCAAACAGATAAGGAAATGGGCAAAGTAGTGATTTCTGGCTGTCTCAGTCACTGGACCACAAAATAGTTGAATTTCAAGTTACTAGCAACAGAAACAAAACTTCAACCCTGGATATGGGGAGAGCAGACATAAAGGTGATTTAAGAATTACTTAGTAAGGTCCCCTGAGAAACTGCTTTTGAAGGTATCGTGGTCCATGAATTCTGGTCAGCTTTTCAGAGAAATTTGTAAAGACCACAAAAGCAGGCAATTCCATAATGCTGGAAGTCAAGCAAGTGAGGCAAAAGAATAGTTTGGCTCAGCAGGAAAAGGAAAGTGTATGGATATTGGAAGCAAGGACTGGTGATGTGGGAGACAGAGAGGCCTTAAAGAGAGTTCTGGATAGGATAGAGACCTGGGCAATCATATGACATTTAAGAGAAATGGAGATTTTCTGCACCTAGGAAAGGACAGTCCTGGTAAAACATTAAAAATGGGGAAGAGAGGCAGGAGAGCAGGCCTGCAGGAAGAGATCTGGGGGTTCAGGCTGGTTGTCTTCTATGCAGTCTTAGATTATCCTAGACTGCTTGCTGCTCACTGCACTGCTTTCCCAGATGATGTCAGGGTGACTGAAGTCCCTCAGCAAGACTATTCCTATGAGCAGGGTGGTTCCTGTAGTTCTTCATCAGCAACGTCCCCTTGACTGAGTGGCCTGTAGTAAACATGAACCACAGATTCGTTTGCTGCCTTGGTCTCTAATATTCACTTAAAAATTCTCATTGTGTGTTTTTCATAAACAAAACAATGCATTCAATCCTTTATTTACTTTTCTTTTTAAATTTATAGAAAAATCTGCCACCTTTCTTTCCCTGCCTGTCCCTCCTAAACAGTTAATAGCCTTTGATTGCAACGTGATTCATCCCACCAAGTTTCCAAAATGACAAATACATCATGCTTTTCCAGTAGTACCGTGGGAAATCTTACTATTTTCTCTTTTCTTTGCCTGTATTACTGTACTACTGTTGAAAATATCCCTTGAGCAGCGTCTGTAAGATGAATGAAATTGGAAGTGAGTTGAAAAGCTGGAAGAACCTCTTGCAAAGTCAAGGGGGGGCTGCTTAAATATATACTGTTAAATTAGACATTGTTAAATCTCATTACATAATACAGACCTTTAAAAATACCTAATAAATACATATTTATTACCATTTTACCTGCATGTTGTATTTGAATGCAACAATTTAGCCTAAAGTAAACCCCAAGTGTCTGTAGTCAGATTTCATTATGGATACCAATGTTAAGACATGCCTAGGCGATTCCTCACACAGTATTCCTGAGTGGAACTATATATCATCTCTTGAGAAGCCAGCACCTCTTATTAGACTGGTTTCTCTTCCATGAAAAGTAGATCTTGTAGGTATATCCAGAGATCAACAGCTGCCTCATCCACTAGGTTATAACCTGCTGCTGGATTATTTAACTCTAATACAGCTCCCTAAATTAAAAAAGTCACAAACAAATAAACAGACAGACCTTTCTAACTAGTTTTGCATTGCCCAGGTTATTTGTAGCCATATTTTCAGCACTTACTGCAAAACATCCCCATTTATGTATGCTTTGTTGAAATATGCATGCTGTGGAAAGGAGAAGTCTTTGAGGAATGTTGTAATCTCTTCTGTGTGCATCACATGTGATTCTAACAAGGGTAAGCTACCAAAGTGAAAAATAGCAAGAACATTTAATGTAAAATCCCACCAATGTAATACAAAGTCAGAAGCACAAGCATCTGAGAAAGCTGTATTAAACATATCTATATTTGAATTTAATGTTTATAGAAGATATTGGAGCAGCAGCCCCAAAGATGGATGCTTTTTTATTCAGCCACACCAGGGGAGAGCCCATATGTTTCTTTCTGTTCATTGAACAGACAGTAGCAGACGAGCACTTCTTTTTGCCTAAAAAAGCATAGGAAGATCACACTCAAGGGAAACGCAGCTAGATAACTGGATGTTACTCTATTAAATAAACACCAGCAGACACAGCACATGCTATAAATCCTTTATGTATGATCAGTGAGGAATGAAAAATGATTGCTACTGTCCCTTATGAGGCGCAGGAGGGCGAGTAGAACTCTGGAAGTATTTAAGGATGTTGTTAGATCATGCAGAAAGAAAATTAAGAGGGGTGCAAGCTCAGGATTTAATCTGTCCACTGCTATGAAGATAATAAAAAATGTTTTTATAAGTATATTAATAAAAAAAGGAAGGACAAGGAAAATCTCCATTCTTTATTGGACAAGGGGAGATTATACTCACCAAAGATGAGGAAACAGCTGATGTACCTAACAGTATTTTTTCTTCAATCTTCAACACTTAGGCAGGTAATTCTCAGGGTAACTATCCTCCTGAGCTGGTAGATGGGGACAGGGAATAGAATAAACCTCCTAAAATCCAGGAAGATGCAGTTAGTGACTCGCCAAGACACTTAGATGCTTGCAAGTTCATGGGATGGGATGGAATTCATCCTAGGATTATGAGGGAGCTGGCAGAAGAGCTCAGCAAGCCTCTCTCCATTGTTTATCATCAGTCCTGACACACCAGGGGGTTCAGGAGGCCCCAGACATCTGGAGGTTGACCAATGTGACACCCATTCACAAGAAGGGCTGGAAGGAGGACCTAGGGAACTACAGGCCTGTCAGCCTGACCCCAGTGCCTGGCAAGGTTATGGAGCAGATCATCTTGAGTGTGATCACATGGCCCCTGCAGGACATCTGGCAGATCAGGTCCAACCAGCCCAGGCAGAACAAATGCAGGTCCTGCCTGACCAACCTGATCTTCTTTTGCAACTGTATGGCTCACCTAGAGGATGAGGAAAGGCCTGTGGATGTTGTCTGTCTGGATTTTAGCAAAGACTCTGACATTGTCTCCTAGAGCATTCTCCTGGAAAAGCTAGCAGTCCATTGCCTGGATATATGCAGTCTTTGCTGGATTAAGAGGTGGGCCCTGAGAGTGTAGGTAAGTGGTGCTGCATCCCCAGTGTTGGGCCCAGTCCTTTTAATATCTTTAATCTGGACAAGGGGACTGAGTGTACCATTAGCAAATTCATGGAGAACACCAAATTGGATTGGGCTATCCATCTGGAGGACAGGAGGCTCTACAGAAAGAGCTAGATAGGCCGCATCAATGGGCCATGAGATTCAGTGAGACAAAGTGCTAGGCACTGCACTGTGACTAAAACAAACCCATGCAGAGCTTAGGGGCTGGAAAACTGACCACTGGAAAAAGTCTAAGTAGGTTAAAGTTTCATATTCAAAGATGTTTTGGTAACTGCAGACAATCACAGGTAGCTTAGTCTGGTGTTGTCTATGTAAGGTCCTCATTACGTAGAACTCTTAATTTACTTCTTTCTTGACATGTGAAGTGTGTGTAACAGTGCATTTGTGAGGGCATTGGAAGAGATCTGCTGAGCTTAAACCTATGTGTGAGAGGACAAAGCAAAGTGTGAGTCTGCTGTTGGCGTGCTTGTCGCTTTTTGTAGTACCTAAGAGATGTGGGTCAGGCTCTCCTACACAAAACCAAAGGCATCAGCTTTGTGGAAGAGCTATGGTAAGCTGAAGCACTGCAGCCACAAGGTGAGATCAGATGGGGGAAATTGCAAATGTATGAGAGAAGAATACAGCAGAGAGAATATTATTGCAGAGAGAGCATAAGATGGAAGTTTAGGGTTGTTATGGGAGAAACAACATCCTGCTTTTCCCACCAAAGGAGTTCATTGATGTCATGAATTATCTGCTTAGAGTTTATAGAAATATGTTTTTCATGGACTATGTCATAAAATTTGTCCATTATTCATAATGATTTATGCATGATGGAAAGAAGGAATGTAAGGACTGAGCCCTTCTTTGTTTGGTCAGCGTTTTACGTAATGTTTTCCCACCAAACACTTCTGCTAGGTCTCACTTCCTCGCTGTGGAAGTTTGCATGTTAATTTTGATCTGTATGAAGGTTACATCTAGCAAGTCATACCTGTCCTGTGGGGGATGCTTAGGGTCATTCTCAGAAAACCTTTTCATTGATTCGCTTTTTAATCAGCTGATACCCATTCCATAGCCCTACAGTATTTCTCCTAGACATGCTGAATGCCTTTGTAAGCATTCAAAACTGAATCATGTCAGTTTGCCACCAATTTGCACATCACAGAATTTGCTGAATTCTTACAGCATCTTGGTCTATCAGATGCTAATTTAACTAAATAGGATTTTTAGGTCACCTTCATCACTTTCTTCTCTTCTCTTCTCTTCTCTTCTCTTCTCTTCTCTTCTCTTCTCTTCTCTTCTCTTCTCTTCTCTTCTCTTCTCTTCTCTTCTCTTCTCTCTTCTCTTCTCTTCTCTT
>JACDOX010000279.1:385678-583594 GCA_014549065.1 Cardinalis cardinalis | reverse complement strand
GGAACTTACCCCATTATTTCAGTTACTCCCGCCCCTTTTTATGATAATCCTTCTGTTCATCAGTTTTCCCCTCCTCCGTTGTCTTGGCAACCCCCCTATCCATCACCCTCTTCCCACACCCTGTTTCTAGAATCCTCGATCAGGGGATGAGGGTGATTGGAGCAGGGGGGAAAGGCCACACCTTATCATTTTCCCATTTGCTGTCGTGCAATGTCGATTATTTGTACTTATGTTATTATTGGTCATTTTGTATTTCCCCCCKCCCCTCAGGGTCCCTTTATCTGTCCCCCCCGAGGGGTAGACGGGGGGCAGTTGCTCGCACTCCCTACCCGGCCTGTCATTCCCTTTCCCTTAATAAACCCGGTTCCTGCCTGCGAGTTTCTGCCCTGCTTCGTGTTCCTTTGCCTCGCTTCGGAATTGCTGTCCCGCGCCTCTCCTCTTCAGCCCTCTCAGGGACTCCACTCCCTGCCGAGACGCAGGGAAGGTCCCTGGCAGCCAGCCGCTTCCCCAGCCGCCTCCACGGAGCCAGTGCTGCAGAAGGCAAGGGGCTGGCACTGACCAGGCTGTTAGCTGCGGAGCACTTGTGGCCGCTAGCCGGGGTCAGACGCCCGATCAGCAACACTTTTCTACTGAATATTTTAGGATGCATATTTTTTCAAAGAGTGTGATCACAAAAGTGTACATCAATAAAGGATCATGCTTAATTCAGCACTTTTGTTAGGATCAAAGGAGTGTTGCTGATATTTTATTTTTAGCAATTGCATTCAAATATATATTTCACTTATGTTCAACTTCACAAACAAAAGGCTTAACTGAATTTTCTTGCCCTTTGGATATGATTTGAACTTCTATATGTTAAATGAACCATTACTGTAAATATTGCTATAAATATGTCTGTGAAAACCAAACACGGTTCTTGATTAATAGATTACACTGACGCTAAATTGCCTTTTTTTAAAATTTGTTTTTTCTATATTAATCCTATTAAAAATACCTCTGAATTTAATTAACACTTAATATAGAAATTGTGTTTGGTAATTTGCTTAATGGTTTTACTAATTGGTTATATATTAAATGCTCATTTTCCAAGAACACTTTTCATTACAAAAGAATAACAAGTCTAGTGAAAAAAATTAATCTTTTTAAGAGAGATTTCTCTTTTTGAGTTAATAAGACAAACATTTTTGTTGAATCACCTCTAAGTTAAGATTACTATTACAAATCAATTCTCTTAATTCTTAATTGTAACTGCTAGTATATTATCCTTTATTGAAAAGTACTGGTGGAATCAATAGCAGAAATATGTTCTTAGGAAAATAATCTGTCTTTATTTAAACAACAGTAATTACCAGCCATAGATGCTTGCATGGTGAAATACTTAATTTATTTACTTGTACAAACAAAAACATTATTTTTCTTTTCAAATAAGTAGCCTTATGACCAACACCAATACAGACTTTTTAATTATTATTTTCATGTTATTTTAAGAATATTTTGCAGACTTATGATATTATTAGGGCATCCTGTTAACAAATAAATATCTTGTGGAAGAATGCTTAGGAAAAAAGCTTTAATTGAAGAAAGCAAAGCTTAGCTGTCAGAAACAATGAAAATCATTTGTCGTGAAATGTGTTATTTTCTGCAACACAGGACAAAACAGAATATTTTTTTCAACTCAGCTGATGAGAACAGGAAGAAATTCCTCTTCAAGTTTAATGTCTAAAATCCCAGTGTGCAAAGTTTGTATCTCCCAAACAATAAAAGATGCTCAGCTCAAAAATTAGTGAAAAATGTGGAAAAATTTGCACAGACCAAAGCCCACTAAGGCCGTATGACATGCATTCTTTTCCTTTAAGGAGCACAAGACAAATGAGCCAGGGATGACAACCAAGACATTGGTTGGTTGTACTAGAAGTCATGTACTTTAAATGCCAAATATCTGTAGATAATCATTATTCTTATTACATGCAAACAGCTAAGCTACTGCCTTCTGTGTCAACAGAAGTGATTACTGGAAATTCATTCTCACATCTAGTCTGTCCTGGAATCTATAAGTGTGCTGCTCTGAACTTCTGTGCATGACCAATTTATGATTTTCCCATGCCATTTTTACCTCTGTGCTTATTTTTGTATTCCTGATTTATAATTGGAGTCTAGCACTGCATGAGAGATCGCTGAAGTGTAGCCTCCTAATTGGACTAAAGATCTCTGCAAGCACAGGTCAGTTAGGTATGTGTGAACCTTAACCTGCATGATTTGGTAATTTGACTAATGTTAGAAAAAAAATTGTGCATGTGTAAAGGTAGATAAACAATACATGTTGCAAAATCTTTGTTTATTGTCTTACACAAGAGAGGTCTTCAGTCCTTCTGTTCTGCCTTTTTTAATATGACCTTCTAAGTTTTGCTCCCCGGAAAGGAATTGTGTAAGCTAGATGTTCACAGAAAGATTCAGATATTTGAAGTGCCTTTCAGAAATCCTTAGAAATCACTCTAGCAGAAATCATTGAGAGTGTGTACCACATACTGCAGGTTTGACAGGCTCATGTTTTGGTAGGTCATCCTGACTTACTAGCATGCTCTGATGCATTTGAGAAATTTTATTGATTCAGCCTAGAGTGTTGCTGCCTGTTCCTTCACACTGCTTTGAAAAACACATTCCTGAATAGCCACATGGCCTTGGTGTGAAGCATAATTAGAGATGTCATCTGATGCAGCTAGAAATCCTCATCCCAGCTGGCCTTCACAGTAACCTAGGTCAAACCATCTTGAAACTACTGAGCTAAATCTCACAGAGCAACCTAGTTTGCACAAAACCAATTCCACCTTCATTTTGCCCTACATGCCCTGACCTCTGTACAACCTGATTTTACATTTGCCTCCTCCGTGCTAAATCAGAGCACAAGAAGGGCACTGCCATTGTTTGACTAGCTGCATTCATGTACAGTCACAAAATGCTGTTAGGTGAAAGAATGGCTCTTTTATGCCTCTTTAATGCACCAGGCTCTCATTTCACGGGGACCACTTTTACAGCCATGTAGCCACAGCGCTGAAAGGACAGCCACTGATACAAAACAGAAGGGCTATAAAATCTGCACTTGGAAACATACCTGCAATATTTTCTCCTTGAAGAAACCAAGCTTACCAAATCTTGCTAACCAACCACATCAAGAATTTGGAGAACATGGGGAAATTAGAATTGACCAAGAGAGTCCAAGATGTACTTATGTATGTGCCAGAAGTCAATTTTTGCCTTAGAAGATGCTCACTTTACTTATTTTTTTGCTTTCTCAGTAAGCATATGTCATTTGAAGATTTTTTAATAGGCATGAGTACAGACAAGAAAACAGAATAGTTGTGGATTTTTTTACACAACATATTTTCTACAAAGTCTTACTTCACCGTACCTCTTTACATTTGAGTAGCTTTACTTGTTGGGTCTGCACTGTCTTTTTTGCATATTCAAACACAGATTTTTTGACCTTATGGATTGTTTTTGCTTCAAGGTATATTTCATGGTCTACTGTCCCTGATTGTCCCAGTTCCTTCTGTCCTCTCCTTTAGTTCTCAGTTCAAGTAAGCCCTGTATGTGGAAAAAGTGTATGACTCATACAAACCTCACGTACCTCCCAGAGCTCAGGCCTAATCAGGCACATCACTACTCTTCCACCTCCAGCTCATTGGGAAAATAATAGTTCTTAATAGTTCTTCTTCAGTGTATATGATATGTTCTTAATCCTACAGCCACTGTTTGAAATCCTGCTAAGCAGATGCAAAATCTTTCTTTGTTTTGTTGTCATTTGCCACTACTGAAAGTAGTGGTTTTGCATAAATCATTATTTCATACATATTATGGCAATTATCAAATATTTCACACATTATGACCTTTGCGTGTTTCTTATTCAAAGATTCATGCAAGATTTGCATGAGGTATGTCTAATGATGCCTGCATAAACACTCTGAAAACTGTCTCTTACAAAGTCTCAGGCAGGTATGAGAGTTATTTTTGAAATTTACTCTTCAGCACAAAGTCTTTTGGCAGGGCTTGACAGTTCTCATGAGCTAAATAAAATAACAATGCACCAAATGTAAATTATCAACTCTTAAATGTTATTTAAGCCCTGATTAATGCATTCCAGCAGTTGTTTCTGAATGAGTAAGGGAATACCTTTTGTTGCAAAACAAAACTAATATCGAAGTTGTGGCTTCTTTTAAATTTTTGAGCCTTGAGTTGAAATGCAAAGATCATCCCTGCCTGAAAATATTGTTAGCCTTGTTCCTTGAATAAAAATCTTGAGGTGTACATACCAGATTTGCAGCTGCCTACCCCTTATAAATCCTTTTACTGTAAGGAAAACTAAGATGAAAAATTAAAACTGACTTCAAAATCCCTTCCCCAAAGATGCTCAGGGAAAAGAAAGACAAGCTCTGTGGAGCCATTTGAGCAGGCATCAACCTATCACATGTGTCAATTACCACTCAGGAGAAGTATTTTGATGCTGGATGCTGAAAATTGAGACAAACTGAGTCATTATGAGAGGTATTTGATACATGATGTGGTAGTGTTACCAACACCTTTCTAGCCACCAGTGCAAAGCCCAGGAAGGTGAGGGCTGCTGTACGGGAAATGAACTTATCTCGGCCAGACCCAATACATATGATCAAAGTGAAAGGAATCTTCTTAATTTGTATATTAATTGAACACTTTCATGGTTATTTAAATACATATTATGATAGAACTCTACTCACGACATTTTCTTCGGCAGATCAAAAAAAATCCCTTCAGCCCTCTGGCAGAAAGACACTGCTCAAGAGTGGAAGACAAGTGCTAAAAACAAAGAGGACTGCCACATCAGACAGACAAGTAAGAAAACTAACTTCTAATAAATCTGCCCTATGCAAGGATTAAACCCTGGAGTGCAAGTGAGATGTGAGTAGCCAGAAAGGCAACCTGTTTAGAAGGAAAAAAATTAGTGAAAAAAGATTGTCTTGAAAGGACAGAAAACTTCATCACCTAAATGCTTGATGGTGTGGTGTCCTGTATTGTTTCCTGTCTCTAGAATAGTAAAAGGACATAATTTTAATGCAAAATTGAGCCTTTCTCTCTGAGAACCTCCCAAGTGTCACAACCTTTTTCTTTCCTACACAGAATGAAACATGTGCAAGCTTTCTGCAGCATCTTTGGCTCTCTCCAGGGATGTTTGAGTGTCTCCAGGCACTTTGTTGGGCCTTCTTTGTAGAAGAACAAATTTTATTGTTTATTGAGATACATTATTTTATTGTTCTCCCTTTGGACCCATCTTGGGACTAGTTTGCTTTGTCTTTTGGAGCCGGGGTGCAAGGGGTTAGGAGATGGGAGATCCTCCTTCAGTATTGGCTTGTCTTCCCTCTGGAGTGACTTGGTATATTCTGAAATATTTTTAATTTTTATTCATGTCAATATTATATACATACATTTATAATTATTCTATAACCTTCCTTAACTAATGATAGTTGGAATCCTGTAATACTCATACTTGGTTATTTTTTGTTTTGATCATTGCTATAATATTGATTATGAAAGAAGGTTAATTTCTGTACAATACTCTGTTTTATTCACATGTATGTAGGTTCTCCCTCCCACGTGCCTCTCCTGTTCTTTCTGAGGGAGGCAAGGCCATTGGACAAAAAGTCTCAGACCTTATTTTCCCCGATTAAATAAAGAGATACAGCTCATTTCCAATATGAATAGGGTGTAGACTTGTTTAAAAAGTGACTTTATTCAGAAGCTGTTATGATTTATCCATACGTATACTCTTTTGTATAAACTGTACTTTTCTGAATGCTTAATGCAGAAAATATTTCTGGTACAATATTTCAAGCTAATAATCATAAATTATTATTTAATGTGTGATTAATGGAATATATCATAGTTCATTTATCACTGATTTTTTCTTGTTCTGTTGTACTTAGAGATATTTATTGTGCTTGTTCTGAACTTCTTCACCATTCTCAGAATGGGATTTCTTTCTGTTAAACAGGTTTGGTGATAAATATTTTAAATATTTACCTATGTATCTATATGAAAGTAAAGCATAATAAAAAAATACAAACTCCAATGGAGCCCAAAACAGTGGTCCCAGATTATGCTAGGTGCTGAATTTTTTTCAGCAAGACACCCACTTTAAATATTATCCAAGATATTTCAAAATCTCTGGTTCTTTGCCGGCTGGTATGGTTTCCAATTGTAATTTGCAATTCAGTAGATAATTTTTCATATATTGAAAGTTTATTACACAGCTGACAATTTACCTTCTCTCAAGCATTATTTCTTTTTCATGGAGACCTCACAAGGTAGATCTGGGTCACAGTATAAGAGAGGAGGTGCTGACACTCACAGAGTCAATGCAGCCGAGCAAGGAATCCAGAGCTATCCTTTGCAGACAATATTAATAGTTTATTTCACTAATTCCCATGTTTTGGCTTACATACTCTTTGTGTGGAAATGGTATATAAACGGCAACAGGCAAATCTAGGTATTTGAGTGAGAGTTCAGATTCTGTTGACAACTGAGGCAAATTAAAAAATGAAATTTCTGAAGTGGTGAAGATTCAAAGCAACTAAAACAGGAAAACAACATTCTAAAATCTATGACTGAGGAAAGACCCAATTAATGTTTTTGCCATTAACAGGAAAACACCTTTGACACCAGTAGCATTAAAATTGTGATTTATTTTTGTCATTGTCTAAACCAGCATCTTTTGCTGGTTTGTTCTTCATGTTTTCTAGTCAGGTTAAATGAGTTTGGGATATTTATGTACAAAATACTGCTTTAAAAAAGCTATCTTTACATTCCTTGGTTTGGGGATTACTTGTTTTCTCTTTTAAATTGGATTATTTGTGAGATTTTTTTCTACTATTTGTAGATAAAAATATCTTTACATTTCAGATATGCAGAATATTAACTATTATCATGTTTGTGTTTTAGTGAACAAATTTGGGTATTTTATAAGTAAAATAAATCTATGTCTATATAGGCTAGTAGCCTTATATATCAATGTTGTAGTAGGCAAGCCCTAATGATATTTTCAGGATTGCATGATGGCTTTACTGCATCAGTTTTGATTCTGACTATATGAAGCTGTAATTCTGTCTGTGCTCATGGAATTTAGTGGAGTCATGATAGCTGTATCAGCTGAGAATTTTGCGGGATCACCATACATCAGTCTAATGTAACACTAAATTAGCAATGTCTGTGTTATCAGGAGTCCAACACACACTGTCTTTGTAAGGTTTGCAACTATTATGCTACAGGCAGGAAAACAAAGATGTTTTAGAGGTTCAATTTAGACCCGTCCATATGCTGTATGGTCTCAAAAGCCTGGCAAAAAGACTGCTCAACATGTTTCCAAGATTTTTATTTGCAACTTTCAAGGTTAAGACCCCCGCAATGTGTAATGGTCAAAATAATACCAACTGCAAAAGCAATTTCAGTTGAGCTTAGGGGTTTGGGTTTTTTTTTGCCAAAATTCAGATGTCTTTAAACAATGAAGCCCTTACAAAGCAAAATATCTTTGATTGCATCACAGTACATACAGAATTATTAACATCAATTCATATCTCTGGCTACTTGGATTTAGCTTGCAACTATTAACAACTAATCTGCGAAAATAAATATCAATTTGCTTCCTGAGTTTTGGAACAAATCTAGTTCTAAAAATGGCTTCCAGTTGGCTGGAGACCATGGCCCATGATTTTGAATACGAAGGGTATATCCTAATTTCTCATTTGATGTAAATGCTCCTAGATTGATTTCACCACAAAACCATTCCCAATTGCTTCTTGCACTTCTAAGATTTCTCTCTTTCTTTTTTTTTTTCTTTAATCCCAGTTAAAAATAACATGTGACCACCTTAATTTTTCCCCTATTTTTGCAATCTTTATTGCTGTCCTAGGGTGATGTTATGGTGCTTGTATCCCCATTCATGTGTTCTGTTTATGCTGGATATTATGTTCCGTGCCTTCAAGACTAGCTCTGAAGAGTGAAAGTTTTGTTTTGGTTTCTTTTCAGCTGCTCCCCCATGGCTGGTGAGACACAGAGACTGGGCAGTACATGGTGCTGCTTTTGCTTTTTTGGTTTTGCATTTTGCTTTGCTCTCGCACTTGCTTCTGCTTTGCTCCTGCTTGCTCTTGCTTCTGCTCCTAGCTAGTTTAGCTAAACAGTCCAAATTGTTTCCAGGACTGTTTCTCTTTTCCTTTTTTTGGACCTACTTGAACCTGCTCCGGACTGGGACCTGGGAACACCGAGAGTTTGCACCTTGTGGCTGCAGCAGCTGCCCAGCGCCGGAGGGACTGAGAACAGAGYRACCACCCCYGAGAGAGACTTTCTGAATTTGTCATCTTTTTCAGAGTGGTGTCATCCGGTATTGTTCATTTTGAGTTCTGAGGTTAAATAAACAGCTTCTTTCCACTTCTCTCAGAGGAATTCTTCCCAAACCAGCTGGGGGGAGGGGCCATGTGAGTTTGCTTTCTGGAGGGGCTCCCCTTTGGAGATTCTCTCCCAAATTTGCCCCAAACCAGGACAATTACACATTTCTAAAAGTTTCCTCTGCTTTAATTTCTCTGGGCATTGGAATATTGCTTTGTTAACCCTACTAATCTGGGATCCTTCATACATTTGAAGTCTGCTATTCTAAAGGGCATTCTCTCTCTCTCTCTCTCTCTCTCTCTCTACTGTTACATGGCGTTTTATGCGATAATATATCTAAGGTAAGACAGCATTATAACAGAATATGAAAGAGAAATGACAGATTTCAAGTTAATGATAGGTTTGATTTAGACAAATGTGAGAAAAACAGAAACGAGAAGGGGGAAAACATTCCGAATTCAGAGGTAATAAGCAGTTCAAACAACTACTAAAGGTATTAGGAAGAAATATAATTTGGAGCAATTTTGAGGAAGAAGGGGAAAAAAGCCCCATGTCACCATTATAAATAGTTATAGGTATACATCTGGCCAAGAAAGTAGGAAGGTAGAGGCAGAAAATAATGTAATTACTGTGGTAATGATATCCAGTATATACATTACAGGAAAAGAATCCATACTTAATGCAGCCAATCCACTTATTGATTTTTTTTAATGTTAAAAACATTGCTTCAAAACCAAAACCAGATATCCTTTTTATATTCTTCCTCATTGATAAGCTCCATCTCCAAAGTCCCCTTGACAAAGAGAAGTAGACAGAGATAATAGAGTAATATATATCAAATCTCACACCTACTGGACCAGGTTTGGGTTTCATATAAAAGTTGCCCAGGTCACTGTTGCTATTGAAAACAAATGTATGAATAGCAAAAGATGACAATATCAAGTATTATTTTTGCATGACACATGAATTTTATTTTGCTTCATTTATTTTCTTTCATCATATTTCCTAACTACATATAGCATATACTTGCAATGAATTCATCTGACTGCCAATCTAGGTGAACTTCACTGACAGGGTTTCAAAGTCTTAGCATTCCTTATTTTCTCTCTTCAACTCACATTTAATATGACTAGACTTTGAACAACCCTGTAAAGTACAGATTAACCAAAACTTCATCTTTTATGCTGCCATATCCCTTTTTTAGCAATTAGAAAGGTGTCTGGCACACAGAATCAAATCCAGCTCTATAGCAAACTAAAGTTTTGATCTTGACTCCTTTTTTTCAATGACAAAGAAGAAAGCCAATGAATAAATAGATCAAAAGATCAGAGCTAAGTCAAAAGTCACTTGTATGATTGATCTGATCCTTTGGTAAAATCAAAGCATTTGTAACAAACAATTTTATTATTTTCATTCCTAGTCGCTTGAAGTCCCATTTTCTAAGTGCAGAGAGAATAAGGAGCCCTGAATTGTGCTGTTATTCCATGAACAGGCCAATTCAATCCTTTCACAGACTTTTGGATTTGCCCAAGATGACCTAGAGATCAACAAGAGAGTGTAGGTGATTCAGCATCTTCATTTACAAAGAAAAAAGTGAGTGGATACAGAAGCATCAGAAAACATGGAGATGCCAAACCAGCTGTCTTAATTGCTCAATAGGGTTATGTAAAAGAGAGAAGCCAGCAGGGCTGCCCTTGAAGAGAAGGAAAAAGCATTAATGGTGAGGACTGTCAAAACCAGTCAAACTGATGACTGCGAGTGGAGGAGGAAAGTTCTGGCAAGACAGGAAATAGGGAGCAAGAAAAAAAGGTTTAAAACCTGCATAGCATTTGAAAAGGTGGAGAAAAGAGAAGGTAGATAAAGGAAGACTAAATGCAAAAAAAGTCAACAAAATTTGGCAACCAAAATTCTGTCTTGTAAACAGCAAATAGAAGTAGTTTTGTGCAGGAAAAAATCCACCAGTAGAATGGCAGGGAAGGTGGTCCTTAAGCATTTTATTTTACCTGTTTTCCCCTTGGACTGCAGCTTGTATATCCTTTTAAGCAATGTTTTAATTTTCTGCTTGCAACCTAGGTAAATTTAATATTTAGAAATTATACTGTTTGTGTAACCAAAGAAATATGAGGCACTGTAGGAATGTGGAGATCTCTCAGTGAATGTTAACTCCAAGAATTTTTAGACTGATTTAGAAAACCAGATTATTTCAAAAGGTCAATTTTTGTTTTCTCCAATTTTTAATTTACATGAGAGGTCTGCAATGAAACCAAACCAAAGTCCCACCACCAAATAACAAGACTAAACTTGTCATGATCTCTCACATCTCAGTTTTGTTATCCAGCCTGTCTCTCAGCTTTAGCCTTTGAAGAAACCATAGAGGAAGGAAACAAGTGCATCAGTAAGACCAACAAGTTTACATGTTTCTTCCATCTCCATCCTGGATTCAATGGAAATGCTGATATAGATATAGAGCTTTTTCAGCTATGCTCATCATTCACATAAACATCAACTTCAACCACTATGTATTAATACTCAACACCCCTGCAAATCTACTCCAGTGTGCAGGTGTAAAACCTGAAGAATTAAGCACTTTAGACTTGAAAATATTGAGAGTGAGGATTGAGCAACCTTCTTACCTGATCTCTAGTTCTGATCAAATTTCTCTGAACAAAATCAATTTAGGACAATCCTAAGATAGCCACACATTCTAAAATAAACTGGGTTTTGTGTATTCCTGCACAATTTTTGTACAAAGAAAACTAGAAGACTTTTCACATCACAGGCTGTAGATTGATCAATCTCCAAAACGATTGTTTTATATGTTCCTGCAATATGACTCAAACTCTTTTCCTGAATGATTAATGAATGAGAAAATTTTATTGAGCACATAAGACAATCTTTCTGTGTTTTACAATCTGTTCATTTTCAGTCATTAAAATGAAAATACAGGGCACCTCCATTGCAATATGACAATTCTGCTATGAAGAAGCAAAGATATATTGCAGAGGCAATAAAAGGAAAAAACTTGGTAATTTTTTTTTTAATTTTACATCTACAAATTTAAACCTTTTATGAGATAAAGTTAGTGAAGTAGAGAAACATAAAAAAAGAAAGAATTAACTTTTAAGGATTAAATAGTGAGAATAATAAGGAAACCTACAATTAAATCATTGCTTAGAAATCTAAATTTTTTTACACTTTCAATATTAAAAGGAGCTACCACTATTTAACAGTATAATACTAGATTATGTTTTCATTAATCTTTGTTTGGAACTTACCCCATATTTAAAAGTACTTCTAGTTTAGAAGGAGATCATTCCGCAAATGAAATGTTGTCCTTAACCAATTGTCTTCCAAACATGGATAGAGAACTTTAATAAAATTTTTTTATCATTCTCACATCTTCCACACCTAGAAATACCCAGAAATCTTTGATTCTACATTTTCTTCAATCCATCTTCAAACTGTAGGCATTCAAATTGGAGCTGATACTTTTATTTTTAAATATACACTGGAAATACAGGTGTTAATGCTTGTTCACCTGCAAAAAGCCTTTTCGTTGAATGAAAGAAATTAATTAGAAATCTTAGGTGGATTTTTACTATATCTTTAAAGTAGACTATAACATTGTCATTTCCCTTCTGCTCCTCTCATTCCCCTACTCTCTCATACCCTTCCTTAAAATGACATTGTGGATATTTAAAATTAATCAATTCCTACAAACGATAGAACTATAAAGAATAAATAGATTCCATGTGATTAAAAAAGCAGGCAAAATTATAAAGTTATTGAGCACCCAACCCATCTGCTTAACTCATATTGATAATATCAAAATATACAAAAAAAGCATTGAAAACACATGAAGTCACATATCCTTAAATATAAGAAAACTATTTGTTGTCACTGGGCCTCCTAGGTCAACATATATTCTAAATATGCAATTTTGATCACACAAAACTAAAAAAATTCTTCTAGACCTTTCTTCTATTGTAATGCAAGCATGATTTTGTCAGAATATGACTTTTCTGCAAAAATAACAAAGATGCAAGTCAAATGAGGAAGAAAGATGAAAAATTCGTGCATCAAGAACAATAATGCAACCCATCCCACTCACACCTATGATTCCTATAAAAGTAAAAAACTACCAAATTAACTTAGCTACATATGCCATGTTGTATTTGTTAAGCAACATGCCTCGATGAAAGCAAAAAAATTTGAGAAACTCTTTAAGGAATCAGTGATTGTTGCTATATATTTTGCTTATCAACATTTTTTCCATTTTTTCATCTTAACACCATTTGAAATTTAAAAAAAAACCAGTTGATTTGGAAAGTATAAATTTTCATACCTTTCTTAGCACTCCTCTTTCTTCCCACTGTTTATTATTATTATTATTATTATTATTATGTGAATTTCCACTTGCAGAGAACTTTGCATTTGCAGCAACTCTACAAGCTTGCATTGTGGCTTGTTTTATATATGGGTAAATATAAAACAAGTGTTATTATTTCCACAAAAGAAATAGCCAGCTTTAATACTGTCCAGCATCCATTGCCTGAAACCTGCCCTCACTGGTAAAAACGAAAACCCTCTGCCGTCCTTCACATGGAGTTTGACTTTGATATTTTGGCTGGTGGTGCTGAATTACTCCTCCTTCTGCAGGATAACCAGCTGAAAGAAAGGAAAAGTGAAATTTAGCTGAAGATATTGGTACCTCGACTTCCCCCTGGCCCCCTATGCAGCTGGAAACCCAGGGATGGTTTAGCATCTGCTCTGGCAGCAACGGCTATCATGTCTTATTGCTTACATCTTTTTCACAATGTGGCTGTAAAACCCTACCGAGGTGCCCTTACAGTGTTCCAGAGGACGTCGAGCACTAATTTTTCCCACAAAATCTGCCTGTGTGTGGAGAAGCAGGGGAGAGGAGGAACTAGCCCCAGCGCTGGCCGCAGGAGCTCCCTGCGCTCATTCCGTCCCCGCCCCAGAGAAGCGGAGCTGAAGCTCCTTCTTGTGTCTCGGGAAGCAGCTTCGTCTCCTTCTCCCTGCGCTCTGAGCTGGGCAGAGCAGCCATCATTTACAGCGACATTTTTCACAGGGCATGCAAAGGTCTGCCGTGCATTTACAGCCTGGTTTTACATTTAGCTGCATTTACAGCACGGCAGACCTGGCAGCACCATACAGTGGCAGAAGCGAAGCGCTGCAGCCTAATGAAATGCTGTAGAATCTATTTCTCTGGAGGGAAAAGAGATAAAAAAAAAAAAAAAAAAGGAAAATTTGCTTGCAAAGAAAGCAGAGAATATGAGAACACATGAGAACACTTGAGAATCCCAAAGCTGAATTTTTTTTATTAATAGAAGACATAAAAGTCTCCTATTTGGCAAAAATAGGGTCGCATTTCTGATTTCAGTAGTGAAAGGCTGGCATAGGGATATGCTCTAAGAATGTTGAAAATAAAAAGTTCTCTGCCAAGTTAATTGTTTTCATGACAATACATTCAGATTTCTGTAAAGATCTATATATACACGAGCTGTGCTTTAATTCCATTTTGGGGGACAGATGCTCATTAATTTTGTGCTTCACATAGTGGATCTATACACAGGTTACTCCTGCTACAGTAAAGATCTTAGTTTAAAAGATAAAAATAAACATTTTAAAAGTTCATCTGAAGCACTAAGAGAGTAAAATGAAATATTATGTACTTTCCTTTAACTGGTAATCGGCAGAGTCTAGTAAAGAAAAAATTGTGTGCAAGTGAACTAACTGTTGGGTTATTATGGCTGCTGTCAAAATCCTATACAACTACCTGGAAATGGATCAACATGTATCCCACATCTTTTTCCTCAGGCACAAAATAGTGATTCACTGAAGATCTTGAGAGAAGTTCATTGAATAAATCTTACAGAGAAATTCAGATCAAGTAATGAAATTTGTTTCTCATTCTCTTGCATGCCTGTATGTATGCATGCATGAAAAATGCAAGACTCTGAAGTATTTGTTTTGCATCCTGCATATTGCTCCAATGCCAAAGAAAAGCTAATGTGAACAAATAGCACAGTGCCCTGGAAGATACCCTAAAAAATGTGCACACTTTTCTACTAAGATGTATGATAAGGACAAATCAGTGAAATGCTAATAGAAAAGAGATAATTTCTCCATAAGAGGGCGAAGTAAGCATTAAAGGGAACCCAATTATGTCTTCAGGGTAAAAGATCTGCTGGCAGCAGTTAAGAAAATTTGATTGAAAGCAGTTAAAATTCCCAAGTGTAGAAATATTAGACTGCTTGTACTGACAGAAAATATATTTCACTTTGATGATTGAATTCTTGAAATGTATAGCAGAAATGCAGAACCCCAACAAAAAGGGTTGAAGCCAACTCCAGGAAGGAACTCAGCTAGCAAGTCACTGACTTCCAATAATTCTTGGCACATTCTTCATATTTCAAAAGACAAAAAAATACTGGCAATTCTGAAAACTGTACACCACAAACCTGTTATGAGTTGAACTACAGTGTGTGAAAATATAGCATTTCTGTAGCTGTGCCATGGTTAGTCAAAGAATATGTTATATGCTCCAAAATACAGAACCAACATGGCAACTCGATTCATCCAGTGATATTCAAAGTGCTAGAATTAGCAGGACTTTACAAACCTAATACTGTTTGTCTCCCCTTCTTCACTGGGCCTCTTGAGCTCCTGCATCTTCGCTTAAGCAATGATGCTTAAAAGTTTTCATGATCAATAAGATGAGGTTACACATTGGTCTTCAACATGAGTGAAAACATCAGAGTAACTACCTCTATGCATGCCCCATGCCTCCTAAAAAAAAATAAATTCATGGTGTGGAAAATTTCATGGACATTGTGCAGCCACAGCTAGCTCTGACAGGATCTTGAGGCTATGGAAATACTTTTCAGTTTATCTAGTAGAATTTCCATCTAGACTCCTAGCTGTGCTAATAAAATAAGAAAAAATATGATGAGTCAAAACAAGATTTAAAAATTTGCATTGCTAAATTTCTTAGAGTTATAATTTATTAATGAAAGGCATTCCTATGTGGCTGTACCAGCTGCTGACTGAAAGACCCTGTCTTTACCAGTACTAATACCAAGTGTACTTGTTCACCAAAAGCCAGCAGGATTAATACTGAGGACAGATTTTAGTCTTTTAGGGAGGAAAAAAAAGGACTTTTATGTCTTTAATTTTTAAGAAGATTTTTAAGTTGTATCTTCTTAAAATTCTTTAGCACAAATTTTTTAAATTTATACAAATTTATATAAATTATATAAATATAGCAAAAATTACCTACAAATTTTATCAATTAAACCACTTACAAATAACTATGTTATGAAAGAGATATTTCTGAAGATAGTTTATAAATTTAGGAAATGCTATCCTCAATTTCAATGTAGGGAAACAGGCACAGTAATATGTTCAAAATCAAGCAGAAGAGGAGCCAAGCACAGCAAGAGCAGAACCCCCTTCCGTACTCTCCTGAAACTCAAGTCAGTAACATAGCCTTTAGTTTGTTGTAAAACCTGCAGTCCTTATTCCACTTTACTCCTTCTCCTTTACTTCATTGTCCATTAATGCTTGGTATATACTAGTACTGATAGGATTGTGGGATGGTTTGGGTTGGAAGTGATGTCAAAGGCTCCTGTAGTCAAACTCCATTGCAGTGAGCAGGGACATCTCCAACTAGATCATTTTATTACAATGCTCTTCCTTTCCATGTCTCCAAAAGAGACAAATTTGTGATACTGCTGCTGTTATTTGCCTAATCTCTTGGATAACTTTCATTGTTGACTTTTCTGCATTCAAGCGTTTCGCTAGATAATGAGGATTGCTGAATAAATACTCAAGCTAAGCATGCTATGTTTAGAACTTTGCACACATAGTGTCTGTATGTAAGAACACAGTAGGAAAAAAAGAACCAGGTCCAATTCTCTAATGGGATGTTAATTGTTTTTCAAAATGGGTTAAATAATAAAAGAATAAAAAATTATTCAGATGAAGCTGGGAGAAATACTTCAATGTGTTAACCAGAAAAAATGAGCTAGTATGATTCTTTATAGTCTTAGAAATGAAAATAGTGTTGCCTCTTTCTGACTGGACATTTTGATCTAATATCCCATAAAAGCCTTAGCTTCTGCTGTTAGAAGAACATATAGTGGCAGTAGGAAAGGATGAAATGAAACACAGCAGTGGCTTGTACTGTAAATTGATCAGTGGGACTTGAGCCATGTCAAGATTAAAGTTCTTTAGTGTTTTGCCATGGCAGTCATCTTATTTTTGTTAAAAATAATTTCATTCATTATTTTTGCACAAAATGCATGTCTGCACAAAGATGACTTGCAAATCCGGGAGGTACTGTAAATGTAGGGAAGGATCAGGGCGCAGTAAAGGAAAAGAGCAGTCTGGAAGACTGGAGATAAAGAAACAAGCTGAAATGCAGAGAGACAGGGTGGGATGAAGGCTTGGGATGGATGTAAAAATGTATTTTCTTTCTTTCCTTCTTTCCTTCTTTCTTTCTTTCTTTCTTTCTTTCTTTCTTTCTTTCTTTCTTTCTTTCTTTCTTTCTTTCTTTCTTTCTTTCTTTCTTTCTTTCTTTCTTTCNCTTTCTTTCTTTCTTTCTTTCTTTCTTTCTTTCTTTCTTTCTTTCTTTCTTTCTTTCTTTCTTTCTTTCTTTCTTTCTTTCTTTCTTTCCTTCTTCTTTCCTTCTTTCCTTCTTTCCTTCTTTCTGTCTAGGGATAGGAATAAGTAGCAAAATGAGTGGTCATGACTTGAAAGTAATTCCAAAAAGAAAAGAATTGTTTTCATCAGAACCAGGCTGAATGTGTGCTGCTAATGAGGACAAGAACAGCCATGAATAAGCAAATTAATTTCTTCAGGAGTGTTTAAAAGAGATTAAGTGCCACTCTACAAAGCAAAACTACTTTTTTGATACCCATCTCTGAAAAAAAGAGAGGAATGCAGGTTAGAGCACAGGCTATACAGAAAACCAAGAGAGACACATGTCTAGAAAAAGGCCATTGAATAGTTTCATTCATTTAATTCATAAACATCAAACTAGATCACTATCAAACAATGCCTGGACCTGAGAGCAACAGTGCTGGTTTATTTGCAAGTTCAAACAGAACAGTTAAGGTAAAGCAGAATTAAAAACTTCTCATTTTCAGGCATTAGGGTCCACAAAATCTCTTTCACCGAGTGACTCCTTTTGAGGAGAAGGTGTGAAGCTGTACATGAGAAGGAACAATAGGCACTGGGAAATGTAATAGTGTACAAAAAATGATTATGCAACACCAGTTTGAGGCTGGACTTGCTATTCCAAAATCTTTCCTATTCCTCTCTTTCTCCTTTTATCTGTTCCGAATTAGCCTTTGAGACTTGATTGTGACATAGATACTCATTTTTCTTCTGGTCCAGCTTAAACAGAGATATAGGAAAGTAATTTTGCATTTCTTTTTGCTGAAATGTTCTATTAGGCTCTCTAATATACAGGTGCATTTTCATGTATGAAAATATAGTCACTGGAACCTGCAAGTACACTTGTCACTAATGGGATGTGACTTCTGCAGACAAAGTATAAACTAGAGAGGAAGGAAAAGGAAACAAGCAATAGCTTGGTATATTCGTTATTCATCACTTAATCACTAGACATAAAAAAGTCAAATGTAATTACTGTCTTGTCTGCATCCAACTTTTTTTTCCTGTTATTGGAAATAAAACAAATTATAAATAAAATCTCAAAAGAAACAGGAAAATAAAAAAAGAAGGAAGAAGAAGAAGAAGAAGAAGAAGAGAAGGACAAAAGAAAAAGGAAAAGAAAAAGAAAAAGAGAAGAGTTGAACTTATAGAGTAAGTTTGAATTTCAGACTTCTGAGTTTCTGTCCCACCATCTCCCTTTTAATCAGTGGTTGATGCCAAATGGGTCGCTTGCTGTATGTGAATAAATCTTATTTTGCATAGAATCCTCTTCTGTAGATTTATTAACTTTAGAGCTCTCACACATTCCAGCAAGAAATTGCTTTGGAACGAGATCAAAATACCTAAACAAATTTTAGTGATTATGTTTCCCACTAAATTTTTAAGTGAAAACAGCAAGAGCTCTTAAATTAAGCACATGAATGAATACAAACAGTAATCAGAGACAGAGCACAAACATTTGGCTACCTTTGGAAACCTTCAAAACTGCTTGATTTTAAATTTGCAGATTTTCTTTCTCATGTCTGCATTTTCTGATCAACATTATCCTTGGAGATACTAAAACCATGTGTCTTTCCAACAGGTTTTTAGCTGATTTATTTTTGCACTCAGTGGAGATGCCTTGACTCTCTTATGGTGAAGGACAACAGTTTGGAGTCTGGAGTCTGGTCTGCCATCAAAGTTTGGGGCTCAGGATGCTACACTGCCATTGGCACTACAGATGCTCTGTAAGTACGTGTTAATAGGAGGAAGATCCTGCAGAACTGGGTGTTGAACAGGTAACAGAATTATAGCTAGGCAGTTGCTAATTGGTGCAAATTATCTTTCTTAAAATGTTGTTTTGTTTTCTTGGCCTCAGCTGACCACTGAAAGCAAGAACAGAATGTTTTTGCGGACACTAAATGGCCTGATAGATATCTCACTGACAGTTCTCTCTAGTTTTCTAAGCAGAAAAATGTTGTGCATTCTTTTGGGAAACATCATGCTTTCTTGTCTGCATGATCTGGTGAGCTGGTGGAGTTGTCCAGATTAGAAAGACTTTCCAGACCCTACATTTGAATTGTCAAACAAGAAATATTCTAAATGCATGGCCACATCGATTTAAATTGTTAATTATTAAGCATTAATGTCAAAAGGGACTCATGCACATAACGTACTAAGCTTGGAACTACACAGACCTCTCCCTCCCTGAGTGCCGATGTATTTGCCCCATTTTTCAAGGCACTCTATGAAAACAACCTATGAACAGTCAGCAGAAGAAAAAATGAAATTTATCAGATTCACACACATGTCTCATAGTTTTGCATTACACATTTTTGTTAAATACACCTTTAAAGTACTAAATTTAGAATGTGTGGCTACTCAGAAGTTTAGAACTTGGATGATCCTAACATTAAAAACAGTAGAAAAATACATGCAATGCATGAGAAAGAAATTGCATTTTCTTAAAAGACAAACCGGCTGTGACATTTTTATTATTATTTTTATTTCACTTTTTCCCTCTCTATAATTCGACCCGCAAAACACCGCAGCAGCTGCCTTAGTGGCAAGCTGCTGTGAAAGACAGAGTCCAAACCAGCCTACTATTTAATTACTATCCTTAGTTATGAATCAGTGAACAGGCACTACACAGTGTTTTTGCCTTCCTGATTGAATTTCCCCCTTCGTAATAATTGCTTTTAGCACCAAGAACATTATGTTCCAACAAACAGTCACACCAAGAGACAAAGTCCTCAGCTGGGAAGTGAACTTGCTGTGCTGAAGTGCCAGGGAAGAAGGGCATCGAAGCAGTGACAGAGCTTTATCTCGCTAAAATGAGAGCTGAAACTCTTCTGTAATTAACTCAGTGCTGGCTGACTCCCCATGTTTGCTCTCAACAGATGGAGATGCTGTACACTATCTTGAGAAATGCGAGGCCTCTCACTACACACAAAAAGCTATTCCCCACTGGAGCTCACCGGGCCAGTGCTGGGTGCAGTCAGGGCTGGGAGGGCTGCTCTCCTCCCTCCTATGACACCCCAGCAGTCTGCCCATTGTCGGGCAGCAATGGGCCCTGCAGCCACACCAGACTCCTGTTTGACCCTACTTTGGGATTTTTTTTTTTTCATAATGATTGTTTGAAATTATTTTTCACTGAGTGTCCAGTCTGAGAGCTGGGGGCTGAGAGGGGCTGAGAGGCAGAAGATGCAGATGCTTTAGGTACTACAGGGCTCACCTCAGAAGAATGTAAGTTTTATTTGCCTGAGTTCTCTTCTAGGGAACAAGGTCTTCTGTGTAGCATTGCCATGTAGGAATATTCATACCAACATAACAAGCTGTGATTTTGCCCAAGCTGACCAGAGCTAAATTCGATCAATAATGTGAAACATAGCCAGACCTTGCTTTGAAATGTTTTCCTCATTTACTTTCACTATAGACACCTGTGTTATCTCAGGAAAAGAAACAAACCTGAAGATAGTTATAATTCCAGTTGCAAAAGCAATTTTATTTTCAGATATATAAATTAGAATTGCACCAGCGTTGCTGAATTGCACCCATCTAATAGATTTTTCTCCTCTACCTCTGGGAAAGAAAGTAGATTCAAAGAGAATATCTATACTACCTCCAGCTGGTGTAAAAATATGCTTCAGAGGAGATCAAACAGTGCCACCAAAAGAATATTTACTTTTCTTTATGTGATTCGGTTATTAGAATAATGAGACTAATTCCTTATAAAGATACCTAATTTCCTCCCCAGAAAACATACATAAAACTGTCTTCAAGATCATAAAAATACAAAAAAAAGAGAAAGCAAAATTTTTTCTGAAATTCTTTTTAAAAGTCCTTTACAAAGCTTATTTTCGAAACATTTTATTCTGTTCTTTTGCCCTCTTATAAAACTGATTGGGTTTTTTCCAAGAAAACACATTTTCTTTTTTTTCTGTCTTGGTGCTTTTTAAGCAATGTGTTAAGCATTTCTACTCTGTGACAGTGAATGAGTCTTCTATTTATTTATTTGCAAGACTTCTATCCCAAAGCAGGGGAAGGGCATGAGCTGAAAGGAATAAGCAATACAAAACAGAACTAAGCAAACTGCAATACTGGTCAAAATGGAACATTTGCCCACAAACTTACCTCTGTCAAAAAACTGAGATAGCAATTAGATTGTATTCTAATTTAAAATACTCCATTAATAAAGTACAGATAGGGCAATATCTGTAGGCAATATCTTTGGCCACATCTTCCTTTTCAAAGGAAACATTTTCCTTTACAAGCATTTTATGACCTCTTAGAAATATGCTGCAGAATTACTTCAATTTGCAGCAGACTTTGACATTTGTCCAGGCAGCAGTCCTCAAGTTTGCCGAGTTTCAGTTTAGGAATGAGTTGTTTCAAAGCAGAAGATTTGCACTTCAGTCCACATTTTTGCATTGTCACTATGGTCAATTAAGGCAGGATACATAAAGTTATTTAAAATTCTAAAGATACTAAGGGTGACTCAGGAACCTAACACTTAGTACTCAATACCTTTCATTGTGCTTTTTTTTGTTTGGTGGGGTTTTTTTTGTTTTTTGCGTACAATGGCCTGAGTGTTTCCATTCTATTTGTCATCTTTATTTGCATCAATACAGGAAGTCTTGAAATGTCACATGTTCGTAATCAGCTTGAATGTTAGACAGCAGCAATCAGCAGCCTTATCTACTTAAATGATTTGGTGAAGGAGTTCATGAACAACCACAGAGTGCTCCTCACATGGGCTTTCAGTTCCTGTCAGATGGACTTATGCTTATTGTTCAAAACAAACATTTTGAATTTGGAAAAAGTTAGACTTTGAAGGTTCATTTCCAATCTTGTGTTTATGCAAGTCCAACAACTCATCTTATTCAGATGAAACAGAAACAAGACAGAAAAGAAAAATCCTAAACGCTCTGCAGAGGTACTGTGATTTAGGACCAAAAGTTGCACCATGTCTGATTTAGCATAATCTTTGGACAACATCTCAAATATTAACACATCTACAAATAAAAAAAAAAAAATTGTTGTTAATTCCTTGATAAAGAGCAGATCACGCTGCAGTTAAGCGCTCCTGGCTTTGAGACAATTATCTCCCTCAATATCAAAGGGATGATCTGCATTCTTTCAGTTGGCCTGGTCTCCAGTTGGGAAGTCCTTGTCTTGTTTTTATGCTGAGTGTTTGCACCATGAATCTGGAAAACTTCAAACTTTTTGGAACTTTATGAACCAGAAGGGCATAATATACCCCATTTATTCCTACATGCCAACAAGTAATACTGTTTGACTGTATTTAAAGGTCTGTACTTTAAACGCAAGCTACAACTTTCTCTGTACTTCAGACAAGTGCAAGCAGCTGAATTACTTCAGGCAAGATTATTAATTTTAAAAAATCTTCTACAGTAGTATTTTTTAATATCTGTTGGCAGGTGTTGGCTGGAGAATTTAGTTGTTTTCCACAATTGAACTAAATGTATTTTAAAGTATTTCTTTCAGTAAAATGTATCAGTTTTGCAATAATTAGGGAGCCAAAAGAACTGAAACCTCTGGGTAGTTACTGTCACTTACTTAGTGTTGTCACTTGCCACAAAAACATAAAGTTGTCCTGACTGGATCAACTGTTAATAAATTGTCCTCATAGCTGAAGTTATGGCTTCTCCCTTACACCACATATAGGATAAGGTGCTATGTATGTTCCCTGTATTTAGCAGCCATAAATGATCTCCTTAGTTCATGTCAAGCTAAATAAAACTCAGACACCTATAATCCACCACATCTAAGCAAAAGCTTCTGCAGATTGATAACTCAATGCATAAGATATCACTGTCTTCCTGTTTCCTGAACCTGGATTCACTAGTTTCCCTCTGTTCCCAGTGAGATCCCATCTCCCAAAAGTGAGATGACCACCCAAATTCTCCAAGGTCTCTTAGACTTCTGTGCTATTCCCTTCAACTGTTTCTTTTCCAGATCAGAGCCCTAACCTTACCCAGTTGTCCCTCTTTTGGAAAGTATTTGATGTCTTTGATCATGATTACTATGTTTCTCTGAACTTCACTGGGTTCAACAGATATTAAACTTTGGAAAGACTAAACAATGCTTTATGAGTTGCAAAATGTAATGGTACTTCAGAGAGCTTCAGAAATCATTGTAAGGAGGAGGAAGATAATTGTCTAGAATTTAAGTGTAAGCAAAACAGAGTAAATGTGCAAGTTAAAAAATACATCCCAACTAAAGTACAGATCCAGGAATCTATTCCATAATTTTACATGATCTAATGGAGGATAAAGTTCTTGAAAAAAAAATTCTCTTGGCTTCATGGTCCACAATTTTCTGTTTTACTGGTGCTATCACATCTGAGAAGCAGTCAAAAAATTTTTTTTGGCTATTGGTGAATTTTCATACAGTATACAGAAAGTAGGAAGGTTCAGCCTGCTACTGGCTGAGAGTTGAAAGGGGTTGATGGGCTCATTTGGAGTCCCAGCAGCAGAGACAGGATCTCCCTGTCTCCTCTTGTTTTCAGTCCCTTCATACATTAGCATTCACTTCTCTTCCCTTTGTGTGCTGAAAGAGTGAGAGGGAGAAGAAGGAGCAGAAGGGAGTCCAGCAGCAAGAGGAACGGGTTGAAGAAGAGGAATGGAAATGAAGAAGAGATTGATGCCCAGGGCTTTTTTATTGGAGGTAAAATAGAGAACACTGTATGCAGAAAGAATTGATGGCTAGGAAAGCAGGCACTGCTCCAGTTGTCAGCCTGCACCTCTGCTGGCATAAGCTTTGCAGATTGTTTGCGCCTTGCCTGCTCTGCCAGTGCTTAAAGCCAGCCCTCCTTGGACTGTGGCCTGACACTGATACAAAGCCTGAACTGCATGGGGAAAAGGCTGAGCAGTGCACACTCCTTTTCCACATAGGATGGAATGAGTAGCGCACACTCCTATTCCATGTACGAAATATGATGCTTTTACTGCTTAAACTGAAGCATAAACTTCTTCTGCATTTACTCTGTTCATTATGGTTATATTCCTTTCTATCCCGAGATTTCAAGATAAATCTATTAATGTGGCAGCAAAATCCCTACAACATTCCAGCTAGCTGCTAATTATTTTTAGGTGTGTAGTAATCAGCAATCTTATGAATGTTGCACACTGACTCAGCCTATTGCCCATGGGCATTTCTTAGAAAAACATGAGGTTTTTGAGTGAGGCTCTCAAAAATGACACTCCTATCATATATCTAAAGGATCCTGTCAATGACAAATGATACCAAAAGGCACGATTTTTTGAAAGCTTTAAGAATACAACATAAAAATGCAAAACAAAATCCTAGGAGAGAAATAGTTTGTTTCCTGATGTAAGAACAGCACTGATGGCTCTGGTGCCAAGCAATGGACCAAAAATTATGAAATAGTCTCTCTAGCAGATGAATTTCTCATCTCAACTTTGCCAGGATAATTCATTTTTAATCTTAATTTAGATACAAAGAATTTTTCTAAATCAGAATAATCTTTTTCCAGTGAAAGTTCCAAAGTAGTGTAGAAAGATCACACTAAGGGATCTTCAGAAGTTTATAACCTCAGTGAAAAATGAGAACACAATAAAGAAATAATTTAGAAACATTAACTGAAAAGCACTAAGATTTTTCAAAAATCATTATTGTTGATTGAGAAAAACTGTGCTTATATTTTATTGTTACTTCAGACAAGTATTGAAGGAAAGGAAAAACATTTACTTGCAGGTGTAATTTTTTTAAAAACTACATAAAAGTTAAAAAAAAATAATTTTCTGTGTGAAAGAAGATTTCAACACATTATTCTTGAAAGTATTCTTTGAACCTGATAAATCAATGATTGCTTTTCATTAATTCTGCCCAGCTAGATAAAACAAATTAGGAACACACACCCTTCCAAGTAACCATAATTGCAAAGAATTATTTAGTCCTTTTAGGTATAGGTACAATTTACTTAGGGAAAGCCCTTACTTCAAGTACTACTTATAATAAAAAGTGAGGGGACTAGAAAACACGAGAAATTATGGTCTCAATCCCCTACTTGCTCACTATTTTAGCAAAGTGGTTTGTTCTAAATACATTTGGTGACATTAGTACACAGTGCATCTCAAGTATAGTCTTTCTGAGCAGTAGGTAACATTTATGTCTTCTGAGTCTTATCATTGCTGAGACTGTGCAGCCTGTGCTTATTCTCACCTCATCAGTCTTGCTTCATTCGTACACATGTCATTTTCTAAATCCCCAGTCAGTTTGTTAAGATTTTCTGTTCAGATTTTTCATGCCTTTACTTCGCGGATACAGATACCAGATTTTGATAAAGGAAAACAGGTTATCGGCTGCTTGTACTCCTCCTTATCCATCACTTACCCCATAGCCTTCCCTCTAGCTTCTTTTTATCATATCCTGACTCATTTTTTGTATATGTATAAAAGCAAAATTAAAAAGTTCCTGACAAAAGGCTTCTATGATGCAAAATGACGTGTAACCCCTTCACAATAGTGCAATACAAACAGGATTTCTGTGTCACTGTGGGTGGATTGCAGAACTAGAGCAAGATCAAGCTGAGAAAGATAGGAAAGAAATGGGTAAGAACTGAGGTATACTAAGGTAAAGAAATGCACTGAGAAAGGGGACAAAAAGGTGGGTATTAATTTCATAAACCCTGTAGATAACGGAAGTCATTAGGAAGCCTGAATGATCCACCTGTAATGATAAGGAAAAAGATTGCATGTCTGCTTCATTTCTGCATGCTATTACTCCTCACAACTATTTTTTTTTCCCCAGAAAGGGCAAAGAGACTGACTGACTTCATGAGTTTCAGGGAAACATTCTACACAAGAATTACTTTGAGCCTGAGGCATAAGAGGAAAGTTACACAAATTGTGCAAAACATGAAAATTGAACTTCATGGCAAATCACTTTAGCCAGTTATCACTGACATTAACTGCTTTGGAATTTTACTGTCTAAAAAAATAGGCATTAGGCTAAACATTTTTGTCCCTCTTCCCTTGCTTCGGCTGCAGAAAAAAACAGTATTGCCCTACACAAATTCAGCAAAACACTGACTATAAGACAGTTATTTCTAATCAGATTTTTACATGCAAGAAATGTTTTGGCATGGTTAAATTAATATGCAAATAGAACATCTGACTTATTAATTCTAGTTTTATTACTTTTGTGTATCAAATTTCGATAATCCAACATTTTTTACAATACCAAACTTATTTCACATCCTCTGCTTTCTCAGTTCTTGAGCTTAAGTGGAGGTGTAACCTTTTGTACCTAATTGTTCTTTTCTTTTTGTTTCTCTTCACTGTATTGTATATTCATTGTTTATCCTCTAGACAGGAACAAATTGTTCTGCCAAAAGAAGAAACTCTAAACTTTAATGAAGTTTCTGCATGGTATCCGTGATTGATTTTAAACTAATCTGATTTCTTGTAGAGAGTATGTATCTCTTATAACATCATGGCGTTTGACATCTCAACCAGTCAAAATCACCTCACACATGAGGGATGAACAGCCTCAGAAGTACCACTGACAGCGTGCAGAGACTCAGTGCTTTTCAGAGGGATGTCAAGAAAGGAAGGCTTTGTCTCCTATACAGGAAGTCTCTTTGTGGATGGTGTCTGTTCTTTCAAAAATCAAAAATATCTCAATAATGGGTTTTACAGACAGATTTTTTTCAGTCATCTACTTCATATGCAAAACAAATTTAATGTGAGCTAGCAGGGCTCATGATTTTAAGCCCTGCTTTTTATATTCTGAATCTGCTTCTGGGCAAATGTAAATGTAGAGAGTTATGGTGTGCTTCAATTATGCCTATTGTGTTCTTATATCCAAAGGTAAAGTCCTCTAACCTCTATGGCTGCATTTTCTCTATTCACTCTGAAAGAAAAAAAAGTGTGAATATTTCCAGAAACTTGAACAGAAACTGACTCCAGCTTGAAAATTACTCACACAAAGGGACATGACAGCAATAATAATTTAATACTAAGTTTTGAAATAAAATCATAAAATTTCATCAGTATTTTCATTGCTTCCCTCTTCACTTAAGCATCTTTCTCCTAAGCTCTAAGAAGCCCCAGATTATTATTGAGATATTTTTAACAGTGACTATATCAAAGCTAGTCCCCTAAAGTTGCAGGGCCACAGGGTTTGAGTTAAATATTTAAATATTTAATATTTTAAATGTTTAAATATTTAAATATTTAAAATGTTTTCAAAAGTGGGGTCCACAGCTCACTGATTTTCCATTACCCACCCAACACTCACAGTATACTTATTTATAAAAGTGTCCATTCGATGTTTAAGCTCTAAGTGAAAACATAAATAACCACAGTGTGAACTACTAGGACAAGCAGTAGCAATAAGGGAACAATCCATTAAATCAGCTGTACCCAAGCTACTTTCAAGGGAAAATACTGCTCTTAACATTGATGCCTTCACAACTCATATCCCCTAAGGGTTTACAGCACATGTCTGCAAAACATGAGGTTAAGAGTTATACTACTAGATAACAGTGAATTGAGAAAGTCTCCCTGTTCCGATTCTTGGAATTAAAATTATAGAAAAATAGGGCTGGAAAAGACCCAAGGAAAAGCATATTATTGTCGCTGTTTAAAACATATGATATATTGTATCATGTGTTCATTACTCAGACTCCCCAGCCTTTTAAGTGATTATTTGTATTGTTTTGTTACCTTTATGAAGTGAAATAAAAATAAAGAGAAAATTCCTATGTGGTTTTTTTTCTGCTGCATTTTAAGCCAGTGTATTCTTCCTGATCTTTGCGAAAGCCTTGGTACATCTGATTTCTGGTTTTTTCCACTGTGTTCTTTTATTATCTTTAGAATTAAATGTCCCAAGCTCTTTAACTTCCTTGCAGAAGTGATTTATTTCATATAATCTGTCTCATCCAGCTCTTTCAGATTCCTTTTAGTGATCCATATGTTCTTCAAAATGTAGTACATTATTCTCAAGCTGCACAAAACAAGAAAAAAAACCCTACTGACACAATCCAGTACTAGTGGTATTTTCTTAAAGCAAAATTCTTAAACATTTCTAAAACCTCTGCTCACATTTCATCCTAGTATACGACCTAGTATCTTTTACAACCTTGATCATTCATTGGTAAAGTCTTGGTCACCGTCATCTGAAAAAATCTTTTTTTCAAGTTTTTTTTCTAAACGTCTAATATTATCCTGAATTTCTTACAATCACAAAATATTAAGGGATTGGAATGAACCTTAAAGACCATTTATTTCCAGTCCCTCTGCCCTTATGGGAACACTCCAACTAGACAAGTTTGCTCAGACCGCAACCCAACCTGGCCTTGAGCACAGTCAGAATTGGGGCATCCTCAGCCTTGCCGGACAATCTATGTTTAACCACCCTCACAGTAAAAAATTCCTTCATAATATCTAACCTATTTTTCCCCTTTTTCAGTTTGTACCCATTCCTCCTTGTCCCACCACCACAGTTCCCAATGAAAAGTCCCTCTCCAACTTTCTTTCAGGTCCCTTTAGATGCTGGAAGGTTGCTGTGAGATCTCCACACAACCTTCTCTTCTCCAGTCTGAATAGCCCCATCCTTGCCAACCTATCTTTGTAAAGGAGGCGCTCCAGTCCTCTAACAAATTTATTGGATCTCCTCTGGACTTGCTCCAACAGTTCCATGTCCCTCTTGTGCTGGAGACACCAGAGCTGGATGCAATGTTCCAGGTGGGATTTCACCAGAGTAAAGTAGAGGCAGAATCCCCTCCCTCAGCCTGCTGGGCACACTGCCTTGGATGCAGCCCAGAATTCCATTTACTAGACTGTGAGCATGCTCTACCAGCTAGTGTTGAGGCTTCCATCAACCACCACCTTCAAGTGTTTCTCGGAAGGGCAGCTCTCAATCGCTTCTTCACCCAACTTGTAAATATACCTGGGATTGTCCAGACCCAGGTGCAGGACCTTGCTTTCTTAACTTTTTAAATTTTTGCTGGCTTACCTCTCAAGCCTGTCAAGGTCCCTCTGGATAGTATCCCTTCCCTCCTGTGTGTAGACTGCTGTATATTTTTACCACAAAAATAAAGTTCTTCTTATTTATCTTATTAAATTGTATCCTATTTCCCATATCATAGCTCTAATTTTTCAGGGTGATTTTGAATTTTAAACCCTTTCTCCAATGCAATTCTTAATCCAGCTTTGTTTTCTGCAGCATATTTATTACATAAACTTCTAATCCCTCATCCAAGCATTTAAAACTGAAGAAGTATCTCTGCAGATGATCATGTTCTTCTATTTGTTAGACGACCAATTCCCACTCTGTATGGGTTGTGTATTGTATGTACACAACCCTTTCTTTTTTTTTTTTTAACTTCATATCTTATTTATTTTAGAATGAGTGATGTGAAAGACAAATTTTGGCCTATGATTTACTTTATTTCTAGTGCATGATCACATATGAATCAACATGGATACCAAATGCAAGATACTGATTGATCTAGTTTTTCGGCCACTCATGATCTACTCTGCTAGGTCACTCACGGGTAGTCCATATCCTGCGCAGATCTCAGGTCATAAGGAGGAAGGAGCAGATTGACATAACCCCCCATGCCCTCAAAAAAGTCCAAACTAAAGAAAGAACAAAGAATTGGCAAGTGCAAACTTCTTTCCCCTGAAACAAGGGAATCCAGAAAGCTTTTTTCCAATATATGTTCTCATTCCTTTATCTTTTATTTTAAGAAACAAAGTAATAATGGATTTTCTGCTTCTTTTACTTTAAACAAGGATGCAAGAAATGGGTTTCTGCCAGCACTTTCCTACAACATTCTAGACTGATTCACATGAAGTATCATCTATCAGTTTCTGTGAGACTGCACTCAAAATAAAGTATTATTCTATGTAATAGTGGCAGAATCTATTCCTGAGGTAATGCAACCTCATATGTGTTCAAAGAAAGGAGATATACACATACAAGGACAATAAAAGAAAGCAGAGACACATAAGTCCTTTAGCAAATTTAAATTTCTCTGTACTGTTTTGAACTAAACCAATTTCTTTACTGTCACAGGCAAAACTCATCTCAGATAAGTGCAGAGAAAAAACTGCTATGAGCATTCAAAAGAAAGAGTGCTTGGTTCTGAGCTGCCTCCAAATACTCTGCATTAGATGGCAGAAAAGTTAAGTATACACCAGTCACTGACTTCAAATTAAGTGGTAATAAATGCAGATTTCCATGAAGATACCACAAGTTAGTAATTATAGTTCTATTGAAATTGGAAATGGTGAAATAAACTCAGTCTCCATTGCCCCATACATGTAATTGATAAGTCAATTTGTCCTCAGCACTCACACAGTTTTAATATTTCTTCATCAGTGTCATGAAAATGAATAGGATACAAAATGTATAAAATCATATTCCCTGCCAAACCACTGTTCACTACCAGTGAAGGATATTTATTTCATTTGCCCTTAGTATGAATTCAAAATTTTTCCTTTTTCTTATTCTCTTTTTTTCTTTTTCTTTTTCTTTTTCTCTTTTTCTTTTTTGTCTTTTTCTTTTTCTTTTTCTTTTTCTTTTTCTTTTTCTTTTTCTTTTTCTTTTTCTTTTTCTTTTTTTTTTCTTTTTCTTTTTCTCTTCTTTTATTTCTTTTTCTTCCTTAAGTGACATCTTCAAGCCTTGGCATTTTGTGACATTTTCTGCTTCATATTGATAACACTCTGTCTGCAGAATTAAAAGTAGATCGAAAGGAAAATTACATTCAGGCACATCATCTGAGGCTTATATGGGTTCTTTTTCTAATAAATATTTACAAATAGACCACATTTGTATGAAAAGGCTAAGCTGATTTTTCATTTTGTTTTTGTCTTAGTTGAGGCTTCTGTCAAGTTTCATATTATTTTGCAAAATTTTGACTCCGTTACATTCCTCTGGGATTCAATCAAGCAATAATAAACCAGAATAAAAGAAAGTAATGCTTTGTGGTAGACTATGTTTGCACCAGTTGAGACTGTCACTTAATGAGGGAGAAATAATCCTCCTGGAATAATTTATCTAAGTCTCTGTTCTGCACACATCTGGAGGAATGACCAATATTACTGCTTTTCAGCAAGAGTATAGCATCTAAATTTCTGCAAAGGATTACTAAGGTTCCACTACCTGCTGTGCAGACAATGGGGCTCATCCATAGCCCACCACAGCATTTTGGATATTTTGGGTATGTGACTTGATTTTAATTGATATGTAGTGTGAAATGTTTCATCACTAAGTCTTCAGAAAAATGAGAAAATAAGGTTCCGTTTATCAGAAGGGATGAGTTTGCCCTTGCTGCAACTAATTTTATTCAAAGAAAATATTCTCAGTAATCTGTCTAATATCAGTGATAAAAAGACAAGATATGCATCTGTCTGACCTGCAGGGATATTTTCTCCAAGGTCTGAATGTTGGAATCCATATGAACCTGTAGGCTAAGTTTAAATTTAGATGCCATAAATAGATAAGTTCTTCACATATGATTTCCCTTTTTTTCCCTAACTGCTTATTGGCATGAAGTTATTCTTACGTCTGCATTCTTTGTTCTGTGCTCTTTGCCTTCCTCCTCATCCTATCTCATAACAAGAAATGAGTTAATATATTCTAGTGAGTGTGCTGGCATTTAGCCAACACTGAACCCACCACATTAATTAGTGCATTAGCAAAAAAATCTCAAATTAAGAACCAAAACCCTTACAGAGGGCCACGGTCCAGACTGACTGAAGTATTTGTCCTACTTGGGTGTCCCCAGCACAGCTGTACAACCCCAGCTCAGATTTCACTGATACACAGCACTCATGAATTGGTGCTGTTACAATGCAAGTAATGGAAGGGATTTATCAGTTTCTCAGATGGTATGTTTGAATTGATACAACTTCAGCATCTCACCAAATACCCAAACCACACAAAAAAACTACAACAAGGGCAGTAACACCTCAAACCCAAACAATTATAGTCAATTGGGATGATGTTTTATGACTGAGACATCTGACTGTTAGGAACTGAACTGAAAGCACACCTTTCTGTGTGGAACAAAAATCATCTGTAATGACTTTCAGTCATCTTTTTCTCACTGTTGAGTTAAACCAACAGTTTAGAGCTGAAAAGAATTAAATGTCCTCAGCAATTCTCCAAGCTGGAGCAGAAGGAGCCAATACTAATCCCCTGAGTTCCAAAAGTTATTCTAATGAAATATGTCAGAGTATCCATATCTTTCCAGCGAAAAAACTTTATTACCTAATGGAAAACAAACAAGCAAAGAAGTAAGCCTAGCGTGAGAATGAAAGCAGAAGTTGTTATATGTATTTTATTTTCTTAAAAGTTAAATGTTACACTGGAATAATTAAAGTAAAATATAGGGTTTATTTCTAGGAATCTAAAATATTTGAGCAGTTAAAATTTTCATTTAGTTCTTCTTTTATGTCTTTATTTTTGTAAAAATATATTTAGTTCCAGATTGTGTGTGTGTTACTGTATAAAGTTGCAATTTTATTCCAAAAAGAGCCTGTATAGCAGCAACCCTTTTGTTAAATTGTGTGCGCCATAGAAACTGTTGCTGTCAATATTTTAATATCAGTTAGACTGAATGAGACTGAGAAAACCCCAAACATGTCATTCTAAACAGATGGTTGTCGTGGACTGTACACAAAGAGTTATGATGCAAGTTTATGCAGCTTGTAAACCTATAAAAAATTTCTGTGAATAAATGCTGATTGAAGTAAGCCTTGGGTAACATTTTGGCAAAATAATTAATTGTTATTATTTTCCTGATTCTCAAGATGGTTTTAACTTTTCATTTAACATACATGACAAATGGCATGCCAAAGACTGTGTTCCCATCTTTTCAGTAAGAGTTAAAAAACAGCCTCCCCTCCACAGTGGGACTGCTGCAAGCATTCCTTCAGGCCTGCCAATTGAAATTATAAGACTGAAAATAAAATTATAAAGAAATGCAAGAAGAAGTAAGCAGCTTTCTGAAATTTAACATATGTCATTGGCACTTTGCTTCACCTTTTACTTTTTGAATAGTAGGAGTAATTGCAGACAGAGCTCTATAAAGGTAAGAGAGGTAACATATATGGCCATTCACGGAGACAGTTAGAGTCTTCCAGATAGATGCATTAGCTTTCAGGGGATTTAAGTAATTGTTTCACTCATATGGAGGAAAAAGAATTTAGATGAAAAGCCATGTATTAGTAACAGAGTGTTTAGAAGCCTTAGTTCAAATACTTAACTATATAAAACATTGATTTGACTATAAAATATTCTATCATTTTTTCAACTGCTCCATGCATTCCAGAAGTCTCTTGGATTGACTACAGCTTGCTGTGCTACTTTTCCAAGAGATGCAGGTGTGTAGCTGGAGCCAGAAAGCCTCGTCAATAACCTCCCCTTGATGAGGGGCCTGTAGGCACATGGGACACAATGGTCCCGTTGTTGCCCTGGTCTCTGACTCTTACCCATAACCTTTTGACCTGCTCAGGGCTGTTCTTCAGAGACAACTCTTCATAATCTCTGCCAATTCTGACGTAGAGAGTAGCTCGTCCTTCCTTTCTTCCTCTTGCATTCCTTTGGAACAGCCTTTAGCCATCAACATCTACCATCCAGTGTGGGATTCTTGCCATTAATTCTTGTTAATGGCAACCAGGTCATAGCTATTCAGCAGCAAGGTGGCTTCTACTTCCTCCTGTTTGTTGCCCATGTTGCAGGCAATGAATGAAAAAGTTAAATGCTTCTCTTAAGGCTTTCCTCAACCTTCTCTGTCTTCCAGTTTGTTTTTTAGACTCATTCATGGTGTGAGCATGGAATGAATCTATGTAACATCAAAAAATACAAGACAGAACTTCTCATGCTCAGTAGCCCTCATAGTGCTGGGATGGATGATTGAATAAAGTGTTTAAACAGAATTAATGCAATTTCTAGAGCCAGTACTGTTTAGACACGTAGAGTTCAAATATGCATCCACTACATTCTACTCTGCACGCTTGTGTACTCTTCACCTAATGCAACCCTTCTATTCCAGTATCTGTGCGCATCTTGTGCAGGCACACAGTAAACTCAAGTAGCAAAATTATAGAAAAATAAATGGTGAAACATATACTGCAGGACAAAAATGCTAGGAAATTCAGAGCAAATCCTCTTTATTTTTGTGCCTTTGTTTTTGTTTTAAATATTTTATACTTGGTAAAAGCAATAATGTAAACACGAAGGATCTGTCTACTTGCCTTATGGAATATTTCCAGAAAAGCAATTGTATTGGTCTGGTTGTTTTTCGTATGGCAGAGTTTCCTTGACTGCCTGTTTTAATAGATGAATAATTGTGTGAATACCAGCTCCAATGAGTATTAACATTTTCTTTTGTATTGATTCTTTCCTATTTTACCAAAGGCATCAAGTTTATAACAAGGATGATGAAAGTATTGCTCAATCATAAGTTACTATTAAAAAAAAATCACTTCTCTTCATAGTATCTGGAATAAACATGTTTCCCTGTTGAAAAAAAACTAGGGACACTGAGCACCTTGCAGAACAGGATTCAGCATGTGCAGTTGTTCAGAAATGGCCTTTAAAATTCTGCTGTTGTCATTGCTGCAAGACTTCTAACATATAAGAAGAATATCCCAATTCTGAATCTCAGGCGTGCTTTACACAGACAAAGTGCAACTACAGTTTTCTGCCCTATCTCCTCTCAAAATCTATCATGAATCATAAATAGCTATAAACTGATGCTCATCAGTCCCTGTTTCCTCCGAAGCTAAAGTTTCATCTCTGCAGTGTGGAGCTGTGTGCAGAAGGTACAGAAAACAGTAAGGAGTGGAATAGGCATACCAAATATTTTGTGAATGTCCTGGTTCTGGCAGTTGCCAGGAGTGGCATGGCCAGGACCCAGAGTCTGATTTGTACCACCTCATACCACTTCTGGGTTTGGGGAAAGGGAGTCCCTTACCAGTCAGGTCACCTGGCAAGATAGGTGCTGTTGGGCGTCCCACATGGTATAAAGGTGAGCACTTGCATGTGACTCAATCACCTCTTGTACACTTTTGCCCTTAATATTGATACTCAATGGTGTTTCCAGTAAATTAATTTTACAGCAGCCTGTGAGATGTTCTGTCTTTCCAATTATCCTCTCCAGCTCACAACCGGGGAGAGGAAGAAATGAGGAATGAGCAACCACTGAACTGTTTGGGGTATTTCAGTGGGCACACTGAATGGGAAGTGCCATTCATAAACCGTGACAGTGAACCATGTGTGTAGAATACAGATTAGCAAAATGGAGCATTTTCTCATGTGCACTGCGAAGTCTACCAACTGATTTACCCAAGCTGTCAATATGACTCCAATATTTATCGTGCAGTTCTGCTCAAAAGCCTGTCATTTTAAAACCTACAAGTAGGCAAACTGCTAGTAAATGAGACTATCGGAGTTGGAGCCAACTTTCTGAACTGAGCAGAGTCCACACAGCATATAATTTAAATAAAATTTCCCATATGGGTGTAGAAAATTTATGTTATATTTCCTGGACTTTTTTCAACCATTTAAAGTACCCATGTGGCTGAAGAAGAACATAATTTATGTAGGCTTTTAAAACAGCAGGTCATGAATTTCTTTCTCCAGAGAGTGTCTGTGTATAAGCACTCTGCAAAGCATTTGCTTTTTGCTGTAGTTCTCAAGTCTTCAGGATAAAAGGAACTGCCATATACGTCCATGTATTTGTTGAAATAACTTCATAGGGACTATTATAATGCCATAATTAGATATAAACAGTTTTGGCATATCTTTAAAAATAAAGATCTTATTGCTTTGGTTCCTCTTTGATCAGAACCTCTAAATTGAGCTCTTATTAACTAGAAGGTGAAGTGAGTAAGGACCTGAGTCTGGTGACCCACAAGCAGATTCAGATAAATACAAATGATCTAAAGGTCTAATGTTTTTTTAGACCTTTTAAAGTGTCTTGCAAATTTTTTGCCTTTTCATATCTGAGATGAAAATCCAAAGATAAAATTTTCTCAGTGGCATTTCATTATTTCCCCTAGTTTTCTTCATAGGTCATTTTTACACAAAGTTAAGTCTGAAGGGTTTGCATCTAAGCAAACAGACATTTCTGAGGAATAGTTCTCATTAGTAGAACACTCAGTCTAAAAATTTGTGGAGTTGAAAAAATGAAGGAAAAGTAATCACAGTACCTCATATTCCCTCATTTTCTTTTTTCCATTTAGTAGGTAAGATTTTTCAAGTAATTTATCTTTACAGATGGACTGCATCATCCTGCTGATGATGTGCTTTCTCGAGTGCGTATTTCTGCTTTCTCATGTGAATATTCTGCTTTCTTTCGATGGTGTTTCCTATTTCTTTTTTTTTTATCTCTGTTACCCTAATTGCAGCATCCTCCAAAATGCTTGCAAAGTCAAAAACACATAGAGATGCTGTAGCAAAATATTGGTATTTATTACCTTTCATCCTTGGGGTATTTGTCCCATTGCCTTTTGTATTTCCTGCAGCTCTAAATTATCTGCTGGAAAGGCAAAGGGCATTTGGAAGCATCAGCAATGTTGGTGTTTTTGTCAATATGTCTGTATGCAAATTGCATATGCATAAATATCCACCAAGTTCATTAAATCCGCGTTTTCAGCTTTGATACTTTCTTCTGCAGCCTGTAGTCTTTCTAGATAACTTCTTTGCACGTTCTTTAAGGCTGCAAAGTGAGGATAGGTTTGCAATTTGATACCATTCAGAACACAACACTGATTCTGACACTGGTATGTCAATGCTATTGGTATGACCAGTGTGTACAAAAATCAAATAATTAATATAAACATTTCACAGCCTCACTGAATGATATACACATAAAGGTCTGAGCACAGCTGAGTACTAAAACTAAAATTTCGCTAAGTTCTGCCAAACCAAAAGAGATATTTCCAGTGTTTTTTCCTTATTTTTCGGTTTAGTACTATCAATGCTAAACTTTCAGTTTCTTAGAATGTGTATTCATTCCCCAGGATCCTGTATACTATCATATTTCTCCCCAGTCTCAGAGGCTATGATGTGTATTAGCTATAGTTACCTGCAAAAGAGGTTCTGCAAGGAAACAGAACTCCTAGTGCAACCATGTTTGGAAAACTTTTATCCTCTGATCTCAGCTAATGATAGCTCAGGCTGATTGAAGACACAGCTTAGGTGATGGTTTTATCAACAACCTGATGGATTAAGAGATTTTTCAGGCAGATATCACTGGAGGCTGTGAGAAGTCTCTTGAGTCCTCAGCTCCTCCCACACTGATGAGGGCTGCTGAGTCACTTTCCTTCATGGTTCTTCCATACCACACTACAACCAGTGAAAAATCCTTCACAAAGACAGCACATGTTTTTTCAAGGCTTATTCTTTGTCTAAAGGTGTATTAGCTTTATTTTTCTGAAAAACACCCTTCTCTTGTCTGACTCAAGCCTTTTTTTTCCAAATGAGACAACTTTCTACATTAAGGTTTCTCAGAAAACTCATGAAGGCATTTTGTTTTGTCTTTAATAGAGAGAACTCCTGATAGGCTTCAACAGAGTCTGATTAAAAGTAGCACTGTCAAAACACAGTCATAGACTGATTGCACTATTACATTTTTAGATAATTTCTACATGTCATAAAATTAATGGTTGGCTAGGCAAGAATCTAATTCTTGGAAAATGGCTATAAATATATGTAAAGAAAAATTTTAGAAATTGAGAACATAGAGAGATGCTTAATGTCCTCTAGTGAGAAGTATCATAGATGGATAGATACTAATCTTTATGCTTCAGTTAAATTAAGAGAAACCTAATTAATAGTTATTTCCTATCCTTAATTACTGAAAATCTGTTTTATGAACAGTGAAAATGATGGAGTCATAAAATTGACATTTAAACTAAAAATGGCACACTATCCTGTCTCTGATGAATATGAGAAAGACAGGAAAATAATTGGCAATGTTGATAATGTTTTTAATGCAATTTTACTTTTGGAAGGATGGATAATGCTAATTATCCACCTGAGCATGCTAGTTCTTATACTTAAAAAGTACACATTGATGATCCTACTGTAGCCTTGGAGATCAGTATTTTTCAAACACTGACCAGTTAAAGCTTCTTGGTACCGTAGTGAATGAGATGAGGAAGAGGATAGCATCTGCTCTTCTGAACATAAATTTCTATATTAACATGAATTTCTATATTAACATAAATTTCTATGTTAATCCACAATACAGGTTATCTCCAATATAGACTACATGTATCAACTCCTGCCTAATGAAAGAATATTGAAGGTTTTTTCCCTTTGCACCAAAAAGTCTAAACCAGGAAGAAGAATCAGAAGAGACATCTTGCTTGTTCTCTCACCTGCTAATTGTTTAGCTATCTATTTATCAAAGAGGTTTCAAGCCAATACACATATTAAAAAAAAAAAACTATAATGAAGTAATTTTTAATATATGTTGATCCTACATGTTAGGTAAGAAAATCTTTTTGGAAGCCCTAATTTGGCTTTTACTCTTAGATGCCAGTGTCTAAGTTTAATCACTTCACAGATTAAATTTAGATCATGATATGATCTGCAATCTGTGTAACATCATGGCATAGGGCTGCCTGCTACAGACAAATACTAGGATTTTCTCAGAAAAATTCTTTATTTAATGTACAGCTAGAAGGCAGTGCTAAAACCAATTCTGTTATTTCACCTTATTTTAAAAAGGCTGAAAAAAAATCAACTATGAAGCAGTACAACTAAAAATGAGTAGGATTTGCTTTGTGCATATTTTAAAGTCAAAATGGACAGAGCTTGCTCCTGATTTTCAATCTGCTCCCTGTTCCTTGTGTACCCATACTAACTTAATCAATGATCAGGGTATGTATGCAGTGAATAATGGGGCCCTCTAAACCTAATCTCCCCAGCTGAACACTGATGACAGAAGGCAGAACAGGAGGCTCATACTGCAGATGAACCAGAATTCAACATTCTTCAGCAAATTTGCAACAGAATAAATAACTTATCTGCTGTAATTAAAAACATAAACATCAAAATGTGCAAATGATAGTGAAAAACTTTGTGTATGCACAGCGAATGGAAAATTATTATTTATGTGGTTAGTATATTAATCACAGATACTACATACCCTGTATATAAGTTCATCTCTAATGTTTACCAAAAAAATAGAAATGCAAATATCTATAAAGAAGAGAACACAGAGAGATATATATGAATATCTATATGAATATGGGATATCTGTATGAAACGATCCTAAAGAGTCTTTAAAGTTTCCTTCCTTCACTGTAAAATGTTTTGCCAAATTTTGGAACTGACTGCCTGTGGAAGTGGTGGAGTCACCATCCCCAGAGAGGTGTACAAGAAAAAACTGTATATGATATGTGCTATAGTCAGTCAACAAGGTGGTGATCTGCCAGGGCTGGGACTCAATGATCTTGGAGGTCTATTCCAACCTAAATGATTCTTTGAGTCTCTGCTTATATTTAGCAGGAAACAGAGAGATCATAGTTTGCAATCATATTAGAATTTACAAGTTCCTTTCTTTAAAAGATTCTTCACTACATAAAGTAGTAAAATTTTGACTGACCAAGAGAGGAAAAATTTTTCTCCATAATGAAGTAATAGCCCAGAGACTGAGTCCATAATTTGAAAATAATTTTAAGACCACAGGACATTTCAGGTCATTAGGGAATACTGCAGGTTTCCTGTTCAATGTTCTGTTTGTTGACCTGGTTGCTGAGTGTTTTATCCCACAGGAACTGAAAACCTTCCAATGAGGGATTGGACCAACTGACCCACCATTTTCACTGGGGAAAATCGTTTTGATTGCAGCCCCTCTGCCCCTGCTCATCTTGGTGCTGAGCAGAACACAGGACCTTCTCCCCAGAGCCTTCCCCACGAGCCCCTCTGTCCAGGTCTGCCTGCCTGGGACATGGCTGTGCAGTGCTCCTGCCCCAAGTGCAGGGGGGTCTCTCAGCTCCTCGCACTTGCCAGCCCTGGTCCCAGTGAAAGACAAATCCTATCCTCACGCATATTGACCAAGCACAAGGATTTAATGGTTCTTTCTGACTGATTGAATGAGTTGCTCATGGTGCCCTAAATATTTAGCAATTTTTCATGGTCTGTAATTCATAAAAAAGCTGAAATTAATTATTTGCATATGAATTAAAAAAAAATCTCATAAATAAAGGGTGTTTGACAATCTGCTCTGACAGCTAGCAAGCATGACTGCCTTTCCCAGAAGAGCAACTTCTGATGCATGTGGTCCAACACAGACCAAATCTGGCAGTGTGATATTACTCCAAGGAGAGACACACCAGGAAGATGGCACTGTGCTGGCCGGTGTGCATGAAGTCATACACACAGTTATTCCATTTATTTCAGTAGCTGACTGCTCTGGAGGAGGCTGCAAGCATTCAGAAAAATTTCCAGGTCCTCTCTCTGAACTCTTCTACTTGCTGAAAATGTCCACAGCATACATAGCATCACCCCCTCTGGTTCTCAGGAGTTGTGCAGAAATTCAGACAGAGAATGAAAGTACAGGTGGAAAGAGAGAGGAGCAGGAGGTGAGAGGGAGAAAACTCTTTTTTTTTCTTTTTCTTTTTCTTTTTCTTTTTCTTTTTCTTTTTCTTTTTCTTTTTCTTTTTCTTTTTCTTTTTCTTTTTCTTTTTCTTTTTCTTTTTCTTTTNTTTTTCTTTTTCTTTTTCTTTTTCTTTCTTTTTCTTCTTCTTTTCCTTCTTCTTCTTTTTCTTTTTCCTCTTTTTCTTTTCCTTTTGTATTATTACTAATAAATTAACAGAAGAGTAATATTTATAAATGCAGAGGGTAGTTATTTTCCATGAGCATAATAATTAATGTTATTAATTACTATGGTCTTACCCATAGCCACTGTTTCCGTGTAACTACAAACAGAGTAAGCCTTGAAATCTGACTGTCTCATTAAACAAGCTCTATTAAGAAACTATAAAACAATTTGCATTACTTAATCTTTTGAATCCAGATGAGATTTTAAACAACTATATCCTTTAACACGGTGTACACAATATAACAAGAAACTTGACACATTAAATTAAGAGTCAGGTAGGTCAATATACCTTTTCTATTTAAAAAATATTATAAATATAGGAAAACGAGTCATATAGCACACGAAGCAAACAGTTTATTCTTCTGGAAAAAATATCATTTCATTATGTGCTAGCCTGAGGCATGAAAGAACCTCAGGAAATCCCATCTCAGATTAAGGCATGGGGAATTTGGCTATAGCTTAGGCTGCAGATTTACAAAAAAATGTGAGGGAAATTCAGAGCAAATTCTTCATCCCATGGGCAAATATCCAAATGATGTGTCATATGTTGGCACCAATAAAATGAACAGAACTTTTCCTCTTACCACTTCTTCAGTTAGGGATGCATTTTATGAGCTTCATTTCCAGTGAAAATAAGATAATGAGAATTTGAAAAGAACAATTACACAATAAAATATAGACACACAAAATATTCCTGGGTGGGGAAGGGCATTAAATTGCCAGTATTTCAATAAAGAGTCCCTATCAAATTTTGAAAGGTGTGCTCATTGAATATTCTATCCATCTGGAAACACAAGGTTTTCTTGAATTAATTTACAGAAACAGGTAAATGGAGACACACAAAAAGAGACAGAAATAAATATTGAAATAGATATTTCTGAAATTTGTCATACTTCAGAGATAAAAAAAAAAGTTAAATTTAGGGAGGGTGAAGCATAAAACTATTTTATGCTCAAAGTATGCAAGACAATACTTTTCCAATTAATTCCAGTTTGTGATTCCTGAAAATTAGCAGCTGAAAACTACAAATGACTACCAGCACAAGTATAAAAAACTTTTCTCATTTGTTCTTTGCCACTTGCTTTTAGAGAAAACAAGGGGAACTAAAATACAATGAAGCATTTCATGTAGAAAAATGAGTTTTCTTCATTAGGAGAAAACTGAGATTAAGTTTTAAACAGTGAAAATATTATTGTGACAGTTGATTGATAAATAGAAAATAACCAGCTGGCAAACCACTAAATTGTGATTTTATGAACTGTGAATTCGATCCACAGACAGTTTAAATAAATAATCTTTGAAATCAAAAGCATGTTTCTTAATTCAAAAGCACATAGAAACATTCTTACCTGTTTTTATTTGTTCTATTTGACATACATCATATTTAGGAATAAGTTCTTCATAGGAAGGATGGCTAGATATTGGAATGTGCTCCCTAAGGAGGTCCAGGAGTCACTGTCCCTGGAGGTGTATAAGGAAGTACTGGATGTGGCACTGAGTGCCCCAGATTTATTGAGGTGATGGTTCAGTCATAATCTGGATTTGAGGTCTTTTCTAACCTAATTGATTCTGTGATTCTGTGAGATGTCACTCCCCATCTAAGATACATCCTAAGCTAGAAAAACAAACAAAGCAACATTTTCAGAATTAGAGACAAATATAAATATAAATATAAATATAAATATAAATATAAATATAAATATAAATATAAATATAAATATAAATATAAATATAAATATAAATATATAGCAAAGTATAATTTTGCAGGAGATAAATATGGCTGAAGGAGTACTGGTTCCTACTTTATAGACTTAATTAATTTTATAATGCTTATATCAGTAAGGTGCACATTCAAGTTAAAGTAACTAAAAGGTTTAGAAATTATGGTGAAAGCTTGCAGACTGAAAAAGAGGCTTCAGTAAACCTGACAGTACAGTAGATTTGAGATGGGGCAGAGCACTGTGAAATTATACTGTACCAATTTTGTCTTCCAAGTTCTAGAAATTTTTTACTCTACTAAATATCATAAATTTTTCAATATAACTTTAACTAATATTTGAGTAATACAGCTACCTTCAAGAAAAAAAGCAATGCTTTTGAGACTAACAGCTACTGTGAATGGCAGATCAATACTTGATGATGTCCAGCAAGTCTAAAGAGAAACATGCCAGATAGTAGTTAACTTTAAGTGTAATTTCTGACATTGTCAAGGTACAGGGCTACTGCTGTGGCAATGGGCTTCCCTCACTCTTCCATTCATATCCACCTGCTTGTTCCTTTCTACACTACAATTTCCTAGCTTCATTTTCTCAGTCCACCTTTCATGTATATGTATCTACTTGCTTTTTACATGTTCATTTGTGAAGAATATCAGGAAAGAAAATGTGATAAAGGTGAAAGATTCAGTGCTACTGATCTATAGCAGACACCTGCTATGAATAGTGTTTGATTTACTTGAGTCTTGAACTGGTGTCCCTTGTGAAAATTTTAAACAATTTTTTTTAGTGTAAAAATTGACAAAATGCAGCTGCAACTCCTGTTCATAAATAAAATTGATCATTCACTTCAAAATTTTAATCATGTGAAGAATAGAAAATTCAGAAATTATAATAAAAAGTGCACACAATACAACTGTTTTCCCACAGTACACAGGTCTGATTCAAACTTTTCTGCAACAGAATGCCTTTGAGGTGAAAAAAAAATCCAAAAAAGGATTTATATGCCCAATAAGATAAGTAACCAGAATGGAAGTTATTGAAGGAAAAAGTTTCTCTGCTAATAAATCTGGAACTGACCACTGTCAGAGACGATATCAGACAAGTAAATCCTGAATTACACTATATGGCTTATTACTTAAATCTCTTGCTACTCTCTGAACTGCCATAAAGGGACATGTACTCTGCCAGCAGGTTGTCATCTCTGTTATTGCTGGACTGTTTATGCTCCTTGTAAAATGCAAGCAGGATCTGGAATGCCGCTACACTCTTAGGTTTGAGAGATTCTTAATAACAACATATAGTAACCAGAAATGGTGTTAAAAGTGTTAGGACAGTAAAAATCTCTCATATGCATTGTAGAGGCCAGAAAATATCCTGCTTGGGATTACAAAACCAGCTTGTAGCCGTCATGCTACAACCTGCCCTGTTTGACTCCTGTTAGAAATGCTGATAGCAAGCCTGGAAGCAGATGAAGCTGATAGTTGTCACATCAGACTTTTTCACTTCAGTGCATAGAATGGCACACACTGGTGAAAAAGTCTGGCATTTATCTGGGATATGGGAATTACCTGCTTCTACTATCCCAGAATAGGTATTGGATCCAATTTTACCAATCCTTTGCAGAGTTTCACAACCACAAACGCAGAAAATTATTGCTGTCTTTTTGTTCTCTGGTTCAATGAAAAGTTAGTTTTACTTTCCAGTTCAACAGGTGATATTAAGCAAAGATGATCCAAAGACTATTACAAAATCAAGTGGACTCCTGAATTTGAACCCTAAACTATACTTCATTAGGCCCCAAGGAATGATCAAGGGAGGAGGATTTTTTCCCTAATTTTTAACTTTTTTATAATTCAGAAGATTCTCTTCATGTTGTATATTTCAATTTTATCTTCCAGCAGATAGGTCTTTTAAGTTATATGAAACCATGGTCTCAATTACCAAGGCATTTTGGTTTTTTATCTTGATGGTTCATTTACAATATTTTTGGGGGACTAGAATGCTACTTTGTTCCTTTTTCCGTCATTGTTTTTAAATGTTTGGTTTTTTGGTCTACAAATGACAAGACAATGTCAGGTGAATTTTAAAGATAGAAATAATCACATTTTCATGCTAATTTATTTAATGCAGAATCTGACTTCACATCATAGAATAGCTGTGTTAGTTTCTGTTTTACCTGGCAGTCCAATGAAAAAGTAATTCATACGAATCATTTACTGTTCAAAACTTTTGACTAAAACATGCTAACTTTGTCATACTAAGTGAAAGATAGAAATGTCACCGTTGTTTGCCTTGGAAAAATAATCCATGTACTTTATGTATAATTCATCTGATCTCTAAGAATGTTTAACCATATTGAATTTAGATACAATTCAATACTATAGTGCATCAAATCCCTTTAACAATTTAGATCTGCACCTCATCAATTTAAGTCTGTGTCTATATCACTCTAGCTCCATGTTAACCCTCATCGGTTTGGGGATTGGGTTATTTTTATAGCAGAGAGACACTGATATTACCCAAGTTGTACAATTCTGTATCCTCCTTGTGGCTTTCTTGCTACCCCTCTGAACTTGAGAACCCACAACAAACCAAGGCTATACATCCATCACAGTGGCATTAGCTGCAGGGACACCTATCTAGAAATGTTTTTTCTCAGAGCCGTCTTATTCTAAAAAGGGATTGAAACACCAGTATAGATAAGATTTAAATCCCCAGGCCAAAATAGGATTCCAATCCCCTCCTAAAACTTCCTGCGCATCAAAGTTGGAAAAAAAACCAAAACAAATCTGAAAACAAAGTCTCTTGAGTTGCAGAGGGAGGGAAAGATGTTCTGTAGTGAAATTCACATATGCACACAGATACATACACACACACAGATGCTTGCAGAGTCCTGCTGGCACTCCTTGGCCTCAGAAAGGAAAACATGTTGGCCTGGTAGCTTTAAGGTATCATTTTTGTGAAAAGTATGAGCCCTGTACTCTCCATTTGCATCAACCTAGAGCCAACACACAGGGGGCTCTGATATGGGGGGATCAGAGCAAAAGGGTTGTGGAGGGATATTTCTAAAGTAGAGGGATTTTTTTTTTCCTTGAGACACTCAGTTGTTGCTAAGTAAGGAGGCTGAAGGTTTTATGCTACAAGAGCAGTTAATCATGTAAAAGTTCTCTTTTTGCTAGTGCTTAACAAGTTTACATGATGATTACAGTAACCCACAGGTATGCACAAGCACGGAGGATGGCAAGTGGGATGGAATCTTTGTTGTGTTAAACAATGTCATTTCTAAAATAATTTTTCCCTGAATAGCTTTTGAACTTGACAAAAACTTTCAACCTCATGATGTTTCTATTTTCCTGATGCCAAAACCAAAGTAACAAAAGAATCAACAAATCTGCAAAGAGGCGTTGCCCAGTGTCTTCAGAGATTTTTATAGATGTCTCCTGGATGGAGAAAATAGAGTCCAAATGAACATATTAAAAGGGTTGTACCTCCAGGTACAAGTCTTTTAGACAACAGGGACCTGGCATATGAATTAAGTTCTTAACTCCTACCACCAAACTTTTCAAAGCAGAATGAATTATTTTGCATTTTACTAAAGTGCATTCTACTTCTATGTAAAAGAAAGAAAGAAACTAATAAAAATATAAAGATTTCTTGTTCGGGGGTTTTATTTTCCCCACTCACACACAAAAAGATTACTGGCTTCTTTCTGTGAAGCTTTACTTAGGTTTGACACTAATTTCATCTAGGAGAAGCTCTGCATCAGACAATCTCAGTAGTTCTTCATGTTTCCCAAAGTCAATAGCCCACTTTCTGAAACGTTTTTCCTCAGTCTTCTTGTTATATACGTGCCAGTACCAGCAGATGAGCAGAAATGGATGTTTACAAGTACAGATGAAGAAGCAATATCTGTACTTACTACCACCATGAAAGGAAAACAAAGAAGCAAACAAAAATATTAAAAATCCTTTTCTTTTATGAAACTTTATCAAACTAGTTAAGCAAGTGTTGCAACACATCTAACAGGGTGACAAAGAGGGAGAGATAATAGCAAGGATTATTCTCATATGCCTCTTCTCTGCACGTTTGTTTCAATCTTCCATCCAGAAGTGAATTTGAAAGACAGATATGAACAGTTGAAAGATTTCTTACATTTCTACTTTGACATATCTAAGAATATCAAACAGTAAGAAGAGCATTTTTAATTGGAAATCAAGGTCCTTGACGTATCAAGGACCTCATTATATCTATTCCTTAACACAAGCTGGACGACAAAATAGTCCAACTTGGTTCTGAAATCTTAAATATAGAAAGATCAGCAAGATTTCATTTCTCTCTTCCTCTTTCAAAAATTCTGTTTTGATTTGCAGCCAGGATACATGGAGGCTGCCAACAATCCTAAAACCTCTGAATTATGGAGTTGGTGTTTGCTGATCTGGGCAAACTCAAAACCAGAAGGTGAAGGTGAAGGAGAGAGATTGTTTCTGAATATAAATATATTGTATGTATGGGTCATATGCAAGATGGAAAATAACTCCTACATTTCCCATAAAATTTGATCTTGAGTGATCTTGGATTTTCACTACCCCCTAGACTTTTAAAATTTTTCATTGAAGACTCTACATAGTAAGTCCAGAACAAAAATGAATTATTCCAGCTGAGATCATCTTACCTGTCTGAACATAAGCATATTAAATAATGTAACTCTGAGCTGAGTGAGCTATTATACTTTCTCACTTAGCAGTCACATCGATGTTGAAAGATAAAAAATAGTCCAAAATGTAGCAAACTCTGTGAAAACAAATTGTTGTATTTATTGTACAATAAAGAACTAATATTCAGAAAATTAAATCAGACAGCTATATTAATTTTTTCACATTAATTTCTATGTCTTTCCTATCATAAATTACCTCACATGCTGGACTGCTTTATTTTTGTCAGTGGTAACACATTTTTCCACAGTAGATCAATAGCAGATAAAGAAGGCCAGCTCAATAAAAAATGCCAAAACCATTGTCAGCATTTCTATTCAGAAGAGATGTTTTGGATGGGATAGCTTTCCTTCATAAAGAGATCATACCATAGTTCTCTGTCAGGAGAAATCTCAGACATTCAAAAATTTGCAATTTAGTAGGGAAAGTAAAACAACATGAGTAACAATGTATTAATAAATTCTGATTGGAACCTCAAAATTTAATTATTATTCCTTGAAACTAGAGTGACATTCTTACATTAGTTGCAATTATTTTACTCTCAAAAATAAAAGATCGAAACAGATGGAATTTTTAAAAATTAATTTTAATTGTTTAGGTATTAAGTTCCTGCTAATAATATACTGTAATCACTACATCCATGAAAATTAACTCCGCCTCAACAGAAGCATCACGTAAAACTTTTACTTGTAGAAACTTAGCCTCTATAATATTAATAACAAAAGCACCAATGGGTGTCTGAATCAAATTTAATAATTGGTAAATACTAAATCAAATGCAACTGAATTTTCACCATGAGATTTATGAAGGGCTATAATGTAGGACCTAATATTTCAGTTCATTTCTTGAAATTTTTATCAAAACTTCTGCTGGGACTGGCAGAAATAAATCTGAAAATGGAAGACATTTTCTAAGCATAGTGCATAGTTAGCAATACATACACATATGGCACCAGGAATAATTAAGGCCTTAATGTTCTCAGAAAATAATGCTGCCTTATATTAAAGAAAATAACCTTCTAGGAATTATTACTCATAACATTTCAGCTTTACCATCTGCACCAGTACAGAACAGACCTTTGTACACCCAGGTAGAAATGTGCTTTCTGAGTCATGGGAGATACACTATGACACTAGTCCTTTAGTTTGGTTGGGGTTTATTTGTTGGTTTTTTTTTTTCGACTTCTTTGTCTCATTCACATTACTCAGCAGTTTGCTTGGATAAAAGCATAAATAAATTGGTAAGAATTCCCTCCAAGAAATTTATAAGAAAGACAAAGGGAAACCAGGGGAGAATAATTATGTTTCTGCATTCATCTTTTCAGACAGAACAACTCAGTGACCCCAAAATTCTCTAGTCTGTCAGAATGAATATGAGCAATTAATCTGAAGAAACCTCCTTGTTTTCTCTTTCTCTTGCAGAGAAATTGGAAATTCATATAGAAAATCATTGCCTTAGACATCATTGAAAAGGAGAAAAAGGACCTGAAATATTTAAAAGATGTAGCAAAGAACAATTTCAGAAATAGGTGCTAAGTCCCAAATCTGATCCTGAGATGGTGGGCCTTCAGCTGAGTCCATGCTTGGTGTCACAACCATCCTAGAAAATTGAAAAAATGCTACTCTACAAAACATGGCTGACTGTTCATATGTACACTTTCTTTAAAAATAAAGAAATTTTTACAAAGAGGCAATTCTATTTTTATTACTCATGCAAATATTAATTTCTTTTTCTCCAAAGGTTGTCCAGGTTTTGAGTCTATTACCCAAATATCTATGTTTGGACATTCATGGCAGGATTTACCTTTTCATCTCAAGGCATTATCAAAATATTAAATCTAGTTTCTCAGTATGGGAGGGGAGCAGGTCAGGGAGAACTATTGCCCTTTACTAGGTGAAATGATAACTCAAAATTCCTCACTGCAGTTGTGTGATTCTCAGTCAGATTATTTTTAATTCTTTAATTTTATAAAGGGCAAATCTTTAAAGTATTTTTTCCATCTTCTCCAATGTATAAAATTTAAAAAAAATGCCAGGACCATCAACCAAAGAGCCATAATTACAGAGGGGTATGACTTCTGCTCTGTTTTCAAATTCAAATAGCTTAATGCTGAGTAAGTAATGGCTCTATAAAGAATGGCTAATATGTACTCTGTCCGTATCTCATTAAAATAGCAGTAGTCATGATAAATTTCTTTCAAAAGGAGCCAAATAATTCACATTTAAAAAGCATATATTTATGCAATATATGCTTTACACATCCCCAAATACAACAAAAAAACAAATGCACAGACAGGTCTTGCATCTTTTCAACATCTACAACATATGTTTTGAACAAATGTCATTAACGAGAGTAAATGAAGTTATTTCACACCAACATAAATATAACTATTTGGGCATGGGATTTTAAAATGGGGAATGATTTCTCTTCATTATTAATTGAAGAGAATTAAAATGAAGAGATTATTAATCTATTCATATCACCTCTAAAAAAAATACGCAGCACAAACAGAAGAGTGAGGGGCAGTCTATTTTCAGCACAGCTGTGGCAGCCTCTATGGGGAACAAATACTTTATCCTGGTTTTGCAAGGGACCTCCTAGAGCACTAGGAAGGTATGATTTATGCTGTTGGAGAACATTGTTTTGGCCTTCCATGGAACTTCTTTCCTACTGTTTGCTAAGTGTTGCAGTCTGGCTCAAATTTTAGTGTTTCTGACTCTTGTTACCTGTCATGCCGCTAGCCACCCTGTCCCAGACCACTATAGATTTTCCCAGCTAAATTTGGTTACAGTATCTAATTTAAAAATATGTACAGGGAAAGAAATGTCATCTACAGAGGGTATTGCTCTGTCTCCTTCATAAAGAAGCACTAATAATTACACACACACACAAACACACACACTCCGTCAGCTGGTCATCCTTCAACCGTTCTACAACAATTTCACCATTAGCAAGTACACAAACATAATTAAAGACCTGCATTCTTTCAGTCATAAGGGAAAATTAGAAGTTCTCTTGTGAGTCCATCAAGGACTTACTGTGGAATTTCTAAATCCTCTGTGCTCTGTTAGTGGTGTGTTTTAAAGTTCAAAGAACTCAAGAAAATTAACATAATTAACATAATTAATTTATTATTAATTAAAGCCTGACATAAAGGAGCCCTCAAGAGCAAAATACCAAATCAGGAAGTTATTTAATAGAATGCTAAATAGGCTTAAAATTATTTCTTACACCTCTTCACAGTGATTACACAGTGGCCCTTCCCATGTCACTTTTACAAACTGGCAAACACATTCTACACAGCAAATCTTACCTACAGAATTTATTAAAGATCAACTTGATCAGTATTTTCAAGACTCCTATGTTAAAGCTCTACGATTTAGTCCTTAAAATAATTTACTATTTGATTTCCTTCATAATTTATGACACTCTTTTCATAACACTTAATTACAAACATCTGTGTTGAAAACTGTATTAGATTAGCCTTTTATAAGCATGTTAGCTGACATGGGGACCAAGAATTTTTAAACAAAGTTGCACCAGAACTTTTAAGCTGTAGGCAGAAAGGAAAGTCCTAGGGGGAGTTTAATTCTTCTGATGGTTTCAGATAACAAAATATTGAAGTATTTGTTAATAAAGAATTTTTTCCTAAACCAAATTACACAGCTTATTTTAAGAATAAGGTTTTTTTCCTTTAAAGAATAAGAAGTTTTTTCTTTATTTTAAAGCACACTGGTCTTCTGGTCTACACACAGGCAAACAAATTGACTTTCTAACATCACTTTTAATGGATTGGAATTAAATCAATTATTTGGTTTAGACCAAAAATGAATGTAATTTAGCTTAGACCAAAAAAAAGTGTTCTGTCACTGGCTTTATGTATCTAATCAGTGCTTAATCAGAGATCAAAACCTCAAATAGTTAGTAGAAAGTAAGTGTCTCATCTCAAGGTGTTCTGAGGAGCTGCTTTCAGACAACTCTGCAAAATGAGTGTGTACTTCATACGGGTTCCAAATGTTTTCACTTCCAAGAGAAAAGACTTTCTACAGGCGCCATAAAATGCTAAAGAATTTTGAATCCTTGGCATAAATGACAAAATTTGACTGAGCCTGGAGAATTAACTTTCTGTTTGGTTACTGATTGTATTGCATACTGAAGGGATTTGTATCCCTGCATCTTACTGGAAAGTCTTTCTGTAAGAGACATCTTAGTCATGCTTTTAGCTTGATGTTAAAAACTATTGATCCTCACATAGAGGATACACTGATGTATGAGCTCAGTATTGGCTTAGTGGATTTTTTTTTAATTGTGTATTTTTATAAGATCTATTACTGAGAGAGAAATAGACTGAAATCAATAGAAAAACCACAAAAATTTAATTAATTTAAGAATTTGTTGAAAAGATGCAAAGGAAATTTAGAGTAAGTAGCTACAGTTCTAATAGAAATTATCTTTTTTGCATTATAAGAGTTATAACAAGAAAGGAGAAACTTAACAGATCCAATCAGATGGACTTCACTTCAGTCTAGCTAAGCTAGTGATAAAGCTTGAGAATTTGAGTTTCAGGAAATTTCATCAGCATCCTGAATTATTTGTCTTGCCTTCTCTAAAATTTGTGGAAACAGGGCACAGGGGGAAGCCTTAAAGAGAGAAAAATCCAACATTTAAAAATAAAAATGTCTTTAATTTTAAGTATAGCAACTTCTCTAAGCAAAAAGTAATGAGGGGCATACAAGCTAGATTAAGCCTAAATAAATTGAATACTAAATAATGCTTGATTTTTGTCAAAATCCTTGGAAATTACACAGCTAAGTGTGCCACTCTTCCCTACATTCATGTTAAGCATATTTTCCGAGATAAATGTTCATATCCTGCTACCTCCCTTCTGCGACCAGTAGCTGTATGACAAATCCTCAGGTTCTTTTATCCTCTGTAATTTTTGAGACTGAAACTAGACCTTTTGTTTCTCTTAAATACCTTAAATCATCCATTCTGTTCTATTCCTTATTTTTCCCCCAAGTCAGCGCTTATAAAAAGCAAGGAAATTGTCTTTTATTTTTCTTAAATAACAATATAAAACTATAATATATTCAGTTCTCAATCCATAGTTCTTCACAAGGCTGAGATTTCCTTGGATGACATTTTTAAAATTTCCATTTATAAAACTTGTCTGCATGTTCTTTTATATTAAAAATCCATCAAAGCACATAAAATTCAATATAGTACCAGCATTTTGTTTTCTGCAAAATAATACTTACATGTAAAATGATTTCTTATCTGCTGAAATTTGTTTATTATATAATGCACACAGAAAAAAGGCACCCCTATCTCATAAAAACAGCATTAACAGGAAAAAAAAGATCTTGAAATTAAGTGGTAAATTAACCTGAGATTCTTCTTCTTGTCTCAAATGCATCATTGATGAAAAATATAATTATGTTATTGTCAAAGAGGAGTAATGCAGAGAGCTTGCTTTGATTGAAAACTCTATTTAATTTACCACCTCGTGAATTAATATTGTGCAGTTTGGTACTGAATCTTAACCCAAAACTCACAGCATTCTTCAAATTCTCTGAGTATCTATGGGTATTCCCTACTATTAGGTACTCTTCAAAAGTTATGCCTATTATTGACAGACTACTTGAAGTCTGAACAGAAGCACCAATATGCAAAAAAGGTATAAGAAAAAAATCTCACTCATGAGCCCCAAATTTGATGTTTGAGTGCTTATACCAATAGCCTTCTTACCTGAAATCAGAAACTGGTCCTGTAACAAAAATAGTTGTTCTCCTCAAACTTAAACATGATGGAGTAGTGCATTCCTTCCAGAAACGCCCTCTCAGTTTCTGTTGTACTTTAAAATGGCCACTGAAAAGGGTTCAGGTACAAGTGAAAAACAAACAAACAAACAAACACACACATGCACACACTTACACACACACACACATACACTCTGTTCTTCAGGTCGCAGTAGTCAAAAATCAGGAAAGGGTTCATTATGCTCTGTTTCTTCTCAAAGGAGACAGCTCTTAGGACAAATAGCCAAAATTTAAATATACACTATGTCTTTAAAGGTTTGGAATCTGCAGCAAATCCGAGTTTACTCGAAGTCTAAGTTTGTATACTTTCCAGGGATAATGAGAAAATCATATGGAAGTGAGCAAAACTTGAGTACAAATATTCCAAGTTTTTTTCTCTGTACCGTGTGTGTCAAGATATAAAAACATCTATTTAAAAACTTGTACTTATATTGAGCTCTGAAACTTTATTCCTCAAAAATTTTATCCAAATTAAAAACCTTCATCATTACATGTATGAAGAAAATATTCTTGTATAATACAGCCAACTCCCATTGTAACGTTTTTTTCCTGAAGAAAACCTTTATTTATTTGGGAAAAAAAATCAGAAGTAGGAAAACCAGACTTTGCAGATAGCTCAGTTTCTCAAGGGCTTATTATAGTCCTAGGTACTTCCTGAAAATAGATTAATGACAGAAATAGCAGCTGATTTAGTTTAGACAATGTAATATATATGTGTGATTGTCTGAGGAATATAGTGGGACTCAAGTGGCATTTCAAAAGCTCACACATGTTATGTAGAAGATTTCTGATCATAATGCATTTATTTGGGGAATTTTTTCACACAAGGCTGCCAAGGAGCTCTTTTTTTAAACTTTTGTCTACATATATTTCTCATCTTCACAGCTAATTTTCAATGCCCTGCAAAAATAAACTGTCCAATCCATTTAAAATACACAAATATCATAAACCACAAGGAAAAAAAAAGCCAACACTCTTGTATTTACTGTTTAGTAACATGCAGTATTACAGCAGATAACATGAACAAGCACCAAAGCAAACATGAAAACTGACCCATTTGTTGCTGACTTCTGCTGTGAGATTACCACCTTGTGTTCCTTTTGACTCTCTATCTTCTCCCTATGTCCATACATACATGTTTGCCACTACTCAAGAATTTTCTTATTCATCCTCTGATTGGCTTTTTCGAGTGATTCTGATTTAGTTCAAAGCATTTTATTTTGGTCTAATGAGTGCTCTACACAGTCAGGTGAAAGGACAAAGAGGTGACCAACAAAATAATAATAAAAACAAGGTTGGCAATTTTGAGCACTTGAGAACTATGACCTCTGAATCCAGACTCTACTCAGCAAAAGCTTCCTTGGAAATGGAATAATATATCGAGATGTCACATTTGCTTAATGTCCTCAACACACCTTTCAAAAGTAGGTTCCTTTTGTTTCCTCAAAAATAAACAAGGTAACTTTTTAGGACTGTTAGTCACAAAAATTCCATTCTGCAAAACTGAAGATCAGAATTTAATTGATATTACTGCCTTTCAGGGATTGTAAGTTTAGAATTTTAGCCACAGTGAAGTTAACTTTTTCATTAAATTCTGATTTAACACTGCAGTGAAATCTTCATGGTTAACAAGACTATAAAACTTCCATGTCTAAGAATTTTTCTGCAGCCTATGGCTTAGTCAGCATTCCACCCAAGAGTCTACTTCTTCTACATCAAGATTTATGAGACTGAGAGAAGATTCATAAAACAGCACAGAAATGTTGCACAAAGCCCACTCTTTTTTTTATTATTATTTTTTATCTGCATGAAGTTGATTAAACACAAAAAAAAAAAGAAAGAAACAAAAAATCACCCAAAATGTGAATTTAGAATCTTAAATATAGGCCATAGAATTTTTTAAATTCTCAGTGAAAAAAATTACTATTGCACTCAAACAATAAGTCCATGCTTGTAATAAACTTTAATTTTGCATTACAGGTTTGGGACTTTTTTTGAATAAACTTACTTCTAAAAGCTACACAAAAATAGCAGCCCAGGCATGGATATGTAACTTTCTACATACAAATACATATTTTGCATGTGTTAATATTGTATATAGTGTTAGTAATTGGAAACTTTAGAAAAATCATACAGGCCAGCAAGTGCAATTTTAGTGCAATTTGTGCTATAAGTTCCCTAGCATTGGACATTTAGAAGATAGAAAATAGATGCACAAACAATCACAGGTTTACTAGTCCCAATTCCAGATTTTTTTTTAAATTCTTAAATAAGATATTTTGTAGGGCTAATCTAGTTCATTTTCTAATTAGAGAAATGAGGTAATGTTCAAAATCAACATAGTCAGGCTCAACCTTGTTAGATTAGAATCTGGAAAACATTATAAAAAGAGTTTCTCAATAATATCCCAGACCTGAAACCTCACATGCAAGGTACTAGAAACCATAAAAGTTATAACAGTGGAAATTCACATTTAACTGATAAAATTTTTGCAAATAATATTTCCATGAAGGCCAGCTGAATCACCAAAGAACAATCACTGTAATTCTGAGATGTCTGCTTGGCTCAGCAGTTTTATTACACAGATCAATTTTGCATTACCTCCTTCTGGCTGTGACTGCATGCAACTGCTCATAGAGGGAGGTCATAAAACATTTATAGGCCTAAGAATGCAAATTGCAGGAAAGAGTGAATCCTCAATCTGTGGACAGACATTTGAAAGAGAATTTTCTGAGAAGTTTGTGGTAATCATTTGCCCCATTCCACACTGTATAAAATTTTCATTTTAATTTTCTTTACAGAGTTTATCTCTGATTAGTATTTGCTAATATGTAACTGCTAAAATTCTAAAATGTAACTTTAAATTATAATTTATTGTAAATTAAATACACTGAAAGTAATATGCAAAAATTTGCTTATTAATAATGTCCCATGTAGCAAAAAAGGTGGAAAAATAGACAAGGTTTCAGTTCTTCTCTAAGTGATAAAGCCATTAAATTAAATTAAAATTAAAGAAGAAAAATAGAAAGATTAGACTGACAAAAGAGTGTACAGTAGAACTCTGCAACACAAGGATTGGTGTATTTCAGATTAAATAGGAATAAAAAAATGGTTTCAATTTTATGTCACATTGCAAAGTTCATACTGAATGCTAAAATGCCCGACTTCTCTCCCAACATTTTGTCATTACAATAAAAAATCTGTTTACTTAAACATGCTATAATCATTGATCTCCTAATTAAGTAGTCCATTTGAGGCCTTTGACCTCACAGCATGAACACTCAATCCTTTCTGAAAGTCTACAGTATAAAAATAGAACAAAGATTTCAAGTCCTGAAATATACAGTAATTCAGTAATAAGAAACCCACAGAATTCTCAGACTCTTTTGTGTATAGACATCTTGTGTGAATTGTGGAATGGTTTACTAATAAAATAAAAGGGATAAACTTGGCCAGATAGAGAGGATCATTCCTCCTGACAATCATTAATAATGGGTGTCACAATCTGTCACAAATCAGTGCTAAAACTATTCTATTAAGAAATAAGAACCAAGGGGAAAATAAACCATGAAATAATTATACAAATCTGTATAGTTATGACCCAGTAGGTTGCAGGTACTGTCCACAACACACAATTCTGTTTGGAAGAAACCATGAAATAAGGAAGGTAAAAAAATCAGCAATGATGACAAATTAAATCAGGAGAACATCAAATGCAATATACATCTTTATTCGTGGCAGAAGACTGATACACATGTGTATGAGAAAACTGTCCTACTGAACCCATACTTAGATCTTCTCTCCCACAAATGTTAAAAAGCCAAGCTATTTATTCAAAAACTAGGAAGTGCTAGTTTTGAATCTAATTATAATCAAATGACTAAGCAGCAGGCAGGTGTTCTATGCATATATACATGTTTTAAGGCATATATATATTTTTAGACATATATACACAGGGATGTTCTTTAGAAGGTTTGGTGCTACAGAATCACACAGAAGTTGAACTTGGAAGGGACCTTTCGAGATCTTTTTGTACAACTCACATACCTCTTTTCACACACCCACTTGCAACTCAGTTTCTTTCTTCATCAATACCTAAACTGTTCCTTTCAATCCATGCAAAGGAAACAGTACATTCCTATAATCAAGTGCACAGAAAAAGAATCAGCAATTTGCTGAGTTCAGTCAGAGTGACAGTTATTAAGCTCTGAAAGTCTCATCTGAGTGTCAGTGAATGTCACATACTGATTTTATAATATTTACCTATATACTTCTAGGTTTAAATTACATTTATATGTCTTGCCTTTCTATGATACAGAAAATTGAAATCTAATATGCGAAACATCTTGCTTTTTTTTCCACAACTTACCAATAAAATTCAGGACCTATAACCACAGCTTGCATTTGGCCTTAGAAATTAGAAATAAAACCTTGAATATCTATGCAGGGCAGGTGCTGGAAATATATGCAAATGCATAAATGTAGGAGAGGGAACATATAGTTTCTCTCCTTATCAATGCCAGGGATTTTTGTTTTCTTTCAAATTTGGAAATCATTAAGTCTTATCTGCATAACGGATAAAAGCTACTTGACAGGGTGCTCAATAACAGCTTCCATTCTTCGATCCCTGGTGATGCAAATAAGAGTTACACACCTTTCCTCCTCTGTCACCTCCAGCTTTCTTCATGAGTTACCATCTCCAGCTCACCTCCTTACCTCCCATCCCATCCCCATCTGCTTCTCTCTTGCTCAGTGCTACACTGTACTTACAGTCTTTCCTCGCCACCAAACTTTTCATTTCAGTACCTGGTCTGCTAAGCTCTTTCCAAGGACTCATCAGTTATTTGCCTTTCTGGACTCTGTCAACTCCTGTGGCAGTAAAGGAAACATAGCAACAAAAGCAAAAGTTTTCCTCAACCCTTTTCAATCCCAAGATTAAATATTTGCTGAACAACCCATCTTTCACATCATAAAATTAAATGCTACATTCTAAAATTAAAATCCTCATGTTTCCCATGGAAACTGTGGATTTGGTTTTTTGGGTTGGTTGGTTGGTTGGTTGGCTGGCTGATTGCTTGGTTGGGTAATCACTTGGTCTGAAACAAACACATCGCCTAAACTAAATATCCACAAAATTACACAAAGCTTAAAATGGGTAGTTCAGAAGTTAAGTTTGCTATTGGAGGCAATGTGGTTATCTGAACGCCCTTAAAAATATTGGGTAGTATATGACAGATCATAATTTTCTAGAAGAAGAGGCATACGCTCAACAAAAGCTTAGGACTTTTAGAAGTTTTTAAAGTTTTTTTGGTTTTTTTCTGATGAGGTCAGAAAGGTATGGGTGGGGAAATAATACAGTATTTTTTGCAGAAAAATCTGGAGCAAATAAATGGGTGCAGTTCTCACACTTCTACATGCTGATCCTGAACACCAGATTCTACATCAAAAAAATGCATATATTCCTTTAGTATTAGGAATGGTACTGTCTGCAAGTGCTGATTTTTGTCCGTCAAAGCATGTCATTCAGACTCTGTACTCATGTTTGTCTTTTAAAGCTAGAGTCAATGTAAAGCTACAAGTTAATGTCAAGCTTTCAAGATTATCATTTATTTCTATAACTAACACCAAGGGATTGTTCCACACCCAAATGCATCCCCTACTTCTCTTCACTGAGAGTGTAGGCAGGGTTTTTTGCTCCCTCCAGATTTTTTCCACACTGTCAAAAATTAGACTGTGGAAGCAAGGCAATGTCTGCTTATAACGAACAGAACAAGAACATCATATTTCAGTGCTTTGAGATGAATCATGAAGTTCCTGTAACTGTGAGAACTGGGGTAGAATATTTCAGAAAAGCTCCAGAGGTGTGACAATTTTAGTTCCAGACAGTTTTGTTCCAATTAATGGTAATTTATAACACTATTTTTGGGATTACTTTGGTCAAGGCAAGCCTTATGCTAGTATTTCTTAGTTCTTGGTGCCAGTTATGATATCCCAGCAAAGATGGAATATTCTATATTTGTTGCCTTTGACACAGGGAACATCTTACATGGGACTAAAATATGCACAGGTCTAGGAACAGAAGTCAATTTTTTAAAATTTTAATTTCTGAGATGAATTTTCAGGGAACCCTTGCAACTTCACAGGTATTGTCTGTTTGTTGGTCTAACATATACAGGCATATTAGCATTAACTCTGCTGTAATTCACACAAGAAAGATGTGTCATGCTACCATGGAATTTCACATGACAACATACAAAAAACATTTGGCTCTGAATCACAAGTGCATGCCCACAGTCTTTGATAATTCAGTGGGGAAAGGAAGGCAGAAAGGATAACCGATGACTCATGAAGCTTCTGTTTCAATAATTGGAACAAGCTGATAGGAGGAGTATTTTGATAGGGGAGGAGGCATAAAGATGTGGTGGAGGAACAGAAGTATCTTCCCACAGAATTCACCCTTTTACCTTTGCTAAACAAAGCTGAATTAACCCAGTCTTGCTCCCTTTAGAAATTACCAGAGAACCTCATGTCAAATATGATATTTTCTGGGGAGAAGTAAAAGACATTGAAGAAATATTTTATAAACAGCAGCAATGAATTGGTAAATAAGTTGAAACCTGAATGAGGTTTCATTTTCATTGCTTACACTGTATTTTAATTTGCTTATAGTTACTGCAGAATGAACATTTAATTCCACAGGATTTTTACGAAAACCATATTACATTTTTCACTTCCTTTCTTTAATTCATGTTTTAATTGTACCATTTCTAAAAAACTCTTACTTGATTTGAGTTTATCTCCATTTTGCCTTGTAGGTTCATGATCATTATGTAGAAGGATTTCTGTTAGCTCTCATCCTGTTGTTTTGGGGTTGTTTTTCAACTAAAATGCATTATAATAATGCAATATCAAACACCTGCTTTCAGCAAATCTACAAATAAAACTAAATGAAAGAACAGTTTCTGTTTTTTCTTTAACTATCTGCAAGTAAATGGGATCTCTGTCTTCCATTTAGTCTGACATTTTTTTATTTTGTATTGTGCTCTTTTTTGTGTATTAATCTTTCCTTATGCATCATCTGTGAGTTTGTTTTTTTTTTATTCTCTGGCTGAGTCTTTGTCTTTTTCAGTATTTTTGACATAAATTGTTAGCGTAAAGAAGCAAATATCATGAGATACCTTAGAGACAACAACCAAAGTTACTTCTTAAACAGGTAATAAGAAAACTCCAAACTCTAATTTGTGTTTCATTTAAATGTGTTCCCTAGAGGGTAAACAAGATAATTATAAATTCTCTTCTTGAAGGCTCTTTCACGGCTTTCTATCTCCAAACTTCTTGCCTACTCTTCTGAACCAAGGAATGCATGAAGTGAGCAGTAAAATCATATGTTCTGTGGACTACTCTAACATGGCTTCCCTATTTCTCAGTAAAATAAAAGTATCCTTAACATTCCTTAAACAGGATATTTATACATACATGCTATACTAATTTTCTTTCTGAGGCGATGGCACTGATAGCAGGGATATTCTCAAGCCAAAGTAATAACTGTTAGGGTGAAAGGATGGCCATATGTCTTCCACGTAATTCTGACTCTGGAGCCTGTATCTACTATTTTCCTGTGCTTCAAGGGTAGAATAGGAGGAATTAGCTTCCCTAGTCATTCACTGCAATTTCATCCAGAAACATTACTGAATTGACAATGGTTATACAATTCTTGAGTTATTTATTCTGTGGAGGATGCACACTGCGCTACAGCCAGCAAGCATAAAGGTGTCCTTGTAAGCTAGAAAACAAATTAATTCTCTGAAGTTCGAGTTGTGCAGGCATGGAAACTTTAAACACAAAAGGTGAGGAGAGCAGGATCTAGTCCTTAATGATTATAACTAGTGACTGCAACAGTGCTTTAGTGAAGAGAAAAGGTCAAAAGTCTATTTAGCATATAAAGGGATAAACCCCACTCAGTGTATAGCAATTATTTTCTTGCTTAGACTTGTATATACAGTTTGGTATCCCTAGCAAGCATGCCACTTTTTCACAGGTAATGGATTCCATTCTGCCTTCCTCACATTTCATAGCAGGTCTTGTCAGTAATCCAAGCAAAGAAAAAACCCATGGCACATCTGACACTGCACACCTGGGGTGGTGTTTCTTGGGATTTATTAAATATTGTAATGGAGCAGATCTTCTTACCCTTTAAAAAGGTTATATACATCTGATGACAGCTTCTGCATCTTGTTCTGTAATGCACCATAAAAGAAAATAAGCCAATTTCTTTAGTCTTTCCAACTTCATTTCTAGGAACCTGAGCTACAGTGCTGGTATCTCCCATAATTTTTATGATTTAGCATGACTGTACATGAAAAGTTTATGCCTCTATACCAATTATTAAATAGCTTTACATTGTGGTATACTAAAATATATTAAAAAGTTATTAATAAACACATAAAAATCAGAGAAAAGTTAGCAATATAAGTGAAACATCCTGTGTTTCTTATACATGAAAAATCTCATGTCATCTATATAAGTAAATGAAGCACCTTACTAGATAAGCTGGAGAATGATACCTGGATACATGTTCAGCTTGTGACTAGTCTGTACATATTTCTCTATGTGAAATTTAGAGTGTTAATTTAGTAATTTTGTTTTTGTTTAAAGACTTCTTGTTTTCTTTTTTTTCTTCTGGTTTTGATTGGGTTTTATATTTTTGATGATTTTGAAGGTTCATATATTCAATTTGGTTTGGAATTTATGATCTGTTAGCTTAGTTGTTATTGTTTACAGTGAGAATTTGTTCTTTTAAAGTCATGAGAAATTTTTTTCACTCGCAGGCTAGTGGTGTCAAAGTGTTGTGACCAGCATGTTTGTGCAAGGTGCTGTTACTATTCAATCTCGCTCCCCAGGTAACACCCAATCTATATCTTTCCCAGTGCAACTTGAGGGCATTTTCCCTTGCTCTGTCTCCCTTCAGGTAGGTGTAGAGAATGACAAGGTCTCCCCTGAGACTTTTTTGCATGCTTAACAACCTGAGTTTCCCTAACTGGACCTCAACACACTTGTGTTCTAGACCCTTAACCAGCTCTGTTGCCCTTCTCTGGACACACTTCAGCTCCTCAATACTCCTTTGCAATGAGGGGGGCAGAACTGAACACAGAAATTGAGATGTAACCTCACCAATATTGACCACACTATTTCTGACAGAGGCCAGGATACCACTGGCCTTCTTGGCCACCTGGTAGCCAGCACACCTGAAGACAAGGCATGTGATTTTGTTTTCCTTTTCATATTCTGAGAATATTTGATACCATCATATGACATGGTATTTTGGAAAAAAAAAAAACGAACTGAAGATTCTGGATATCCTGAAGTCATATAAAAGTATAATACACTCTCCAGAAATAAAATATGTCCCTAGAAAGCATATTTTAAAGTGGAAGATGTACAATCCTTCTTTTAATCTTAATTGAACCTTCAGATTTCAGTATTCATATTTATTTATTTATTTATTTCAGATTTGAAATAAAATCTTACTTTTGCCTATTTTACGTTTTATCTTGCAATCCTTTAATTTCTATCCTTTCTACTTTCTAATGTCAAAGAGTTCCCCAGCACAATGTGGGGATCTGTGGTTCTAGTGTATTCCATACAAGTACCAAAAACTTGTAAAATTATTTTGGTCCGAATCTGGTACTTTTTTTCTGTAGTCTTGTCTGACAAAATTTAAAAAATGTAATCAGTATAGTTACATTCAAGAATCTGGAACTTCAGCAGCTATGGAGATTTGCTTCAATATTTTTGTTATCTCACTTTTTTCCTAGACTGTCAGGTCTTCACCTCTGTCTTTCCTTTTTCTTCATGTACCAGCCTTCTAGTTTAATGTTGTACTCTAGTTTACACATGATTTTCCTTAAACAAGATGACCTGAGCCACCTTCAGAAGTTGCAGTTACATTGCACAGCACCAGAGAGGCCTTAGTGCCTAAGGGCCAGCAGTGCAGCTCTGTGAACCTGAACCAGGCTGCTGTTGGCAAGTGCATCTTCGTTTTTCCACATTTCTTTCCATGAAATGCAGATGCCATTAAACCTTATCCCTTTAATCCATTTAATAAATAAACAGGCAATATTTAATTCTAGAGGCTGGGCCAGCGTACCCTGTACTTTTACCATTAAAAGTTTGACAGATGCTGTTTTCTGCTACAAGAGCTTGATGGTGTATCAGTCTATAGTATTGTATAGCTTGAAGGAAAAAGCAGTGTTTGTAACATGTTTATAGTTTCAACGAATTTTGCATGAAGTCAACCAGCAAGTGAGCCAGAACATGGACTGGGACTCTTCTCAAACATTTTGCAGACCACTGTAGTTGTCAGTTCTAAACAGAAAAGAAGCACCAAGAGCCCTGATGGGCTTTTTTCATCTTCTAATGCATTTAAGGAAATACAGAAAATTGGTGCAAGTCAGAAACGCAGGTAGGAATCAGAAATGGTTGCAGAAGCTTTTTGATATGTAGAACTGATATTCCTCCAGAAGCTTGACTTCTTTAATTCATATTTTTGCAAGCAAAAAGGGATGCACTCATGACATACCTCCTGTGGTTTATCAGCATAAATTTTTCTGCTGAAACTTTTAGTCCTTAACTATATATTGACAGTCTTCAACACTAGTCTTCCCTTCTTTTGATGCAGTACTCAGGAATTGTTGGCTGCTCCATATAGCTCCTTAGTTCAGCTCCTTAGTTCAGCTCCTGGCTTGAATTGCAACAAAGGCAGAGAGTTAAAGCTTACAAATCACTGATTAATTTTCACTCTCATCTATATCAATTTTTTCTTCATCCTTTTTTTTTAATAAAGTGCACAACAAATTACTTTTGAAGTATTTTTTAGCTGTTTTTTTAAAAAAAACTGCAATTGCTCTTTGTGGCAAAAATTATAATTAATAGCTGTGCACATAGTTCTTTTTATTGCTCCACAGAAAAAGCAAGATTTATTCAAATTATAAGACGCAAGTGATTCAGGTCAGCATAAAACCTCCAAATGCACAGTTAATTTCAGCTGCTCCTACTGAGCTGTCAGTACATCTTAACTCAAATGGAAGATATTTATCCCACTGTGCTCCTGGCAGGACACATACATTCCTCAGATGCTTCATTCCTTGCTTCTTTAAAAGGCAACTGTCATCATAAATATTATGATGACATTTGAGCAACCCCAGCTCTTCTGGGAGATGGGTTTTATTGACCAGAAAGGTACAGAAAAGATAAAATTATCATCTGTTTTCTTTTCACATATAGTGCATAAAAAAAAAGGAAAGTTTTCCCCCTGCAAATAAACCATGTGGACTGCCACAGTGTTGTCAGAGTGAAATGGGTTGGACTTGGTATGTGGGGGCAGGGTAAAACAACATTTCATTGTTTTGGTTACTTCATCATGGTTCTATTTTTGCATTATAATACAGTTACTTTAAAGGGACAAATTAAAAAACAAACAAAGCAACAACAACCAAAACTCAACAAAACCAACAAACAAACAACCAAACCCCACAAAAATCCCAATAACAAAACCCAAAACCAACCAACCAAATGAGAAAAGAAAAAAAAAACAACAAACAAGTAAGAAAACTACCCTGAAAGGGAAAACTCTTATTTTGAATTGTGAGAGGGCCCAGGCTTAATAGCAGTAGTTTCTTTGTACTGATGCATATATGAATTTTTACATTCCTAACCTTTCTATGTGTTTTTCTAGCAGAAAATCAGCACAAGTATTTAGAGATGCTAGAATCTAATAAATCTAATGTCTATTTCTAAAATATGTTTGCTTGGATTTAGTGCACATGAATGATAAGGAAATCAGCACATTCAGGTCAAAACTAAAGGACTCACTGTTTCCACCACAAGCATCATAAACTGAATGATGAGTATTTGGGAACTTTATATGGGACAAACAGGAAGCAAGTCCTTCAAGTCCTTGAGAAAATCAGTCAGAAAATTAAATTCACCTAAGTTTCTACAGGAGGTAATGGGAGTCAGAACTGAAAAATTAGGTAGTTAAAACTATCAGATAAAGCCTTCAAGACTAATTACCAGGCATGACATGAAGGTTTAGACAGTCTCATATATAATGCCTGTAGGCAAACATGAATATTGTCACCAACTTTTCATTTATGGATACAGTTAAGAAGCACACATTATGGCAACATGTTTTACTTTTGAGCATTATATGTGACATTTCAGGTAAACATAGCTTTGAGTTAGGAGAGGTTGCTAATTGTGTATTGTCTTCCTTGAATTGACGCAATTTATGCTTTATACATTATAGGGCAAAAAGCAGACAATTTCATTTAATTTTTTTTTCTCATAAAAATAATATTGTTCATTTTCCCCCTATACTTTCCCTTACAAATTCTGCATTGTGACTCTAAGAATTTCTCTTTTATCACACTTTTTCACACTAAAATATGGGCATCACACATCCATCTTTCTATCTCCTCTTCTTTTACCTGTCTCGCAGCTCTAGCCTCCAGTATCTCTTATCCTTCTTCACATATCCTTCACTCCCAACTGAACTGCTGTTGAAGGCAGCATTCATTTCTATCCTATTTGGATTTTCCTGGAGGGAGAAGAAAAATGTGTGAGTAAATACATTTATTTCTCCTTTCTCTTGTCCCTTGGGAAGAATTACTATAAATCTTTTCTTTGCTTCCATATTGAAATAACAGTTTTAACATCCCTGCAGCACAGAGAGGGGACTGTTCCTGACTACATAGTGACCCCTTCCACTTTTTGCCTGTCATGCTCTTGCTCTCAATTTTCAGTGCTCCACTCCCTGAAATTGGACCTAATGCAGCAAATGATAAAATACAATGGGAGAAAGACAAAAATCTCTGGATCCCTTCCATATCTCTTCTCAGACCAATTTCAGGGTAAAAATTTTCAGTCAGCAAATAGGACACCTTTAATGCCCTACTGCAGGTGGAATCCCTTGAATAAAATCAAACATGGCTCTGTGGAATGGAAAATCTTCCAAAGACCTCTTGTATGAGATGAGCAACCTCTGACAGGACCCAGAGACACTGGAAAATAACTAATGCCTATATTATTATGTTCCAGCAAATGAGCATATGCCAACTAGAAGCCAGTCCTGCTGAATAACAAAAATGGTCCATAAATATGGAGCATAACCTTGGGTAGCAACACAAGAAGAGCTTTTGTTAGAGAATTAATAATAAGGCAGATGGTCCTTTGGCTTACAGAGGTCATTTGACACATAATAGCATTGTCTAAACTGGGCTTCACTACGAATATGGGAGAAACTGACATATTTTTAGAAGAGCAGCAAGGAACGTTTTTCTTCCTTCCATGAAATTCTACCTTATTAAATTATGAGAATTCCTTTTTTGTGCTTTGTAGCACAGAGTGTTATTAGAATATCAATTCTGATTTCACTCGTAAATCATATTCACCAGGCATCCCTGTAACATCAGCTGGAATTCAAACAATCTTCACATGAGCCTTTTAGGAATAAATTGTTGAAACAGAAAGACAAGTGAATTTACAAATTAAGATTATGTTCTTTCTTGTGCTAGAGTTTTAGAGAATTTTCTGTAAGAAGCACAGCCACCCTCTCTGCTGTACTCTTCTGCTTCCATAAGAGGCTTAGAACTTCACTACCTTTCACTTCATTGCCACCATGACAGCATCTTGGGTTCAACACAGATTTAGAAATTCACATTCTGTATTTAAGACAGTTTGGCTGTCGTTTCTGTCTTACTCTAGTCTTGATGAAACACATATTTAAAATAAACAAGGCTTTTCCGTAACCAGGCAATACATATTGCACTATCTCTCAAGCATCTGCTGAGTAATTTTTTCAGACTTCATCTTTTCCTCTTATAATAGTATTTAATTTGGCAATAAAAAATTAGGTGTCTCTTACTTGAATTTGTATTCCTTAGCCTCTTTATGATTTTCACCCATGTATCTAAGTTGCATTTATTTCTCACACTTGCCAACACAAATACCCTGATAATTCTAATTATCATTTAAATTTGCCAATTGTTTTTCTCCTCATGTAAGATCAGATAAGAATTGTCCATAAGCCAAACTTTCTGACATTCCCCACACCTGATTATTTTACTCTTACTTGTGCTTCTGAGGGCACAACAAGTTTCAGAAATTGTACCATGCTTTCACTAGAATAGAGGAGCAGGCTAAGAGGGCAGCTACCTGAAATTACAATCAAAGCTACAAAAGCAAAAAGGAAATTTCAGGATTAGGTTACCTTCTCAAATACATTTTAAAAATATTGTTTTAGCAGTCAGTGCAAGGCTTTTAGGAGTAACATTTTAAGTTCATTAACTTTTAATTTCTACTAATAACTTAGTGTAGAGAATTCAGCTTCAAAAAGTCTGTCCCTTGGAAAAATTACAATTTTTCAATTCAGAATATTGAGGGTGTGCAATTTTTTAAAAAAATTGGACAGTGGAAAAAAATATCCAGGAGAAAGACTCGTTGAAATTAAGAGTGATAAAAAAATCATAATCATATACAACAGAAAAAGGCAGTCTTGTACCCTCATGACCTGCCTTCAAAGTTGATCAGTATTTGTTAATTCCGAGGGAAGCAGATTTAAAATAATCGGTATATTTTTAATTTGGAAATTTAACTGTAATGCCCAAAACCAAAGACTTTATTATGTTACAAAGATCAAAGAGAGCTCTAAAATCACTATTCTTTCCTTAAGTCAAGAATTTTTAATACAAGAGGACACAAAGTCCCTTTATTTGAGTACAAGGCCCAATTTTTTTAATTTAGCTAGTAGAACTCAGTTTCTAACATGCACCTCTTGAAAGATTATTTTGATTTTCCTTTTTTCCCCTTAATTTTTTTTTTTCTGTAACTGTTGACATAACACATAACATAATTTTAGGACAACATATCACACTTGAATGTGTTTGTACTGTGGGCAGAACCACCACCTGCCACTTCCCATTACCTCTCACTTTATCCCCATATCTTTATATTTTCTCCATATCTTGTACTTTTCACTGGAAACCTCTGCAAATACAAAAATTTATTATGACCTCTCTGAGGTCAAGAGCCTACAAAGCTAAACATTTTGTAAAAAAGCAACTAATCATATTGTTTGGATTTACCACCTCTTGTGCTCTACTATTAAAAAAACGCAAACCACCAGAAACAACAGCAACAAAAAAAAGAAAACAAAAAAAATAGTATAAAAGCAAAATCTTCATTTTGAACATAGGGATGCAGTAGCTTTTACAGTCTTTCAAAATACTGTTGAACCAAAGGCTTAGGAGAGTTAAAAGTAAATAATTATACATGTGCACCTACTATGAAAACAACAAAGTACTGAAAAAAACCCCTCTGAAAGTGCAGAAAGCACAATCCCCATGTTTCAAAGGATGCAGCTTTGAAAAGGTGTTTCTCACACAATTGTCTGGTATTTTTGGCACTGTCAAGGAGATAATACCAGTGCAGGTAAATCAATGGTCTAATTCACTACAGCAATTTTCACTTCTATAGCAGATTTTTTTATGTCTAAGCCAAGAGGTACCAAAAGGACAGTACATAAACCACAAAAAAGTACAGAAAAATTATCAGGCATATCAGGAAAAAAATCACAACAGAAAGAACCCTATGCTCATAGCACAAATCAAGGAGAACTGAAGTAAGCAGAGGGTGGGTGAGCAGAGAGAAGAAAATGAGACAGCCCGTTATAAAGTAAAAAAATTAATAAAAGCAGACTGTATTTTATCAAAGCTTCTCAGTTTATCAATCAATTTAAATGAGACTTTTTCCATTACAATGAGAACAGTCAGCCAAAAATATGACCAGTGATTGATGGATTGAAAGTGGATTAATTTTACGGTCGTAAGAAAAGTATAAAATAACTACTTCTCTTTATGTTATTAATCTCTTAAAAAGCTGACAGATCTACCACAGTAAAATTATAAAACAGCAAAAAGATTTGGAACAAGATTTGTTTTTTCTTTTTTGAAGGGTCAAAATATGTATGCTTCCAGAAAATACAGTTTAATGGTTTTTTTGTTCCAGATTAACTCACTCACCAGTATGTATCGCAAATTTCTATGAACTACAATAACACAGGGTTGTACACTTTATTCCATACATATCAGTGACATACACACTAGTCATGCTCTGACACATAAGCAGATCTAAGAAAAAACTCCATTATTTCTGTTTCCTGGTATTGATTTGCCCTAGGGAAAACAAAAAGTTAATAATTAACAAAAGAAAAATTAGTAATATTAACTATTATTATAATAACCTGTATTCCTGAGCAAGGTTGACTGATAGTTAATGCTACATCAGTGTTATGGAGAATAGAGATGCACCAAAACTCTGAAAATGAACATGACCTTACACAGAATTTCACACATCTACATACATACATATACATGTGTTTTGAACTGTCTGCATGGTGTCAGAACGTGAAACTGGGCATCAAACTGGACTTTCCAAGTTGGGACATTGGGCTTCAATAAAAATGCTCATTGCTCATTGTCCGTGTAATGGTCTTTTGACAGAAAGACCAAAATGCTTCAAGTGACAGATTATGCACAGATGTCAGCTGCTCGTGTGTTTTAGTAGACAGCAGGAAATCTTCAGAAAAATCATGGGTAAAAAACAGAGTGTGTACTGATATTTTCTGGCAGTTTTCAGTTTTAACTGCTCTCATTCACAGGATGATTACGGCTGTTCAAAGGGCACCAGAAAAAAGACCACACTTATACACTTTGCAACAAAGACAGTCATACTGTGACCAATCGAATCATCTGATCTGCCAAAGAATATTTCCTTTAGGCAAGTGCTGCTATGTATTCATGATATACAAAGTCTTTTCCACTCTAGAGTAGCCTTCAAATTCAGACTTATTAGAGTTTTTTTGAATATATACAAATTGGTAGCTTAAAAACATAACCTGTAATTTGTTTATTAATTTATTAAAGCATGCTTTCGCTATTTATTACTTTTTCAAATGCAATAGGAGAAATCGAAACCAAATACAACAGATGAAGCATATTAGATTAATTCTGTGATATTATGGTTAAATATGTTTTCAAAGAATTTCATTTTAACTATAAGAAATGTATCAAAAGATTTAACTTTTAAAAATAATTTTTTCACCAAATGAAAGCAAACAAACCTAGCTGTATTTAGACTGCTTTTATTTTCACTTAAAGAAAACATTCTGGGTAATTTGGTTTCTGAGATTGAATAATACTACAGTAAAATAACCATGTAAATTTTACAGGTTAGAGATAGAAACACTTCTTGTACATTTTGTTATTTCTCAGGTATATATTTAAAATTGAAGTGTTTATTCAAGCCACTAACAAATAACCTTCAGGATGAACTCCTTTTGTCAGGGAAGTCCCTGTGACTTGGGAAATTGTTCTGAACAAAATCAAGAACTTGCTGCTTTATATCTCTAAGGATCTGACAAAATTAGGGTCTGATTAGGAAAATGAATGCCTTCAGAAACTAGACTAAGACATGACTCCTAACATCTAACCTGTACTGTCAGCTCTCTCAATTTTATTCTGAGGATGATAAAATTCTCCTCAAGTTCTGACTGCAGAAGTACCTGTATTCCAAATGTTCTTTATTTAATGTGTAATCTTATATTCCTCGATAATGAAAGCTAAAATAATACCAACCAGTTACATTTTTATTCATCTTCTGATTGTTTAAATTTGAAGTATATATTATAATAGAGTCCTAATCTCTGAGACACAACACACTGAATTTATGAGATGATGCTTCTGATCCTAAAGAGGCTAACATTTGAAACTACACTAGTTGCTTATCTTGTTAATCTAAACCACACATAGGTAGTGTGATTGAAAATATTATTTCCCATTTAATAATGAGTATTAAGGCTTCTGTCATATCTTCTTGGCTAACTGTGTTGTAAAACTCTTTTTACCCATCAGACAAGGATTAAGAATGAAGTACAGTGGCACATACCTGTAGAAAGAAAAGAGTTACATTTGATGACAATATTAGTTTCATATGTTGAAGGGTGCAGGAGGAGCAGCCAGTCACACTCACACATTAACAGAAGGCAAAATTTCAGCGCTACAAAGTTTGACAGAAAGGTAGAACCATGGGTGTATTTTCAAAAAATTGGAAAGCTCATACAATTAGCTTTCTCATCAAGCCTCCTTTCTTGATCAAGTTAGTCCTGCTAAGGTGGTCCTGGCTCTTGAGAGAGAAAAAAGCTCTTGTAGATACACAATGACTTCTTACACTACCACTGATATAGTAGAATTATGCTTATTTAGGACTCAGAGGCAAATCTCAGTGGGTAATTAGTTGTAATTGCTAGCCTATGCTGGTAGTATTAAATTACCTCATTTTAAGTCTGATACATTATGTTTCTAATTTTCCCCCAAGTATTTTGTCTGATAGTATTCATTTGGGAACCACAGATATGCTAAGAAGAAATGAGAAAACAATGACATGTAGACAAAACACTGGATTGTCTAACATCTCATTGAGAGTACAAGGTATTTTAAAACTCAGAAGTCTCAAAAAACAGCCTCCTATTGAGTGTTCGGGCAAATTTCCCTACGGACATAGGGAAAAAAATAGTAATCTGAAGAGAGCAGTAGCCCTTACATACATCACTAATAAAACACATTGTCCATGTCCTTTTCATGTTTTTTGCCACCAGAATCTATTCATGCTATTCATGCTGGAGATGTTTCAGAATAGTAGTAACACATGACAGAAATAATTAGAAATAGGTTGTTTCCTATTGGTATTCTTTGTTCTTACTCATTTATCTAGTGGATGTCTTGCAACATAACACTGAAAGAAGGTTTTTATTTCCTTTTTCTTGATAGTAATCTGTACATATTTGACATTCAGGCATACATTTCGTCAGATCTCCTGTAAGTAAATATATCTTAACTGATGGTGGAAGGGTGGTGTTTCATTTTTGCAACATTACTTTTAGGCGGTGTGTTTTAAACTTCCTTTAAAAATAAGCAAATATGCCTATCTAGAAAATATTTTATTGTAACTGAGGGGAAGCTGAATGAAAAGCCATACTGACTTTCCACAAGCAATAGACCACATTTTCAGTTCATAATTTAACTGAAAAAAGATCAGAGCAAGATGAACAGAACCCAGATTCACAATCGGTGGCACAGGCTCTGGTTGGATGCCTGTTTCTAGTTGCGTCTCCCAAGGTCCAATAGTGGGCCCAGTCTTGTTTAATTTATCCATCAGTGAATTGGGTGAAGGGCAGAGGCCTCCTCAGCAATTTCACTGACAACACAAAGCTGGGAGCAGTGGCCGATAGCCCAGAGGGCTGTGCAGCCCTTCAGAAGGAGCTCAGCAGCCTGGAGAGACGGGCACAGAGGAACCTTCTGAAACTCAGCCAAGGCAAGTGCAGGGTCCTGCAGCTGGGGAGGAACAACCCCAGGTACCAGCACAGCCTGGGGTGACCTGCTGGGAAGCAGCTCTGTGGAGAAGGAGCTGGAGGTCCTGTGGACAACAAGCTCTCTTGGTCACCAAGGCACATGGCATCCTGGAATAAATCCTGAAGAGCCCAGTCCAAGGAGAGTGATCTTGTTCCTCTGCTTGGCCCTGGTGAGGCATATCTGGAAGACAGACAAGGAGCACCTGAAGCAGGTCCAGTGTAGGGCACTGGAGACAAAAAGACCAAAGAGAATAAAAGCTAAGTATTTCTATTGGTGTAAAATTTGTCCTGGAAATAAGATAAAAGATAAGATAGAAGCCAGACAGTCATCATAAATAGCTGACAGAGCATTTCAAGTTTCAGGGGAAGAGAAAAAAGCCACTGCTACACATTAAGTCTAATTCTAGTGGTTTGGTGTTTCACGTGTCTAAATAGCTCTCTCGGTCTCTTTGCTGGTAATTATGTAAGAAACAACTGGAACATGGTGTTTATTATTATTTTAAATATATTTTTAATATATTTTAATATATTTTTAATAATTATATAATCCATTGTCCATCCAAAGGCAGCCTAAACAAATCAAAATTCCCACTAAGTTAAGAGGAAAAATAGTACAAGGATTGATATTCCAAAAAATATTATATGCCTTCTTCTATGAAACTGCTCTGAAAATAAATTCATTCTAAGATCAGTGCCAATGAATGAGGCAAATCTTACTTCAAACCATTATGTTCTGTTGATATAAATACGGTGACTAGCAGGTTCTGGGACAATTGAAGGAAGGAGAACCTGAGAAACCTGGCACTTGATAGAAATAGGACAAATACTGTGACAAATCTGTCAAGTGCAGATATTGTCACAATGAACTAAAGTACAATTAAATTAGAAACGGAAATGAGACACTATTTAAGCAAAATTGCAAGTGGAGGGGGAAAAGAGAAAACCTGGTATGATACCAAATGCAGCTTTCAGTTTTAGGAGGAACATTCATCATATTCAGTAAGGACAGGGTCAAATATATACATCAGTTTCCACAACAACAAAAATTAATAGTAGTAAGTGTCAACATCAGCTTCAACTATATCATTTGCTCCATGGATACATGTATATTATAGTCTTACGGCAAGAGGGTAACATTACATTTAAGGTTGTACTGGAGTTTTCATTTTACCAGGTTAATGTATAGTTATAGACTGAAATTATTTTAATATGTGCATACGTACAAACATATATTAAATTACAGCTCATGCTCATATTCATACTGAAATTTTTTGAAGCATCTCTGTAAAATGCTTTTTATTTCCATGTTCCATTGCAACCAATGACGTTGATTAATACATCTACAGCTAAGGTAGGGGGAGAGGGAGGGAAGATCAGAGAATGAAAATACAGCTGAACAAATGGAAGTTAAAACAGGACTACCGTGCCGTCAAAAGACTGGAAACACTGCAAAGCAGCAACAGACTGGGCAAACTGTGAAATAAAAACCACAAATTTTTGTTATGGTTATTATTTTTGTGGCAGAATGTAAAAGCTTCTCAAGGTAAGCAGAAGGGCATGAGAGCTGGGGAGAAGACCTGACAGTGGTACTAAGACTGGGTGGAAAAAAAAATGTCCTCAATGACCTGTAGGAGGAGTATTAAATTTCCCTTGTTAAGGAGGCTTTGTTACATTTGCTACGCTTACTCATCTATTCCAGACTGGATGAAGTACTCATCATAAAAGAAAACATGAACATTTGGGCTGGCTGAAGCAGAAAACTATCTCCAGACACATGATGAGGTTCTCCTAGTGGAAATTTTGCACCTTTTAAAATATCTAAAACATAATAAAAACTCCAGACAGCAGTCTCTTGAATCACAACATCACAAGTAAATAGCTGGGCCAGGAGTTCTTCCAGTTTTCTATGCTTTGATTTGCAAGACTGTTTGGAGGTACATACGTCAGGGACTTGCACAAGGGACAATTCTTAGTCCCAAAAAACCCAACCCTATACAACACAACAAAAACAAACAAAACAAAACCAAAAAACCCAAAACTAAATCATGTGGAAAATATTTCAGCAAGTTGCTGCATTTCCTCCATTCCAGGACCTCCTAGCGTTTCCCACGAAGGGTTGCCTGCACAAATGTTTTTTTCCTTTGAAGGAAACAGTCAGAATGTTTCCCGCATTTTAGTTTCAACCTGGACTCACACTTATAAAATACTTTAAAAATACAGACTTATCAGCCTTCAAAAATAGAAACAGTACGTACTCTTTCTAGCAAATCAAAGGACAACCTTTGAAATTACACAATCAGAAACAAGATTACAGAGAGAAATGAGAAAAAACAAAATATGTCTTCAGATTACCCCTAAAATTTCTAAATAATTTCTTGTGAGATACTTGAAAAAGGAAACAGATATTAATTTTATAGAAGCTAATTAAATGGGATTCTGGTGTCCTCCTTACAGCAAATCTGGCAGGAATCAGACATCCCAGTTCATATCCTCTTCTCAGTCAGAACTTCAAGACAAAATTCTTCTCCTCTTTTCACCACTTTTAATTTCAAACTTTGTTTATGGTTCTTTCACTAGTGGACTGGTATTTAGCTAGCAGAAATGAGTCTGAACATCTCTTCAACTCCCTCACTTCACAGTAAACAAATGCAGTGCAGGAAAACCACAGCCCTTCCCAGAGCTTTTCAAGATGGCCATCTTACTTTGGCTTTCTTTAATTGGGTTGTCTCTTCTCTTTCAAATAGCTTGCTTGCTTGTCAAAACGTTTTCAATGCTGTCATAATATTTTTATAAGTGTTATGTCACAAAGAATATTGACTGTGTGTACAGCTTTATCAAAACTGCAGATTTTGATTTGGACAGATGCCCTGAATATTTAATCTATAGCTTATGTTTTTAGAGTTACATGCCATTTCAGAGGAGAGCATCCCCCACACACCCCCCAGCCCAGATATGCAAACACAAACACACATATGCTTATGGAATTTTAAGGCCCTATAGGGTCATGCTATGGAATAAAAGAGCTTTTATTCCAAAAGAGTTTTTGCAGATACCCAAGGAAAAACTTTGTTCCAAAAAACCAAACAACCTCTTTCTCAAATATGGCAGAACAGTGAAGGGAAAAAAAATTAGAGAGCAAGAAAATTGTGTTTGGAAGTTGTGAAGCTTCTGTAATACAAAAACATCAGAAGAGTAAAAAGATATAACTGTGTTCTTTCCCATATGTAGGGAGCTATACAACTTAAGATGTTTACGTGAGTCAGTAGGAATCTTCACATCTGTGTGTACATATAAATAGGCATGTAAATATATAGTAACTGCAAGTTAGAAATCAGGAAGTTAGACAGAACATAAAATCATTTTCTGTAGTTTAGGCTTCTGTAATTTTTTTTCCTTACAGTAAATTTCAAGAATTTATGAAGTCAAGACATGCTTTGCAGTCTGCAAATACTTCTAGCTGCTACCTGTACTACAAAATACAACATCTCTGTAGTATAAGAAAACATCATTATCTTAACTGCCTGAATGCTGAGGGAAAAGTCCTGACAGCAGAGATATCTTGACAACATGCGAACAACATCTGCCCAATGAAGAATTTGTGAGCAGCTTTTTTGCTTGACTGGTGGGAATGTCAAAGGCATTGTTTGGCATAGAGCAACTTCATGTCACTTTTTCTGATCACTCCTTTACTGCAGGAAGAAACTAAACTGGGTAGCATGTGTACCCTTGATGAATGCAACGTGGAAAGAAATTTTATGTATCAAACCTACATGCAGAATGGGAAAATAAATTTAAAATTATATTCAGGACCACAAGGAAAACTAAGAAGACAATTGGCAAAAAGGAAAACAATCTAAAATAAATTCCTTTTTATCCTTAAAGCTCTTTTTCCACTTTAAAGGAAGGTATTTTCTTACTGATGTAAGAATGCAATTGCTGATAAGCCATTGCTTCCAAACACTTAGTTATCACTGCAGTAATTAGTTTTCTAAAAAAGCATCAATTCTCTCAGTGTAATGACATTTCCCAGTAATTGTTTTTTCTGCTTGTTGAAAAGAAAAAGGTACAGAACTATTGATGGACATTCTTCTGTGTATTGTAAAAGAAGCAAAGCAATTTTTCTCTAGACTAGTACTCATTTTAGAAAGTTGATTCATATGCCATACTGGCAAAATCCTATCTTCCTGTAATATGATAACATGTGATAAAACATTCTCCATAAATCTCCAGGTGCTTCACAGAACACCATGAACTGGAGACACACTGAAGAGAATTACATAAGGTCATGAGGTCATAGTGAAAAATTTAGAAAGAAAAGTTGGATCTCCTGTACTCCAAGCACAACGTCAGACTATATGTCTACCTCCTCTTCACAACTAACTGTGGACCAGCTCTGTTCCCACCATTCAGTCAGGGTGTAAGAGACGAAAAAGTTTCCCAAGTAACCAGACATGTCCATCTCTTCCATGCAGCAGGAATAACCTGACATAAGCTAGGGGGTAACAATTTTTCATTAATTTTGTCATTGTAGTCACTCCAGTACAGGTCCTTCACAGCAATATAGTGCTATCAAGAGATCCATAATGAAAGAATTAAGTTGGCAACACAGAGACACTCAAAATGTGTCATAAACTATAAAACCATACCTGAAAAATATAGTTACTATGACCTTTACTTTCTCCACTGTAGGTAACAGGAAGAGTTACCTACCCCTTACATGTCCAAGTAGGAATGAAGAGAGCAGAAAAACTTAAGGTATAGGTAAAACAGTTATGAGCCCATCCAGCTTCTTATTCCAAAGAAATACTTATATAGAAAAACCAACCAATCTTGTAGCAATTACTTACTGAAAATTAAGGAGCAAATTTACTTTCTTGAACAAGTCTCCCAAATGCCACTGCCAGGACAGAGAGACAGAGCTAGGGATGTCTCAGCACTGATCCCATTTGGGCAAAAGTGCTAAGTCAAAGGTGTTTTATAGAATTTAACTTTATTTAACACTCTCAATATTCACTTACCATATATTCAGAGAAAATATCACATTTTCAGTTAGTAAATATTCTGTATTTGATAAGCACATGCAAAAAGATTCTGCAGTTTAGTTCAGTAGAAAAAAAAATTATATTCTGTTGCCTTTTTATTGACAGAATTATATGAATAAAATTGCATTCTATTGACAAAAGTTTCATGGGACTTAATTGTAGAATACTTCACAAAATGATTATGATAAATTAAACATTCATAGAAGAAGAGGAGTGGCAGTTACTGAAAGCATCTTTTGAAAGCAAGATACTTTGCCTCATGGATGACTTCCACTAAGCTCACTAACTCCCTTAATTCAGAATATATTTTTGGTAAGAAAATTTCATAGCAGTCTTTTTAGTGGTTAAGAAGAAAGTAAATTTAAGCCTGGCCATGGCAATATAACTTTAGGCTTTCGCAATGAAATTTCGAAGTATATTCTGGCTTCCATTTCTAAGTTCAAATATGTGCGGGGAGGAAGGTGTAAATAGGAAATATCAGTTATTTCCATCTAAAACCAAAGGAAAAGTGAGTCTGTCTCTAGCTCCTTGCAAATGCCATTGTAGCATACATGAGGTGCACAAGTAGCTGGACCCAGTCATCTGAAGCTTCTGTCTTTAATTTTTAAGGTTATTCAGTGACACTGGGAATGGACATATTGGCACCATATTTTAAAGCCCACCAGTTTAATCCACTGTGGTAGAATTAACTCTCTATTGTGCCAAATACATTTCCACTACTTTGTTCAGTGCTGGTGTAAGTCTGTTCCACTTTGCTCACTTAGCAAGTTTTACACGCTAAATTCAAGGTACAGAACAAATTAAAAATTAGAACTATTTCTTTGAAATAGAGCCTCAGCTCTGTAGCATCCCCTCAGACTTCTGAAATAGTAGATATTTTGCCTGATTGAAAAGTGCAAAATAAAGGCCTTGCAAAATGAACACAAATTGAACAACCTCTCTAGATTTGTTCCACAGGTGTTTTTGTAGACGCAGATATGGATGAAGTTCTAACTAAAAAGGATACAAGAAAAGTGGGGGAGGGAAGGGAAGTGAAACATCTCTTTAAAACCCTCTATATAAACAGGAAATGGTAGCAGCTTCTGGTAGAAAATCCGCAGCCAGGTAAAATTTTTGATCATAAGCTGCTATATTCATTGTGACCACCTGAGACACTTTGACACACCTATTGACAAAAGCAATTTGGGTGTGGCTCCAGTGATCCACTCCTAGAAACATCCCAGACTACCTCTGTTTATGGTAAGCAGCCATTGCAGTTTGATAGCCACATGTCATACCCAGGAGAAGATGTTGTAATTATTTTGTTGTAACTATATTTCTAAAGAGTTTCTTATACTTTTCTTCTGCAGTGTTCTCTTGGGGCCAGCTCTTTCCAGTAGTGTTGTTCTCGCTTCTGAGTCAGGGCTCTTTCTAGGCTCTCTTTGACTCTGGCTGACCCACCCTCTTTTATTTCAGTTGTCTTGACTAGCTACAGCTGTAGCTCACTGAAGGACATCGCAGCTGCAGCCCATCAAGAGCAACTGGGACGGGGCACGGCCATTTATACAATACATACTACAGTAGCCCTTTTTCTTTTAACTGATTTTACAATACATACAATTACAATACATATAACTTTCTATGGCTCAAAGGCTATGTACTTTTACAGCTCCTCTCCTCAAAGGTTATGTTCTTTACAGTTCTCAGCTGTCACAGCTTTTTGATTCAAAGGCTATGCTTTTTTTTTTTACAGTTTTCAGGTTGTCTTATCTGTTTCAGCTTACAGGCTGCTACAGCTCTCGGCTGTCTTATTTTTTTACAGCTTTTAGGCTGCATATTTTTTTTATCACGTCGAGGTCACCACTTTTTGTAATCATCTTGTTGTAACTATATTTCTAAAGAGTCTCTCATACCTTTTCTCTGCAGTGTTCTCTTGGGGGCAGCTCTTTCCAGTAGTATTGTTCTCGCTTCTGAGTCTAGGCTCTCCCTGACTCTGGCCGACCCACCCTCTTTTATCCCAGTTGTCTTGACTAGCTACAGCTGCAGCTCACTGAAGGATATCGCAGCTGCAGCCCATCAAGAGCAACCAAGACAGAGCACAGCCATTTATACAATACATACTACAAGAAGAGACATATGCTCACATTCTTTACCATATGTATATCAAAATCCATTTTAAAAACAGGAAATATATGAAATTTAGCCTTTTCCTCAGGTAAAACCAACACAATGTTCTATCTTTGTGCACTTTTAGGGGTTTGTCACTAGATCACTTCATAATATTCTTTGGAAATCATAATACATGCATATGTTTCGCCAATGGCTCACTGTGTATGAAACTTTGAATTTGTAACATCCATGAATAGAATAGACCCAGGAAACTGTTTAAATTATATATGGCAATTAGATGTAATATTTACAAGAACAGACATGCTTTGCACATTTTCAGCAACTACATGGCCAAAAAGAGAAGTGTGTATATGTATGTGTATACATGTGGTTTTATATTAATACAGCATTATGTCGTCAAATTAAATAGAATAAAAAATAAAAATTATTAATATGTAATATGAAAAAAATGAAATTATTAATATGTACCAAGTAATACTACATCTGAGATTTTTCAATATTTTTCTCTCACAGTGTAAAAATAGATATATACAATGCAGGTAGTTCATATTTTCATAGAAAAGAGTTACTCAATCTTCATGAGTTAACTGAAACCTTCTCTTTACACCTTTTCTCTCTCCCAGAGATATTGTACCTATTGTGTAAATTATTTGGTAGTCTCATCTGACTGTTATGAGGTTATTATTCAGTGAAGATCTGCAGTGAAGCCCAAAGGGGTGCACACTGTTTAGGAGGGACAGACCAGGAGGGCACAGTGGTGGAGTTGTTCTCTGTGTCAAGCAACATTTGATAAGTGTCAAGCTCTGCTGTGGAGTGTATTATGAGCAAGTCAAGAGCTTATGGAGCAGGATAAAAGGGCGGACTAGTTAAGGGAGACTCCTGTCATGCTTCCTCCAGGAGGAGGAAGTGGGCAAAATCATCTACAGCTGCCTGAAGCAGTCTCAAAGTCACAGACACTAGTTCTTTTAGGTGACTTTAATTAGCCAGACTTCTGGAGAGGTAACGCAGGGAAGCACAAACAGTTCAGGAGGTTCCTGGAAATTCTGGATCACATCTTCCTGCTGAAGGTCATAGAGAATCTCACAAAGAATGATGTGCTGCTCAGCCTCATACAGAACAACAGGGAAGGCCTTGCTGCAGATATGAAGGTCGGGAGCAGCTTGGCTGTGGCTACCATGACTTTGTAGAGTTTGTTTTAGGTGATGACAAAGCAAGACAGAAATTAAGATTGTAACAGGTATCTTCTTGGAAGAACCCCATGGAAACAGGCCCTACAGAGAAGGGTAGTCCTAGGGTAGTACAAGAAAGCTGAGTTATATACAAGGATCACTTCCTTCAGGCTCAAAAACAATGCATCCCAATGAGCAAAATATCAGGAAAAGCAGGCAAGAGAACTGCACGGATGAATAAGGAACAGTCAGATATAAGAATGAAAAAGATGGGAGATGGAAAGAGAGTCAGGCCTTTGCACAACTCTAAAGAGCTTGTCAGATTAAGTAGAAAGAACTCCAGGCCATCTGGAATTAAATCTGGATGCATATGTCGAGAAGAACAAGATGGGCTTCTTAAATACACCAACTACAAAGGCAAAATGAAGGATAATGTGGGCCTTTTACCAAATGGAGAGGGAACTGTGCTAGCTGAAGATGCAGAAAAGCGGAGTTACAGAACACCATCTTTGCACTGGCCTTCACTGATAAGACTTTCTTTCAATTGGTTCCAAAAAATTAAAGACAACACAGACACATTAAACAGTTCTGATAAAATAATACTATTTTTGTGATAGCTTCAGACACCCTCGAGCTGACTGAATGATTTTTCAAATAAGTTTTAGTTTATAGTATCCCTGATGTGTTTTGATGACACAAAGGTTATGCTTAGCCTTGCATTGTTTTGGGGTTTTTTGTGAGAAATAAATACAAGGCTTGTGTAAATTACAAATGCATATGCACTTTCTAAAAACAGTTGTGATTTTGTTACTGTCATAAAAAGTACAGATTAGAAATAACTTGACAAACCTCAATAAATAACTGACCACTGTTGGTAACTGGATAAACAGAGAGAAAAAATAAATGAAAGAGCAACAAGAATCAATGCTTCAAAGAGACTGCATAAAAGCTTGAAACGAAGAAATAAATGAAAAAGATTGAGAATACTTGATTAAAATGAATGAAAAATAAAATATAAGGTGAAATGATGAATAATAAATGATCTTATAAACATAAAAATTTAGAAATTGGCAAGGGATGTTGTGTATTCCTTGTGTGAAGGTGAAAAGTAAAACATCAGAAAATGTAAATATTGCTGGAAAATGTAATGCTAGAATGAGAGAAAGATTGTCAAGGTGAAATGAAAAACAACTAAAAATAGAGCTAAAGACAGTACCAAAAAAACCAACAAAATGAAACCAAGAAATATGTATATTATTATACATATTGTAATGTATAATATTATATTGTATATTATTATACATATTATAACATTATGTAATATTTAGAATAGAATAGAAATATTTGGTAAAACTGAAAATGCAAGCTGCCTCAGTAACCACGAGACAGATCATCCCAAAAATCCAAAGCAAAGACCAGGTAGGAAAAAAAATCTCCCCAAACTGTTCAAGACGGAAATTCCTGACTTTGTGTTTATTTGCTTCCATAAAAGGTAATGTCCAACTCCATGGGTATGAATGGATAAACTGTGATTTAAATTAACACATGTAATCATATTAAAGAAGATTCAGAGGACATAAAACAAGAAATCAGAAGATTGAATTTGATTGGTTTAAACTGAAGTGACTATGACCTTCTGCTACTTTATTCTAATTTATTTAAAGTCTGAAGTCCTTCCTGATATTTTAAGAATTTGAGTTTAAGAATCTGCATTGTCGCGCTGATTGCCTGCATTCCTGAAACTTAATATCTCACTTTCATATTTAAAAATTAAAATAAAAATAATAGAAGTCATGACCAAAGGTTCTCTATTGTCTCTAACCTCCCGCAAAGCCTACTGCATGATGAGGATTTCTATTTTGAAGAGAGTTGACAAGAAACACCAACCAAGCATTGTTTCAGACAGCTGATCTGTGATTAGCTGAAGGAATCTTACAAAATTTTTTCTACCATTTGAACTATAGATTGTCTCCCTCAGATGTATGCAGACCTTCATATAGTTCCTTCACCTGAGACGCCTTAATTAACTGTTCTGATGCCACTAATCAAATTTGCATTATTACTGAGACCTTCTATTTGGGAGTCCTTAGTCTTGGCCCTCATAAGACCCTTAGTGAACAGTATTTTCAGAAATAAGATTTGTTCTATCACCAGAAGCTTCAGTAGTGACGCACCCAATTGTGTCTTCTGTAGTTTTCATTGAGGATTAAACCTACCTCTTACTTTGAAAAGAGGGTATGAAGTAATCTCAAGGACACCACATTATTGATTTTACTTTCACATAGACCTAAAATTATTGTATTTAAAGAAAACTACAGACATAGTAAACCACAAGAGCAACAAAAATTTTGCATTTTGGCAGCAAAATTGAACCACTATTTTGAAGCCAGGTGACCTAGTTCCTTATTAGTCAACATATTATTCTAGGAAATAAAGAAAGAGAAGTAACTGCCTAGAAGAAATTAATGTTGCACTATTTATTATATAATTTATCATGATAGAAGAGGCATCAATTCTGTAATTCTTACAGGAGTATTTTGTGTTTTCTTCCTTTCATTAACAGGAGAGTAATCTTAGGAAGTAATCATCTTATAAGAATATCATAGCTTTTTAGCACTAATATATGGAAAGATACAGGTTTTATAACAGTGCATGTTTATATTTTGACTTCAAGCATAGAAAACTTTCACAAACCTCTAAATGACCTTCTTACACTCACTGGCATCAATTGTAGTGCCATGTAAAATGTGTGCATATATTTAGCATTTTTCTCTTAAAATAATTGAATCTGGATGTAAAAACTGCACTATTGCTGTCCATTGCATGAACTACTAGCAGTCTGAGCAGGTTACAAGTCTTTTTCATTTTATGCTATTACCTTCCAACTGCAAAACTTTAAGATAAGTATCTCACCTCACGGAATAATAAATGAGATTTAAATCAATCAATCAATCTATCTACTTACCTACCTACCTATCAAGTTAGAGATGCAGTACTTGAGCTAAATTCCTCCATCTCATTTTAAAAGTAAGATAGTTGACATTTTCAGAAAATTCAAAACAATTTTGGAGAAAATTTTTCAAATACTTTTACTTTTCTTAAACATTTCATTTCCAAGATTCAGTTATAAATTCTACCCAACTTTCAAAGAAGTGGAAAAGGTTGAAGATTACAACAAAAGGAGAGAGGGAAAGAAATATTTTTGCTATTTAAGACTCTCATGCAATCTCTTAATGCAATTAATTAGTTAATCAAATTAATCAATTACTTTGATTAGGAAGTGTAACAGTCTTCTCTATGTGTCCACTACTTTAGAGAGATTCCTTTTTAAAAGCTAGGAAAACATTACATGAGCAGTATCCCAGTACATTATCCCAGTACATTATCCCGTCTCCAAAGTCATATAGTGATAGACCTGTTCAACCAGAGAGGACCTGAAAAATTAATTTCCTTCAGAAGGAAGTGAGACTTCTCACAAGGAACATCAGATTTCACAGCCATCTAGGAATTTTTAAAAAACCTAAATTGTATGATTTATTCAGCATGTTGGGGGAAAAATATCAGGGGCCGAAGAAGATTTTTAAAGTACTGGAACAACACATTGTTTCAAAATTATGATCTTCTAGAGGAACTGACTCAGATAACTACTCATATTGTGAAAAAAACAATTCATTATTAATTAATTAATTATCTCAGTGCTGAAGATATGTGCTGCAGTAGCACAGCCTTTTCTTTTTGAGACTATAATGTATTAGGTGAATTTCAATTTAGAATTTAGAAGGTTTATTTTCTTTTAAAAAATCCTTTCATTTTCAGATTTAAATTATACTCTTTTGTCACACCATACATTCTTTTTTTGTTGAGTGGGGGTTTTTTTTGTTTTTTGTTGGGTTTTTTGTTTGTTTGTTTGGTTTTTGTTTGGTGGGGTGTTTTGAGTTTTGTTTTGTTTTGTTTTGTTGGGGGTGTTTTGTTTTGGTTTTTGTTTGTTTGTTTCATTTTTTGTTTTTGTTGTTTTGGTTTGGTTTGGTGTTTTGTTAAAATGGAATTTTAACCGAAATCAGACCAGGATTTTAAAGTATTCACATTAATTCAGGTCCAGTCATTGTTTGCAGTGGCAAAGAAATTTTACAGTACTCCATTGTGCCACTGTAGGTAAGGTGGTGTAATAACTTAATTCCCTACTTTTTGGAAGGCTATAACACCCCTAGGAGGTTGTCTGTTGGGTTTTTTTAATGTCTTGTGACTGGGAAAGCCCAGTGCAAATGTCTTTCTGTCAGTGTTTAGTCCATATATATTTTATATGTCTTTACCCATGTTTTAATCTGGGATGACAAGTTGAAAACTCAGGTGTTTGAAGGGCAAGAGAAGGAACATTTCTGTTGCACAGACAATCAGCAGTGTGACACACACAGAGCCTCCAAGGCTCATGGGCTCAAGAACCTTCATACTTCACATGTCCTCTTCTAGAGTTCTTCCCATCTAAGAGAACAAAGAGCTCAAGAAAATTTGTTTCCTTTTACAAGAACACAGGGTATTTTCACTTAGCTGTAAATTTGCCTCTTCTTATAATACTGACTTTCACTACAGTTTTCTGCCATTGTGTTTCCCATGAAAATATCTTTCACTTCCCTTCCCTGCTTCTCTTCCAAGAGTGATACAGCACTTCAGTCTTCATGTTTATTGTAACACGAAGTATCTTAGCTGGAATGCTCAGAAATGCTACAATTGAAGCTGACTGTAATTTTTTTAACTGGTCCTGTTGTGAGACATTTCTTGCTGCACACTTTGGTGGAATTACTTAAAGAATCAGCTTGAAAGAGCAATGATGTAAGCTAGGAATTAAACTAGAGGGCTGCATTTATATTTGAGTGGAGTAGAAACGATAGATATGCTCAGTGAAATACAAAGAGTCAAAGGCATTCTCTTCTAATGTTTTTAAGATTTCCCATGATAGACTCTTAGTAAAGACAGAGTAAGAAGATGCCCTGGCAAATGTTGTGTTTAGAAGCTTTTGACTTTAAGTCATTCTGAGCTTAATGTAATACTGCGTGGCTTTTTATCCTTTATTTTTATTTTTCTATGTGAATAGATGTCAAAATACAGATGTAATCCAGGAAGCCAGGAACAGAAGATCTTGTCTCAGTCCATTCATAGGCTTCTTCCAGTTGCTGCCCACCTCTGCTCACCCTGAAATTTCTAATTTTTTTCGGACAAAGGAGAGGTGAACACCAACAACATCTGTTATGGTTTCTATGTCTGACCTGTGCTATGGCCTTTGAGATAGTAACACTTCAAAATTATCAATTCCACCTGGTGTGATTACTCAGTTTCTGATTTTAATAGTAAATTTAAAGCCTGTCACATTCATACTCTGGTATTTCTATTCTGCTTTTGAACGGATCTAAAGTTTCTAATGAAAAAATAATTACTAATTTAATTAAAATCAAATCACAGTGTTCAGGAAGGAACTATGACAAGTGGTAAGGGAGCAGATATGTTTCTACAAGAAAACTCAACCTTCATCTCTCCAACTTATAAAAGCGAATTATTTGACTTTACGGTTCTTTTTTAAAAGCTTATATATAATATTGCATAACCAGATACATTCCAAATTGAGTTACTCCAAATTTTCATAGAAAACATAGAAATACAGAGCTTGAAGGAATCCAAAAAATTCATACTTCTGTTCTGAGACAGAATTAGACATGACTAAAATAATCTCTCACAACCAGTTCTGCCATCTGAGTCATTTTCACTTTAAGAATGTCTCATATTTGCTTTTCCTTTCTAGGCTTTAAAAATAAATAAATAAATTAAAAGAGACAGAAACCTTAGGAAGAAATGTATTTTCCAATTTATGATAGAAAATGGAGAGAAGACAATAGATATTTGATGTAATATTCCCTGCCTATTTTCCTTTCCTTAAAAAAAAGAGACTGTGGGAAATCCAAATTACCTACACGAGAAGAATTCTCTAGAGAATCAATCAGCTACAAAAATCTTAGGAATTTAAAAGAAATACAGCTAGAGGAGCATAAATGGCTTACATAGCAAATGTCCAATTTTCTCTTAAAACTGTCCACGTATAGTTATTAGTTCTTTATGTCCAGATAATCAAATATAGTAGAATCTATTTTAAAAGCTTATTTATGGAAGAGAGGTGAATATTTAAAGAAGAATAACTACAGGAAAATCATTCAATATTATTAAATAAATTTTTGAAAGAATATTTGGCTGAAAAAGGTATACCTTTAGAGGAAAAAAAATAATCAGGATATTATGTAAAATATAGCTACTATTCTTTAACAATAATGAAACAGAAGGAAAAAAAACCTATAAATATAGGCCTTGCTTCAGAAGACTGCAATGTAAGTTAACCTACATCTACTGACATTATATAGAAGGAAAAAGAGAGGGAAGAAATCTATAAAACTGCTGAAATATAGGACATTTGATTTGTATATATATATATATGTATAGGGATATATATACACATCTACATATACACATGTGCGTAAAAATAAAACATACAGATAAAGACTGAAGAAGAATCCACCTACTTTAAAAGAGAGGACTATACAGCAGAACATACTAGAATTTACAACTGGGGTAATTTTAAGCACAAATTTACTTTGTTAAATGCATCTTTAAAGAAGCTCTGTCTGAAGTACTATTTTTGTTAGAGCCACTGCAAGTTGTGTAGAACAGCTGCATGCAGACTTTCTTTGTAATTTAGAATTTTTTACTTATTCTTGCTTCTATTTTCTCAGCCATTCTGTAGATTCTCAGTGTAAAAAAGCAAAATCCAAGGCACCACAGCCTTCATCTATCCCTACTCTTTACCTATAAATCCCCTCTCGTAGCTGACTGCTGGTAACCTCACAACAATTGGCAACAACCACAGGTGCAAGGGCAATTCCAGGTCCTGGCCACATCAGAGAGGAACTGGGTTCAACAGGTGTTCCTAATATTCTCCAGTCCCCAGGTGGAAATGCATATCCTAGTTTTCCTTGCTGAAAATAAAGTGTGTTTCAAATTAAAGGTCAGTGAATTAGGTTGGCACAATGAGCAAAACAGTAATAAATGCTACATTATGTCAGAGTTGTCCAAATCACTGGCTAATTACTGGACATTCTGCTCTTCTGAGCTCTACATTTAACAAAGTGGTTTAGTACCTCACTGTGGACAAAACTAATTACAAAAGACAATTCCATGCATGGACATCACTGATGTTACCCTCCCTGCACTGAATTTAAATGGGAACGGCCATTTTTCTCAGCCTTCTCAAATGCAGGGTAATAAATGAACAAAAGATTCATAAAGCTGCACTTTACAGGAATTGTGTTATTTTGTGGCTTTTCCTTCAAGGGTAATACAGAGAGGTATTTAGAGAATGGCTAACCATGTACTTTAGAACTACGGTGATGCTTAAGTATTGGAGTACAAAACAATTAAGAAGGAATACAATTGCCTAAAAAGGTAAACAAGGGAGTAAATACACTTCATTTTAGTAAAACAACATTAAAGAAGTACAGTGCAAATTTTTACATTTCAGTGAGAACATCTTCTGTGACTCAGATGCTGCAAAGAATAAAGTCTTTCCACAAACATGCTTAATGAAGTAACCAAAGCATAAAACATTGTAATAATCATAATGGGAGGATTAGCAGGCCATAACAATGAAGATGCTACTTTTCTTTTTACCTCCTTCTTAAAAAACTGTGTTAGATACCATCATCCTTATTTCCATTACCCAGCTGTAGTAGAAAAGGAGGGAGAAGCTGAAGGGCAAAGAATATATACCTAGGTATTCTAATCTTTACCAGAAATTAGAATTTGGATCAGAGGGTTGGGTTGGTTTGTTATATGCACATAAACCTAATCTAAAATTAAGATATATCAACACCCATACAGAACTGACAACATAGCTTTGCTTCTACCCCTTCTTTGTGGCTGATCAATAAAAGGTAAGATGTTCTATTATATACAGACTGTGTATGTATATACTGTACAGTGTGTGGCTGTAAATGCTGATGACTACAGTGTTCCATTTCTTTGATGCTGAAAGAGTATATGTATACCATTAATTTCCATTCAAACAACCAGCATCACATTCAAAGATTAGAACAGATGTAATTATTTAAATTGACAACTCACAGGTAAGAATTTTAACCACAACAAAAATGGCCATCAAACTTTGTTTAAACACATTCAGGAATCTACAGCATAAGTTAAATAATATCCCACCTATACTTTGCAACACCTTGAAGCCTTAGCACATATATAGTTTCAAAATATAATCCTAATGTTTAAGAACTTTAGAATAATTTTTAAAAGAGGCTGAACCAAACATGAGAACAAAGATGCCACTGCACATAATGTCCCACCAGTGGTGACTTTCCCTGTGAATCAACACTATTTAAGTGCTTTATACCTCCAACCATCATCTCAAACTCTTACCAGATATCTGCCAGTAGATGATACAATAGAGCAAATGGGGTATTATCCTTACAGACGCATCTTTACAGATACACTAAAGAAACTGAGTTGTGTGTTTACCACCAGCTTTCACTTCTGTATGAACTGGGGGCTCTGGCTCAGAGAGCACATTTAGGGTAGTTTACTTTTAAGTAAGAAAATTTTGTACCTACTACTTAAGCAGAGACAGACAAAAGTTGACCTTGTTGCTAAAATAATACAGTAATGTAAATGACAGAGATGATCTCAAGCTACTCCTAAATTCTAAACTGATCAACTATGTAAGTCATTGAACACCTCCATCCTCATATTCGGCTGTGTTCTGCAGACAACAGGTAAACCCTAAGCCAGTACCAGAAGAGCATTTGGTTCCATTCATCACTTAAGGCTTTTGTCTATAACATTTGACTTACATAAGGCAGCCTTGAATTTGGATATCATTTACATGCCAGACATATTGTACTTTCGTGAACTTGTTCATTTCCAACAGGAAGGACAACATGATGCAATGTTGTGATGTCAGGCCTTTTTAAAGCTGCTGGGAGTAGTAGAAAAACAGTACTTAGATGAACAAGTTATGCTGTACTGCTGAAAGAGTAAAGGGCTGTCTTGCCTGCACAAACCAAGAACTGAATGGACACTGGATACTAAATAATTATTCATTATCTTCAAAGTGATCCTGCCACAAGTATTTTGGACATGACTTATTTACATTTTCATTGCCTCAGATAAGCTTGATTTTGTATATATGGGAATTCAGTTCCCAGATAATCAAACAAAGGATGATGCTAAAATAAACAAGCAAGAAAATGTTCAATTCACTCAAACCAGCCTCTTAATAGTAAAACAATGAAATCTAAATGAGATTTAATCCACGAACTTGTCCATTTCCCTATGGCTGCTAAAAGCTTCCAGTTCTCAAACAGTAATGAAAGGTGAGTTCTCTAAAAGTGCCAATCATTCAGGAAGACATATAAACCCATAAATATTCTGGGTACTCAAGTACTGCTGTCAGCAGTTTCTTTCAAGCTAGCTACTGAGCAGGATGATGCATGTGGAGAGTTAAGGGTTGTAGTGCTGTGCAGGTGCCAACCCTCTAAGACTGCAGTATGTAAGTGAAATATTCAAAACACTTCAGGTACATACAGGAACTAGTACAGTGCTCTCAGAGGGTGAGAAGCTAGTAAAGTAATTTCATACTTTCTTTTTGTACCCCTAAGAGTCATAACCAGATAAAGAAACTAACAGATCAATGTAGAGTGAGGTTGATAGAACCCAAATTGCATATGGTCACTGCCTAGACTAACTTAATTTTTCTTATCATTATTAGATAAAACTTGAAGGTTATCTGTCTATCTATACACACTATCTGTGTGGAATTCTAAGGCACGTATTTTGGTACTTCAAGCACCAAAACAAGAAAATAGCTCCACTCAATTCCATTTCATTGTGCCAAGCCCTTCCTCCACAACACACACAGATCACACCACCTGTATTGTTTAAGAAGCCCAGTAGAGTTCACTAAATCAGCTGTCAAACATTAACGTATCATCAAATGACTAAAGGTTATGTAAAGGTGCTGTTTACCAGCTGAGTAACTCAGAGAAGCCCTCCTGCTGACTGCTGTTGGCAGAAATCCATGCTAACAGAGCCTTGCCTGTTAAACACTATTGTTGCCTTAGTTTTTGGCTGCTGTGAAGGCGTAGATTGCACAGGCAAAAGGCAGGATCACGAAAGATTTTCTGGAAGAGAGAAGATGCAAAGAATTTGACTAAAGCATGATATTTCAACTTTGTTCTTCCTCTAGCCTCGCCCATTTTCTTCTCTCCTCCTCTGTCTCCTCCACCGAGCTATGTCTTGCCTTCCCATGGGTGTCTTTTCCTTGAAACACAGGACAGTGTATGCAAGATTCACCAGCAGGGAAACTGTTTCAGTAAATTTCAATGCTAGCATAAGTACCCTCTTGCTTGGAAAACAAATAATATCAAAGGTTTCAGTGAAAACCAGGTTGTTTCCAAAAGGAAAGACATCAAGCCTTTATTCTGGCATGGCACAATCACCTGGGCTTCCAGGAGGCAGTTTTCATCCTACAAATTGTCCCAGAGACAACCTGTACCCATGACACAACTGGCAGGGCAAAATGGTCACAGGCATCTGGGTCCTTAGCATTACACCATCTAATTTACTGATAATAGTAATGTAAAAACTGAGGCAAATGCAGAGATCCTTGGGTAGTTTCAATCTGATCCAACATTCATAGAGACCTGTGGTCTCTATGTCAGAAGTTCAAAAGCTGCATTTCCTCATATATAATTAAAACCTCACAACCTAATTCACAATGTTTTTTACAATTATCATATTTTGTTTCAGCATGCAACCTTGTCAGTGACAGTAGCCCTCATAATTATTCAGCTGGCTACCAGCAAGATCCGAAGTATAATGACGTAATTTGCACTCAAGTCAGGTGAAGAGAAATAAATACACTCAGATAAGATGAAGTCCATTCCACTAATTTGGTACCCAGAGTAAGGAAATCTAAAAGAAAGCAACAAAGGTTTTAGAATAAAAGATAAGGAACAAGTGTAATGGATCAAACAAGTAATATCAGGACCGCAAATAATGACTGTTTAACAGGACACATTTAAAACTGTAAACCATGGTGTTCTGCAATTCAGGCCAATTCACAATTCTCCTCTGACAGATTACACATAGACAAAGCTGTCCAGTTAATAGGTTTCACAACAACATTACCACCAGAGCACTGCCTTATCACTTAATCTGGATACAGGGATGCAGATGGATCCTTCCAATTCTCTCATATCTATTGACTGGGATTTCTGATTCAGAACTAAACATGATGGTCCAGTAAACATCACAGGAATCACAGTTGATTAGTTAAATATTTTGCTTTATTAATCTGCAGCCTGGCTTCACATTTTCTCTGATTTACAACGCATATTAAAAATCATAAGATTTGCCTCTGGTTACTTTAAACAGATATTACAAACGCTGCTTCTCTGTCTGCCTTGTCAAATGGTTTTCAGCAAACAGGAAGCTTTAGACAAGAGAAATTAGAGAGGTGTCAGGTATAGAATTTCAGTGACTGCATGTCTGCAAATAGCTTAAGGGGGAAGGCTTTCACTTCAATTTTTTCTGTTCCAGAGAATTCTCTGAATCCTCTTTACTCCTGATAATTTTGAAATGGCTCAAAACCAGTAGTTAATAGTTTTCTTCCACTCTTATTTTGAAAAGAGATTAAATTTTTCCTTTAGTGCAGAAGTTTGTGTAACGCCACGTAAATAGACCCATTAGAAAGGATCTGAGTGAGAAATAACATGCAATTTTTACACCACATTTGTATTTCTGCATTTGCTAGGACTTTCACCAGGGGCTACTGGAGAGTACACAGAAGATGTCTGACAATTGTCTGGCAATGATGTGCGTCCATCTATGAGACAGCATGGTAATATATGCCTGGATGGGAGGGTACTGGTGACTGCTGAAGGAGGACTACAGTGTCACAAAGACTGAATGGAAGCAGAGACTGAAATGCTGCTTTGACAGACCTGCATATTTATAGAGCTTCAACATTATTTTTTTTTTAATTAATAACACACCAGAGACTGGTAAGGTATTTAAGGACCCAATTCAACAAGCTAGTTAGACTAGACCAGGTGTTGCATCCTACACTCTGGTCACAAAAATCCCATTCAGCACAACAGGTTTGACAAGGAATATCTGCAAAGCTGCCCAGCAGAAAAGGACCTGGGACTGCTGGTTGGCATCATCTGAATATGAGCTAGGAATCTGCCCAGGTGGCCAAGAAGACCAGTGGTATCCTGGCCTGTATCAGCAATAGTGTGGCCAGCAGGACCAGGGCAGTTACTGTCCCCTTCTACTCTGCCTTGGAGAGGCCACACCTCAAATCCTGCACCCAGCTCTGGACCCCTCTGTTCAAGAAAGACAGAGTTGCTGAAGAGTGTCCAGAGAAGGGCAGTGGAGCTGGGGAAGGGCAACAGAAGCTGACAAGAAGCCACTGAAGAAGCTAGGGATGTTAGCCTGCAGAAAAGAAGGTTCAATGAAGACTTTATAATTTTCTACAAGCACCAGAAAGGGGGTTGTAGCCAGGTAGGGGTCAGACTCCTTCCCAGGTAACAAGTGAGAGGAACAGGAAATGGCCTCAATCTGCGCCAGGGGATGCTCAGGTTAAACAACAGGAGGAATTTCTTCCCTGAAAAGGTCGTCAAGCACTGGAGTAAGCTGCCCAGGAAGGTATGGAGGCACCATCCCCTGGGGCTGTTCAGGAAGTTACTTTGTATGACATTTAGCACCATGGTGTACTAGACAAGGTGCTGAGGACTCAAAGTTTGGGCTCAGTGATCTTGGAGGTGTTTTCTAACTAAATAATTCTATGATTCTATGATTTATTTCGTCCTTATCATTTTTCACAGACTTAATATTATGCTCCTTAGACTGCCTTCTCCGAGTTCTAGACTACTACTGGTAGACAGACAGTATTGGTACTTCCTGACATGACATCTTTTGATTATACCTACTAGAAAACCCTGTTTTTAGACAAGATCAGATATAACTTGAAAATAACAGTAGATGAAGTAGTCAACACCCAAAATATAATTCCATATGCATCTCTGTAAAAAGCAGGTCTTCATTTATATAATGTGAAAAAAACCCCTATATATATTTTTATTGCAAATAGATCATTTAACTGTGACTTTGACTACTACCTGATGGCTAAAATATGAACAGAAGGAAAATCCAGCTGCAGAAATGCTTTAAATCTTATTTTCATTTCAAAGATCAGAACATCAAATCTTCTGCAACAATATCTGGTAGAGTTTCAGACATGGGTGCAAGGTTTTAGATAGACAAGTCCCTTTATTGTTGTGAAGGGAGCTCTGTATATAAATTTCTATGCACCAGGCAGAAAATAGATCCCTTCTGTTGCACAAACCATGTCACTTACTTCTAACAGAAGTCACTGCCCCAAATACTCATATGCTCTGTAAATCTATCTCAATCAGTTAGTCACAATACCTGACTATATGCCTTTTCAAATGCTAATTTTAGCTATTCCCCTGTAAGTAAAAAGATGTCTTGAAGGTCAGTAAAGGATTAATAAAGGAAAACACAGAAAGGCTGGAAGAGCTTGTGTTCAGAGATGTGTGAAGTATAACAACCAGTTTTCTCAAAGAGTGTACCATTTAACTCAAAGGTGAAGATTTTAGCCATCTTTAAACATAAGGATTCATTAAGAATACAAATTCAGAGGTCTTTGCTGAGTGGTTACCCCAGTCCTTCCATTAGATGTACCAGAGAATGGCAAATGATCTTCTAACTGAATCAGCGGCAATTAGATTTGACATTTTCCATTTTCCTAGAGCTAAAATGCATGCAGTAAAATACTCCATGGACACAAACAAACAAACAAATAAAAATAAGCATGTTTCCTTCATGTATTTGTTATAGAAAGAAAAAAAATATAAGACTCTGGTGATATGACCATCTTTTCAGTAAAATTTACTGAAAATTTTATAAGAATTTTTTATTTTTACTAATATCTAGCATGGCAAATATTATCAATTGGCAAACTTATTTGAAAGAGAAAAGAGTTCTAACAATAGTTACCTGTTTCTTCTGTAGCAAACATCTCATCTTCATCTCTTGCCCTTAACCACTTATTAAATGGTTCCCTCTGGCCTTAAATGTAATTTTCTCTCACTCCACTGAAAAGAAATATTTGTCAATCACAGCAGAAGAAAATCTTTCATAAAGTGTACTAATTGTCTAAAGGCTGGAAAACATGTAAATTCTTGTTTATTCTCTGCACTAATTCTTGACATTTTGATTAATAATTTAAATGTGCCCATTTTTCCTTCTCCCAGTTAATCCATATATCTTAATATGAGCCTTATCAGGGCTGGCCTACATAAACACAGAAAAAAACCCCTATTTTGTCCATCATTTAGCTACAAGATTTTCCTCAGCTCTAAGACAAGAAGCATAATCTTTTTCAAAGAAGAAATGCAGTGACTCATTCTAGCCGCATATGCAGTGTGGTTGAGAAAGAACCAAGTGTTTCTGCCAAGATACCCTCCTTACATATGAATAATTTATTTACCTGGCAAACATCCACCTCACATCCTGTCTGAACCTCCAAAAATTGCAAGAATTGCTTATTGGAACCTTAATCAAAATTGTCTTTAACAATATTTTTGTCAATTTCTGCATCATTTTTGGATGCAGTTTAAAATTTAGTTTTTGAAAGGTTCCTGGTCCATTTTAGCATGTCCTTAATCCACATCTCTTTTTTGGTCCTCTTTGGTCCATTTTTGTACTGTAAATGTTGGAGCATTGCTCTCCCTTTACAAATTCCTTTACCAAATAGTCGTATTTTTTTTTCCACTCAGAGTCTCATTTTAAATGCTAAAAGGGAACATATTTCCTCTATTCATTCACCCTTACTTATTTTGTTAAAAAGTGGAAGAAGATAAATATATTTATTGTTTAATCCTTGCAAAAGTTAATCCTGGAAAATACACACACGCACACAAGCATGGCTTTCTGTTAGACATAAGAAAATGACTTTTTTTCTTTACGATTGTGAATACAACTAAAAAAATCCAGAACTGCTTCCAACTCAAGTACTTTTCAAAGTGAACAATGAGTCTGAAAATGAAACAAAGGACGTGGAAGAGTGCTATAGACCTAATTTTTTTCTCCCTATGTAATTAACATATCATGCGACTGTGGATAATTCATCTTTTCTGTATTCTTGCAGGATGGCATTTCCCTCCCTGCACATGTCCAACAAAATAACATCACTCAAAAGAGTTCATTGTTCAATACTTGGTTTTGTTTCTAAAATGAAGGAACATTACCTCCAGTTACAACTAGTTACAAAAACTGTAATCACACTCACCTTGTATGATCTTTTCATTTAAAAGGTCAAAGTAAATCCAGGAATATTTTAGGAAAAGAGAAATTTGTTCAATTTTTACTGAAAAAAAATATTTGGAGGTTGTTATGTCTATGTTCCATAGAAATCATTAAAAGCTCTGAAGCCACTACAAGTGCAGATGAACAAACTATCAAAACAATATATATGAAGAGAAAAATGTTGTATGTAATGACCTTATTATTTCTAATCAGAACAGGGAATTTCATGCAATTTTACAGAGGTATGTTTTGTAACTTAGATCTACTTTTTTTTGAAAGCATCGTTAATATTTACAATGCTTGAATACTTTCTATTTTTTAAATAATTGCATAACTTCACAGATTTTGAATGAAAATAAGAAAAAAAGTCATGCATTTTGTACTTCAGAAAGGATTATTGTTGTCTAGGAAGTAGTAGTTTTTTGACAAGCATTAAAGTTCCGAGATTCCCACGTTCAGAGGTTATATTCCTGAAAGTACAAGGAAAATCTCTTCTATAAGAGAGAGTAATTTTAAATCCTACCTTTTCTTTGTAACATTGCCTCTCTCATTAGAAAGATATAAAATTGAATAACAGGTGTAGTCTGGCCATAGACCAAACTATAAACAGAATTAGTTCATTAGCATGAGGAAATCTTGTCCTCTTTGTTCATTAATTTAGATTTCAATAATTAGATTTGAAGTTGCAATTTTGTTTGTCTGTGTCTGGATGGTCAAAAATCAGCAATAAAGATGACACTAAGCAGATTTTTGAGCTGAAAACTCTGGAGTCATTACATGGAGTCACACTAATAAGGATGTCTTTAATTAATTCTGGTTTTCTGCAGGAAACTAAGAATGATATAATGTTATAATCTTACTAAAAATATGATGTGTATAAATGGGCACTGCTTCTTCTAGCAAATACTGGTAAAGCAAAATCTCAGAGTGTAGGAAGTTTTATGTTTTCATTTTTCTAACACATTTTAAAAAGTAAGATTATGCAGCAACCCAGTAAATTGATGTAAAAAGAATTTCTGTTAACATAGCTTTTGTAATTTTGAGACTGCCATAACATCCTTACATGATTTTTTTTACTACTCTAGTTACAGTGCAATATCAATATTAGGGCATGTGTCCATATGCTGTAACAGTAACAAATGATGCATTCAACCCTCATATTTTTACAGAATTTATTTGTATTCATGTGACGGTGGTCACAGGGGTTTTCAGGATGAGAGAGAGAGAATGTTGACTCCATGATTAGAAGGCTTGATTTATTATTTTATTATATATATATATTACATTATAACTATACTAAAAAGAAAAGGAAGGAGAAGGTTTCTCCAGAAGGCTGCTAAGCTAAGAATAGAATAGAAAGAACGATAACAAAGGAGCTCTCTCTGACTCTGTCCCAGAGAGCTCAGTCCTTGATTGGCCATTAATTATACACATCCATGATTGGCCAATCACAGGTCCACCTGTTGCACTCCACAGCAGCAGATAATCATTGTTTCCATTTGTTGCTGAAACTGCAGGTCTCAGAAGGAAAAATCCTATGAAAGGATTTTTCACAAAAGATGTCTGTGACATATTCATTTTATGCAAAATACATAAAAGAGTTAATGCTATTTTGCACAAATCAAATCACTTAAAATTCAGCGAGTCAAGCTAGTTTCATTCAGGATGAGTAAACACACCACATAATATTGTCAGACACTGCTATTGTTAACAATGTGTAAAATGGCAAGGAGTGGAGAAGGACTAAGTTCCTGACGTCATCTTTTTTGTAATAATGAGATAAGGAAAATAATGGTTTTGCACTGTAAAGTGCTGTAAAACAGCCACTGAATGTAACAGAAATTCTTTATCAAAGGAGTAATTAAACAGAGATGGTAATGGCTAAGTTAATTCAAAGCGCATTTCTACCCTACAAGAGACTGCAAAAAATAACATCATAGCACTTTCATGATTTAGCTTGCCTTTGTGAATTCCTTTGTAATGTTTTTTTTCTGCTGTTGCATTCTCCTGCTACCAGTTCATAACATGAAAAAAATTAATCAGAAAATTTTGTTATCTTTTTCAGCTCTTGTTTTATTTCTTTGGATGGGATTTTTGGGGGTTTTTTTGTTAGTTGTTTGGTTGGTTGGTTGGGTTTGTTTTTTGGTTGGTTGGTTTTGGTTGGTTGGTTGGTTGGGGTTTTTTGTTTTATTTTGCTTTGCTTTGCTTTGCTTTGCTTTGCTTTGCTTTGCTTTGCTTTGCTTTGCTTTGCTTTGCTTTGTTTTGTTTTGAGAGGTTGTTTCCATCCAATCCAATCTTAGGATTGGATCTTAGCATCTTAGCATTGGCATCTAGGGACCAAGCTACATTCTCCAGAGGTTCATATGAGTGTTAATCTGCCTGTCTGCAGCAAAGTAAAAGAATGCAACAAATTCAATACACATGATCTTTTATAAACAGAGATACATATGTGTGTACAGTTATCTCATTCACGTACACTCTGACCTTAATTCTCCTCACGGCTAAAGACAAGGCCCTGAGATGTTGGATGTGGCTGTAACAGAGCAGAGAGCTGTCTGAGAAAGCAGGCAAATGTCATTGTGCTTTTCAGTTCAGCAGGGTGCCAGGACAGTGACTGACAAAAAAGATGCAAGTTCCTCTGCCTAACTTAACAGCTTTTTCTTTCCGTTGGCCAGTACCATAACTTTTGAAAGGCTCGTCTGGTCCTTTTGCTGTCTTGGGCATTATCCTGAACATAAGTGTTCAGGATTTTGCTCTGTATCACATTATGAGGACGTCAAGGATATGTTAAAGAATTGATGGGCATGGGAATCTGAGAAAAAAGACTGCTGAAAACTTGCATTTTTGAACATCTGCACAACTAAATATAACTAAATCTTGCCTTTCTTATCCCTACAAGCAGAAAGCATGAATGCCACTTTTTTTTTGCCTTGCAACTCTGCCCTTTAAGTTTCAGTTTAGACAGGTAGGGAGACTGTATAGACAGCTGTCATTGTCACCAGTGTGGTTCCATGTCAGGCTCAATTATCCAAGTTTTTACTGTGTAGGTGTCTAGATTAACAAGCCTAAGAAACCACACCTAATTTGTAAGTGAAATAAAGAAAATCACCAATACCTGAAGACATTCATTTCTCTGTGGACAGTTTGGTAATAATAAATTTCTAAAAAGTAATTTGTGATTAAAGTAACCATGGACATGCCACCAGGTAAAAACTGAAAGCTAACGGAAAGAGTAATGAGATTTAGAGACATAAAAAAATTGCTTCTTTCATTCCCTCCTGTGGTCCTGTATAAATTGGACTTCTTAATGGCTATTAATGCTGTGATGATGAAGTCCTGCTTGTGGTAAGAGAAGGCAACAGAGGAAGGAATGAGATATTTTTGGCCTTGGTGTTACTGGAAGGTGCAGTGCGCTTGAGAAATCCAGGTTGCACAGGTAAAAAAACTAAACAAAACAGCTCCTCCTAGTAGAGCATAAAAGAAAACAAATAAAATTAAATCATTTTTGTTTTCAATATTATTAATTAGGATATTTAAATCCTGACATTGAGAAGTCAAGCTTTCCTTTATAATAGTTATATTTGAATTCATAGGAACCATCATCTGCGCACTAGACAAGCCATTTTATTTTATTTCTTAATGTTCAAAATAATTACTCTGTAGTCCTGACACCCGTTACCAAAGAAAAACTCTGTTTTATGATTTCTGAAAAGGCCATGAGCTACACATTTTTTGCAAAACAATGTGATAGTCGAGGCAACAATTCAGCAGGTACTAGATTTGATCACATGTATAATCTTGCATTCTTTCAAGGGCCTTGACAGTGAATGTGCAATTTGAATACTACCTAGCAAATAGAAATTTTCTTTTCAAATATTTCCGCAGATCAGATGAACGATTATAGATTCAGTCTTGTTTTCATTAAAAAGTGCATTAAAATGGCACTTTTAATTTAATTTGTGTTTGTATATTAGAACAAAATTTGTGGAAATCTTAATCTTTGGCCAGTACCTTTTAGCAGGACCATTTCAATGCCTAGAGCTAAACAGCTGTTTCCATGATGCTGAAGCACATCTCTAAGTTCATGCATTCTGTATTCAGAAGGTTACATGCAAGCATCAAGTTGAAAATCCAAATTGTGAAATCTGAAGGAAGGAAAAACCTTGATTTAAATATAGATCTCTGAATTACTGTGTGAATATGCCTTCATGTTCTGGTGGAAGCTCAGTTCGTGTAGATCGTTTGATCATCAGATCAAAAAGTGCCACTTTAGGTTTGCCTGTAGAATAACCGAAGACATCAGAAGGATATCTTGTATCTGGATCACATCTTTCACTGCACACTTCTATAACTCGCTGTCTCTAGACGTAGCAATACCATTGTCTAGTCACTGAATAGAATCCACTTCTATCAGTGCCAGAAAATAGTAGCATTCACTCAGAAACCCCCAGAAATCCAAAATTGCATGATGATGCAATACTTCAGGAATCTCTTAATAATACATGTCAATGACTTAAAGTTCATTTCTCAATAAGAAAGAGGAAAAAAAAAACCAATAGTGATTAATATATACTTCTTCAGTCTCTTCAGAATTTTCCAGCCAATCTGTAGAAGAAAATTGTATTCATACTACAGCATTTTACAGGCAAGCAAAAAATTAAATGATGAACATTTCTGTATAAAACTATTTAGAATTTCACAGAAATTGCTTTAAAACTCATTATATTTCTCTAAAACCTTTATTTTTGCTTCCCATTCAATTCTACAGAACCTTCCAGAAAGAAATACTGTTTTTAGAAGTGCAGGCAACAGAAAAACTTCCTGAGAAAGAGCTCCTCTGGGGCCACAGACAGAAAAAAAGCATATTCATCTGAATACAAAGAATCAGAACACTGTTATAAATGTTCAAAATTACTTTTCCCTTTTCTCCACTGCTAGAATGGAAAAACGAGCTATTTCCATAAACCTGCCAGCATCTTTATTATCTAAAAAGTTATTTTTAATTTATTCCTCACATAAGAAAACTTACATCTTCCAATCTAAATATAGACTGTGAGACTGTCTTATCCTGCAGCCAATCAAGTAAGGTAGGTACTCAAATAAAAATGAAAAGTCTGAGAATTCTAAAAGCAATAGAAGTAGGTCACAATAAGACTTACATATGATTAAGAGAAAGTTTCAGTAACAAAGGTATTCTTGTTAATGATCTGTAATTTAATCAGCTTTCTCAAGAGGAAAAATTGTCTCCACGCAAGGTGTAAATTGCCCCATACAGGGCCAATCACTGAAGATAGAAGGTTTTTTATGTGCCCTATCCAATGTACTTAAAGGAAAAATCCTTGCAGTGGAGCAGTTCTCAGGTGCACATTAGATAGTTACACATTGCTGGCCCTACTTAGTTGCATTAGATTTAAAGCAAGAGGCGCCACTTTCATGAGATTGGTAGAGAAGCACTTGCCCACTGAATGACCCACTTCGGTCATTCAGAAAAGGAAAATAATCAGTACCTGGAGTCTTAATTGCACAAGTTTCATTTCTAAAAATCTGAGCCTGGAGATTGCGGCAGCCCTGCCTCTGTTTACTTTTAGTTATTTAATTTTATTTAAAATGATAATATTGTGTCTATTTTGAAGTTAAAATTGCCATCAGTGGCAGACATGTGGAGAATGCCCTGCTGGTTTGCAGTAACAGCACAAAAGAGTGTTACATCTTTGCTTGTTTGGTATCTTTTTTCTAGGTTTGAAGTAACAAAAGCTGCTTGCAGGAAATGAAGAGGGAACTGTTGCACACTCTTGGTCTTCTCAGCTGAATTTCTACTTTCAGGGGTCAATTTGGAGCTCATGTTCTAAAAATATCTGTCAGAATCTCAGGTGCATTTTCAAGGACCTTGGTGTGATTTCATTAGTTGGTTGTCAATAGCAGGAGATGACGTCTGATTATATTTAGACTAAAAGTCATGCAGGAATTACAATGTGCTTTTGCACAGTAGTTAAGAGTTTTGGAGGAATGATGAGCTACAGACATCCTTTCTAAAACATGTACAACTAAATAAAGGAAGACATATTTTAAAAAAATTACATTTCCTAAAATTTTATAGATACAATTGAAGCATTAATTTTCTTCAGCAATTCCAAACCACTTAGCTAAACCATGCCATTTAACTTCTGCATTCTTTGATGTATTTAGTAACCTTTCTTTCAGCCTAATTTACAGTTAGCTATCCTTTTTCAATCTATATTAACTCCTATTTAGATATTTAGTGTGCCTGTGCCTAATTTGTTATGTATTTTGACATATTATTTGAAGAACAACACCCATATAATCTATAAGAGGCTTCTAATATAATGATTTGTTAATTTAATTATCACATTTTAAGAAGACATTTTTTGTAGTTTCTATTTAGCACTTGGGCTAGAGAAACAAAGAACTTAGCGCAACTCTATGCATCTAGCAAAGACCAATATGGATCCAACATTCAATTGTACTTGCATATGATTTAAAATTTTTGGTTGGATACCCATATGGGTAAAGGAGAAACAGTATGATTAAACAGGAGTGTGGATACTTAGGTATGCAAGGGAAATGCTAGCTATTTTTAAGACTAATGGCATACCTGCATTTTCAGTTTCAGGAACCACTAAGTAATATTGTGATTTCCAACCATCCCTGTCTCTTACATTTCCCGTAAAAAACCCATTTCTTTATTTCTCTTCTAATTCTTGTTACTTCTACACAGGGGAAGCATTGAGCTGCATAACTGCCTTTCATTTAAAATTTATTGGCTAATAATAGCACATTTAATATGTAGATGTGTTTACTAGGTCTTTATAAACCATTATTATATCAGCTCAGAATAAGTAACTCCATTCACCTTTCACTCTTAGATATAATTTTACTTTGGAAATCCCCATGCACCCATTTTTTAGTCATTTCGTTTAATAGCCATTTTTAACCAAAAATATACAATAAATAAAATATTAGTATTTCTTGAGAGTCTTAAACACTGAACTTCAGAAGCAAATTTCAAAAATATATCTCCTGTAGCTGACCTCTAGGATACCTCTCATGAGAATAAATATGCTGAACACACCACTTTAACTATCATATCAATATTAATAAAATATTAGTACTATTATAACACATTCAGATACTAATGGGGTCAACAACTTAGTCATTTTCTTTTAGGAAATACTGAAGCTATATCTATTTTATAAATAAGTAATGGCAGTTCTCAAAGCTACACATATCAGCACTGATAATTTAGACTTTCTGTTGCATAACCTTTGAGAAGGAGAATATTAGGAGAACATTTATCATTTTTGCAACTGTCTAGAAAAAAAAAGCCCATAGAAATGTAAAAGGACAGAGGACAGTATTTCCACCTCAGGCTAGGAACTTTTAAGATCCTACATCAACCCTGTCTGCTTGAGGTTCTAATCCTGTTACCACATCTCAGTTCCAAGAATTTTGCACCATTTTTTCTTGATCCTTGGTAATTTCTATTAAATTTAGAAGATTTTTGGAAGATTTTTTTCCCCATCAGTCTCCTTTGTCTCTTCAAATTCTGCTTCATTAAAGTTGATTAGCTCATGAAAACATATATATGTTTTCATATATAGAAGAGGGTATATAGACTCATTCCTGTGTTTGCTTTGTTCACTTTTTATATAACAACTGAGTTTCTCCTCTTCCCATCAACTAGAACAATGGAAAGTGTTCATACAGAGGTACATGTCTCATACTTGACACTGAACTTTGGATTGTGGAAGAAATGGTGAAATACATATCTGTATGGGACACTTCTGGTTTTGCTTTTTTTGCAGCATTTGTGGAGCTGTTGAATTTGTGTCTTCATTTGATTTTTGTGGCTTTATCTTCAAAAGCATAAAGCACTGATCTTCAGAGAATGAGCTTAACTATTGGGACTGTCAAACAAATATTCTGTGAATAGTTAATTATCTAAATGTATCCATAGATACTAGATGGCACACTGAAAAAAAAAATCAATGTTTCATTCTTCAAAGATAAGGGTTTATTTGTTTGTTACTTCAATATGTTTACATTCACTTACAGCCAACACAATTCAAACTATTTTGAAGAGAAATCTCATAGAAATGAAAAAAAAAATAAATCTGAGGTGGGTATATAATGAAGAATTCTTCTTAAGCATAGAGAACATTCCCTTTACGTTATACATGTAGCACTTACAGCTATTTTGTAGGGGTAAGAACCACAGGAAAAACTGCACAATCAGGTGAATTACCTTGTGACAAGTTAATTTTATGTGGTTCTTACCTGCCCTCTACTCATGAATCCATCACTTGGGACTCTCTTTAGCATCCAAAGCCTGAACAGCCTCAGATATATGCCATCCTAACTCTAAGCTCCAGCTACACAGTATAAAAAATTGTTTTGCTATGTCTACCCAGACAAATGAAATAAACCAACCATGACTCACTGAGTATGATGTTGTCTTCTGTGGCTGCAACATTTGGAAAGAAAAACATAGGTTTGAGTGTCCAGGTACACATATATACATGAAACTAATTTCCTAATTTTAAAAACTTCTAAAATAGTTTGTTCAAATAGGCTTTTTGTGATATACAGAGGGTCCTCATTGGTATGTAATCAGTGTAACAACTTTCAGAAACAGAGACCTTCCAGTCATGAGCACAGTACACACCTCATATGTCATTCATTCATCTATTCCACAGGCCTGTGTGCCTGTCTCAAGCTCACAATGTTTCAGGGATGAACAGCTGCTGGTGAAATTGCCCTGCACCCAGGAGAAGTGCTGCTTCAAAACAACCACTTCTGCCTTCATTGAGAGCTCTGTGATCAGCTGTCAGACTTTGCAAATGACCAGTAAGGCTTTAAAATATAAGATCTCATCTGGAACATTCCCAGGTAAATATGTAGCCCCCCACTACACTGTGATTAATCCAAATCAAATTCTGATCATCTCCTGTCTTTGCAGCACTCAGTAAAAACCCTAATGAAGAGCAATGCTGAGATTTTCATTAGTGACTCTGGAAAGGAAATTTCACAATAACACAACTGTCATAAGGGTTCTTTTAAAACAGATATCTTATCATGTGCATTTGCCACAAGAAGAATAAAATATCCTCTAAGGTTCTCTGAGGTCAGATTTCGTTCTCCTACATAATAGATCCATCAACAAGTGCTCTTGGATTTTTTTGACTAGGAGAATGAGCCAGCAGTGTCGGCTACCCACACACCTAGCTGGGATTGAACCTCTCCCAGTACCTGTTCCCCCACTTCTGTTCTTTTCCAGCATTGCCTTTCCTACAAAGCCTTTTGTGGAAAAATAGATATGGATAATTTTCAGCACAGCAGCATAAATTCTGAACGAATTGTGCTGTTGTACCACAATTTAGCTGATGAATATGCAATAAATAGCCTTACATTCCTTACAAGGAATCTGTTATAGAACCTCCAGTTTATGATATTGAAACACTTTTTAGATTATTTATAAAAATCTGGCAGATTTAGCTAAGCTGAGCAATTTACCTATTAGGTAGTAAAATGGAAGTAAAGGAAGAGCATTTTAAGGATTTCCTAAAGATCACACTAAAAGAATCTAGCACAAACCATTGATTCTAAATCTCTTAAATCCCATTTGAATTTTGGTTTTGTGATTTTGTGGATTGTTTTTGTTCTGTTTTCTTTTTTTGAAAATAATATGACAACCAAAACAGCAGGTAATATGTTCACTGCCAACATTATTTCAGTAGTGATTTTGTCCAGCCTTCTAAGAAGCCAAAGAACAAGAAACTTGTAAGCATTCCCGCTAATTTAAGGACTTAGAAACAAAGTATTTGGCCTAATTTCCAGGGAATAAGTAGTGTTTCACACTAGTCATTATGGAATGCAGTCTGCACTCTGAAGGAGTCTGGACTCTTTCAGAAAAATATGAAACAATCGTGTTATTTCATAAATGTTAAAAACTAATGACTAATAATAACTAATAACTAATCAGAGAAACATTGGCTCTGTATTCACTCATCTCACCTTTTGCTTTCATAAGAGGAGGAAACCAGAATTTTTTTATGGAAAATGAAGTATCATTTGTGTCTGTGAAGGCTTTCTTAGTTGACAGAGGTGAAATAAAATCTGCAAGCAAATGATTTGGGATGACAACCAAACTATATAAACTTATGTTATAGAGAGAAGGGCAATTTTGAGAACCTATTCTGTCCTATTCTAGTCTGCAACTTTTTTCCTAACCACACAGTGCTAGCATGTTGAATTGGTTTTCAAATCACAGGAAGATTTTTCAACATTTGCAATAACAACAAGTTAAAGAGCCTCAAAAACTACATCCCCAAACATGTTTTCAAATATAAAGTTCTTTATCAGTTTATTAAGAAGCTAATTGTGAGGATCCTATCAAAAAACATAAAGTCTATTCAGTCACCTCCTTCCCTGTATTCATTCTGTCATCATTCTTGATGACAAGTAAACCTGCTACATCCCCTAGCTTCAATGGTTACAACAGGAGCTATTTTCAAAGGGACACAGGTTTTTAAAATAATAAAATGTACTACAAGAAATAGAATACTTTCTATTCCTTAATCTCTGGTGGCATCTTCATTCTGCCATTATGAAGCATTATTTATATGCGCATAATATCTAAAAATTAGTGCCAAATCGACTGGCAAAAAACCCCACAACTCATTTCCTAGCCAAAGCATCTGATTCTTGTTTCATTTGCAATGGATTTGTGTACATGGAATACAATAAGCAATTCGATGTTTATGCTTTAAAATATAGTTGATTCTGTTTAAAATGAATTTAAAGACAATTTACAATGAGTTAAAACTAATGACAGATAAATTAAGAAAAACAACTTTTTGGCAAAGCTGAGTAGGCTCAAAATAAATAAAGTACTTAGTGAAGTGAGTGGGAAAATTACACTAAATGATTAAGTGTTGAATCACCATCCTATTTATCTCACACTGTCATTTTTAAAAATAGCTTTCAGCGTGCATGTTTGCCATTTTTCCTACAGCAGGAACACTGTCATATATTTTTTGAAACACGTTTTTTCTATTCAGTAGGCAAGAAATGTCACTGTTGATCATAGCTTTGATCCATCTCTGAGATTGCAGTTCCCTTCCACACAAGGGCCAGTAATTGGTGTAGTCTCACAATAACTGAAATATTTCATAGGGTTCCTAGCAAAGGAAACTACTAGCTAAGTAGTGTGAACTCCCTTATTATCTCTGCTGTGCATATTGTAAGATATGGACCAGAAAGGGTTCTCTTGACCATCTATGATCTAAAATAAATACAAAGCAGTGAATCACCTCACACGCTACAAAAATATTTTTTTAGAAAGAGAAATAATCCTCTTTTTTAATATTTTTTAACCTGATGGGTTGTCCTATATGTCACCATCATTTATAAAAATATAATAATGTAGCCTGATACCACTGGCCCTAAAAGGAAATTGCTAATGCTAAATTATCTTCACTTTATACTTTTCAACACACCTACAACAGTAATACTTTGTGCCATTATTGTTGTAGACTGAAGTCTATAGATAAATATGGCTAATTTTCTGGTCTTTTCCCTAACCCCTAAATGGAGGCAATGATCCATGTATCTTGCATGCAAATTCCTGAGGCCAGTTAGTTCACTTCAGACGTAATCCATCCAGAAAGATCTACCTCTCTGGATCATGTTCTGTTCACACAAATGCTTCTCACTTCATGCATTTGACATCCACTCCCATGAGAGTTTTTGGAAGGGAAATGTTGCAGTCTTACCTAAGAAGTATTTAACATTCCTGATCTCAGGAGAATGGACTACCGAGAAATTGCAAACTAGAATAAAGTCCACTGTGGCTGGTTATTGAATTTCTTGTGTCTGTTATGGCTCTATCAGGATTATAGAACATTTGCTACCATTTGCCTAAAAAAAAGGCTGTGTGTTGAATGAACTAGACAGTTTTTAATCTGTAAAGAAAAATTACCTAAAATCAGACATTCAAACAAAGTAATTAAGAGAATGGGTTTAGGAAACAATTTTCCATTTTAGCCAGGCACTTAAAAAAGTGTAATGGTAGGCAATAGGAATGCAGAGCTCTATAATTTTTATGGAGGTTAGTAAGAAATCAACAAAATTTGAGGTATGTTTATGCTATACAAAACAAGGACAGTGTTCTATCACACATGTTGACATTAGTTATGAAAAAAATCATCTCCCCTGCTACTTCTCCCAAGGAAAGGAATTTATAAGAAGCTGTTTGTGTGCAAAGATGAATGGCTACTATTATGCATAGTACATCAGGAAAAATAGTTTGGTCTGAATTCATCCTGGGGGTAATTCTATCACCTACGAAAGACTCTTACCAACAATGTATAAAGCTTATCCATTGTGAATATTTTTTATTTATACACTATTTCTCATATAAATTATTTGTTTTTTGTGAATATATTTGTACTTAACAGCTGACCATGAAATTTCCTGTTGCATAAGACTGCAAATCAGGTGCATTAACCTCACACCTTCACCACCCTAAGCTTGGTCTTGTATGAACCTGATGTTTCAGGATTTTCCTTTGCATAAACTACTCCTTGACAGTATCTGAAAACAAATGTAAAACAGCCCTTAAAATTTTGCAAAAGTACAAGAAAGAATGAAGTGCTATCCTTACAATGTGATCTGTCATTACAGTTGCCACTATCTAGGCATTTTTCAGTTTCATTTAATTTCCAGAAATCTTGTATAATTACATGTCCACATGTTCAGTTAACAGGTTTATGTGTTAATGGAAAAAAACCAACCAAACAGTACAAAATACAGAGTGTAAAGGGCTACAAAGTACACCAAAGGCAAGTTTTCTGGTATAATATAGCGCTTTTTTCCCCTTACAAATGTACATTTTGCCTTCTTTTATGTTTAGTACATTATAATGCATAGCCATAACAACCTGTGAAAGAAATTGAAAATAAAAAATCGTCATGCTCAGGAATTATTTAATTTAAAGTAAATGTTGTCTATACACTGCAGTGACCCAGATTTGAATCTGTAAAGACTAGCATTGGGCTTTGACTTAGCAGCATGGATTGCACAGGGATAATTTTGGAAAAGGTACTGAGAGGCCTGTGTGCATTCTGTTGGATAGAATAGTAAGGCCAGCTTTCACATTATCTCTAAAATCATTCTATCTCAAAAGCACAGAATGTTTCCAGTTTACTATTTGGTGCCTGATATATGAAATAGAGCCATGATCTCACAGAACTGAAGGAACATTGTTACTCAGTGGGAAGGGCAGGGGAAACCAGCTAATTTAAAAAATAATGATTTAATAGTAATGAAAACAGCTCATTTCACACTCCTAGGGGAAAAAAACTAAGGAGGAACCAAGCAGAGTTTTGAGATTCTGTAACATTATTCCCTAAAAAATTAAATTTTTTTCTTTCAATCGAAAATTAAATCAGCATTTTTCTAGCCATTGAAAAAGAAAAGAAAAATATGGTAAGCCTATTTCTGTTTAAATCTCTTTTGAGTAAAAGAAACACCAGGATACATACCCTGGCTCAGTCTAGGATTCAGTTCCAGGAGCACCTGATCAGACGCTCAACAGCGAGCACCTGAATGGCCTCACTGAACCAAATGCAAGTATTCACAAGCTTCAGGATATCTACATACTTCAGTACTTTGTAGGTAGAATCTAAAAGTCCTGCTTCTGTGTTAGACACTGTGTAGGAGAGGAGTGCTGAGGGACAAATTTTGGATTATGAAACCACTCTTGTGCTACTTGATGACCTTGCTTGATGGGCAGACTCTATTGACTCTACTGAGGACAGTATGATTTCCCCTCCCAAAAAAACTGATTGTTGTCTAAACACTCCCCAAATGTCAGTATCATTTTCATGCTAAAGGTAATGCTCTGTTTTCCAAAAAGCAGAACTAAATGAATTTAAATATAGAAGTAAAATAAAGGTTATAAAAAAAATTAAAATCAACTAGAAAAAACAAATCAAAGGCTTTTTATGTAGAAAACATATATGCAAAACTGAGTTCAAATCTCAGGTATTGCCATCTGCATTCAAACCTCATAATAAATTATTTATCACACCTTCTAAAATTCAGAGTTTCTCCATTTTCTTGTATATTTAAAGTGTCATATAACTAGAAAAGATATTATAATTGTTGTGTGTGAAGACAGTTCTATGGGATGAAGGTATTAGGTATCCCATATTTTCTGTTGAATAAATGAGAAAAGCAATGATATGTGCCCACCAAAGCAGCCAAAAATTCTGAAGGTGTTAGGGAACAGCCTAATGAATTAGTGTTCACAAAGGTAAAAGATGAAGCCTGGGAAGGGCATCCCAAGGGATTTAATATTTTCATGCAAGAGTTCTGGCAGAGTGACTGCAGAGGGGTGGGCAGTGGTCATGGAAACAATCACTCTGTCATTCCTCATTTTCATAGAAATACAAAAGTCTTTCTGCTTTATGCTCTGCCTCTCCATCCTCCTCCAAAAGGAGATCTGACACCTGAGCTGAGTGACAGGAAGGTTATGCTGTCATATTTCTTTATGTGTCACATTTCTTTAATAGGTTAATAATCTCATACACCCTCCTTTTCTTCATGGAATGTCTCAAGCCCTATTGATGTGTGTACATTTTTTTCTGGATTTTATCATGACTGACTCCCAAAGCAATGCTGTTATTCCTTCGAAGCTGCAATATTGAGCTGTAATTAGAGTCAATTTTTTTACATATTTTTTACATGTGTCTAAAAATATCCAGCAAGTCAGCATAGACAGTGCCAGGCACAGTATTCTACTTGCAGCTCAATCTATTACACACCACAAATATAAAGAACTGCTGACAGAAAATCTATGACTTAAAATACAACAAAGAATACATTAATGTAAACAGGTAGTACTCAAATAACCTGGAATTTATTATACTTTATACTGGAAGCATAAGTTTAGTATACCAAAGATCACTGTGGAGGGATTGCCTTTTCTCTCATGTTCAGGTAGAAGTTTATCATACTTCAAATAAGCATTTTTAAATATACAGAAATCTTAATTAATAGGAAAATAACAATCTGCCACTTCCTTTTTTACTGCACACTTCCATTACATATCACAGCTACTGGAAGTTAAGAATAAACTGAAAACCGATGCCAGTCTTTTTGTAAAGTTAAAAAAGTAGAATTGTTAATCACAGCAGAGATGCTGCAACTATTTTATTTTTATTAGGATATCTATTTCCTGTTAGTTGCAAGTTATAAAACTTTCTCTCAGGAACTCTGCAATTAATGCTGTTTTCAGGTCATGCATGTGACAAGACATTTGCTGCCCACAGAAAACTAAGTGTCTGAACCATGTCATGGCCAGAAACAGTGTCCAATAGTCAGGACTTCTGGTATCCATATCTGTCACTGTCCCTGCTCTCCCCTGCTCCCATGTTACCCGGTTATAATAAAGATACAGCACATGAGTGTACTAGGTTAATGTCCTCAACATGAGTGTACTAGGTTAATGTCCTCAAAGTGTCAATACAAAGTGTTCTAGAATTAAAGGTCTCTAGAAGAGTAAGATGTAACACATATTCTTCTGACAAATAGCACTATTTCACTTGTTTAGGCATAAATCAATCATTTAAATCATTGATAGTAACAAAACTCAGCACAGTTAATGTTTAATGTACTGTAAAAAGACTAGATGCAGGAATACCATATTCAGGAAAAAAGTAATCTCACAATAGGAGAGCATGTAGGTTCCAATTATTGCCTACTTAACATTTTCATTTTCTGCAAAATTATTTTGTGAGTCCCTAGGAATTATTTAATAACCAGTTGTGAATGATGTCACTCCATTTATGTGTCATCTTCTGTATCAGTATCAGGTCACCTGTGCTGAAGATGTACAACATCTCCCATAGGGTCAGATGAAAAGAAAAAAATTCTCTTGTATTATGCCTTAGAATGATGTAAAGCAGGTCATGCTCTTCAAAGATGTCTTCTGTATAATTCAAAGGAAAAGTTCAAATTGGATTTTTGACAGAAACTTCTTCTTTAAAAGCGCCCTTGTCTGAAAAGAGATACAAGACTTTCCAACATATTTTGATGTCATCTCACATCAGTATTGACAGTGTTTTGACTGCTGCAGAAAAAAAGAGAACAATTCACAGTACTTCAGCTAGATTTTATTGACACATTTCACTGTGCTTGGAGTATTAACAAGAAAGAAACGTGCTGAAGACTTATAAGCCTTTCTGTATGCACTCTGCTGACCAACAGCCTTTCTTGTGGTAGCATCATTTTTTTTAAACAGAGGCGATATCAACAATGGGAATCAGAGTGGCTGCAACACAAATAATTGTGGACATTACAAAAGGAGACTTGTGTTGAAATTTGGTTTACAGCTTCTGATTTCTCCTAGCCTGTGGGTTCTTAGTGGGGGAAGAATTCTTATACAAAAGCAGGCAGCTGTCCAGGCGTCAGGCTGCAGGGAGGGCCTGAGTTTGGTACTGGTATGGGAAGGCAGTGGAGACAACAGCTGTGTGAGGTGCAACCAGACCAGGTGGATGATCTGCTCAGCCTAGTGACAGAGCTAAGAGGAGACAGAGGGGTTAAGAAGTATCAGGGACTCAGAGCAGGAGACTGAATGGTGGGGCCATTTCCTACCATCCCAGAGAATATGCATTAGCCAGCTGCATCACCAGAGGGGAGAAATCCCCTACCATCTTTACCACTAGCCTGGAGGAGGGGGCCTAAAGGGCAGGTCAGCAAGAGGAGTTTAGGGGTGACAGAGACACAATCGATCAGATTTCTGTTCAGGGTACTCCCTCCTAGCCGCTAAGGTGCCCTCAATATATATGAGGCTCTGCAACTTGAGGGCCAGACACACAGCAATGGAGGTGAAGGTGCATCCAAGCTGTAGGCCTAGGGCCAGTCAGTCAAGATAAAAAGAAGGGTATTTCAGAAGGGTATAACAGGCCAACGGGACCTAGCCCGTAGGGAAGCCTGCTGCCTCCCTAGGTCCCAGGGTTAAAGATACTTACCCATTTTTCCAGGCTGGTGTGGCCCTTTGATTATTATCCATTACTAATTTTTTTTTCAAATGGGTGATGAAGTTCTAACAAGAAGTCTGAGGACTATCAAGAGGGACCTCAGCTGTCTGAGGATGACTGACAGAGAGATCTGGAGCACAAGCGATCTTATCCTCTATTCTGTCAGTTATGGAGAATGACAGGGTTAGAACAAAGAAAATTGTATATATTCATACCTGACTCTGAGCTTGGCAGCACCAGCAGAATTTGGGAGGTTTTGCTCATGGATTGGTTTTGATCATGGACAGGCTTACACAGCACCCGGCCTGTTGGCAACAGATGGGGCACAACAGACTCAAAGAGGGAAAAGGTTGTAGGCTTCATTGAGAGAGGTTTAAGCTAGAATTGAAGGGGAAAGAGGATAAAATCAGGATCATTGGAGGTAAGACTAGGGATGGCATTTCACTTTTTGAAAGACAGTGTGTTAGAGAGGTCCTTCAGCCTGCTGTCTTGGTAGAAGTTGGCCAAAGAAGATCCATGTGGCAGCAAATGTGCTGGAAACTGTGAAAGCACCTGAGAATGGCCATGCAGGAATCAGAGTTTTTCCAGTGAAAAACAGCAGGATCAATAACCCACCTAAGTTCATCTATACCAATGCATGTAGCATGAGCAACAAACAGAAGAAACTGTAAGCCATGGTGCAACTGAAAAATTGTGACATAGTTGTCATGACAGAGCCTCTTGACGTGGTAGGTCACACAACTGGAACGCTGCGTTGGATGTCTATAAGCTATTTAGGAGGGAAAAGAGGCAGCAGAGTAGTTGTGTATTATAGGCAATATTTCAATTGTCTAGATGATGATAATGATAAGCTTGAGTGCTTGTGGGTAAGAATCAGGAGACAGTCAACAAGACAGACATCCTGGGTGGATTCTGTTATAGACCAGCCAACCAGGATGAAGAGGCAGAATAAATATTCTGTAAACAGCTGGAAGAAGTCTCACTGTCACTAACCTTTGTTCTCATGGGGGTTTCAACTTTATCAGATGTTTGCTAGAAATACAACACAGTGGAGAGGAAGCAGTATAAAAGTTCCTGGAGTGTGTGGTAGAGAACTTACAGACACAGCTCATGAGAGATCCATCTGGGGGATGCATCTGCTGAACCTTTTTCTTGTGATCTGGACACTGGTGGGTGATGAGATAGTTGGAGGTCATATGGTGGCCAGGGAACATGAAATGATGCAGTTTCTGGTTCTCAAGGAAGTAAGGTCAGCAAAACTGCCACCTTGGACATCCAGAGGGCAGACTTTTTTCTGTTTGGGAGGCTGAAAGGCAATCTGAAGAGCAACAGAGTCTAGGAATTTTAGAAATGTTTTCAAAGGAAATCTTAAAGATGGCAAGGCAGGCTGTCCCTATATGCCAAAAGATGAGCGAGCAAGGAAGACAGGTGTGGATATAGAGAGAGGTTAGGCTGAAAATTCGGGGAAAATAAGAGTGTATCACCTTTGGGAGAAGGAACAGACATCTAAAAATGACTACAGAAGTGTTGTGAGGTTAGGCAGGGTGAAATTTAGAAAGGTGAGAATCCAAACTTCATCTGGCTACTGCTGTGAAAGACACTGAAAAATATTTTTACCAATACATCAGCAGCAAGAGGTCCAAGGAGAATCTCTGTCCTTTACTGGATGTGGAAGGAAACACACTAACAAAGGACGGGGAAAAGGCTGAGGTACTGGAATGCCTACTTTGCCCCAGTCTTTAATAGCAAGACCAGCTGTCCTCAGGGTATGCAGCAGCTCCAGATGGAAGAAGGAGATGGAAAGCAGAATTAAGACCCCATAACACAGTAGGAAGGCTCTGCAGATGGATCTGCAGTCTGGATTGATGGGCCAAGGTCAATTGTTTGAGGTGCAAAGAGACCAAGAGCTGGGCCCTGTCCCTGGCTCACAACACCCTCCTGGAGTGCTACAGTCTGGGGGCAGAGTGGCTGGAAAGTGGCCCAGTGAAAAGGTCCTGGGGAGCTGGTCAGCATCCAGCTGAACAAGAGCCACAGGTGTTCCCAAGTGGCCAAGGCAGCCAGTGGCATCCTGGGCAGTATCAGAAATGGTGTGACCAGCAGAACAGAGATTCTATGGTCTGCCCCATCCTCGGCACTTCTGAGGCCACACCTTGAGTTCTGTGTCCATTTCTGAGCCCGTCACTACAAGGAAGACATTGAGGTGCTGGAGTGTGTCCAGAGAAGGGCAACAGAGCTGCAGAAGGGTCTGGATAGCAAGTCTTGTGTGGAGCAGCTAAGGGAGCTGGGAGTGTTAATCCTGGAGAAAAGGAAGATGCAGCCTCTGCATCTACCTGAAAGGAGGTTTTAGTGAAGTGAGGTTCAGTCTCTCTTCCAAGTAACAAGTGACAGGATAGGAAATGGCCTCAAGCTGTGCCAGAGGAGCTTTAAGATGGATATTAGGAGAGAAAATCTTCACAGAAAGTGTGGTCAGGCACTGCAATATGGTGCCAGTAAAGTGGTGAAATCCCCACCCCTGGAAGTGTTCAGATGGAGTGGGAATGTAGCACTTGTCAACATGGTTTAGTTGTGAGCACAGTGGTGATATAATAAGGACTGAACTGAATAATGTCAAAATTTCCAGCCTTAATGATTCTATGATTCTAATTCGGCAGAATTGAGCAAAGAATATTCTCTGTTTCATGCTGGTACTTTTATTTTTCACTCAGAATGAACAATAAGTAGGTACTGTTTGAAAGCAGTGTCTGATGCAATATCACACAGAGACAGCCTTGATCTGAAGTTGTGTCAATCAGATAAGAAAGCTTGAGAAAATACAAAACAGAATTACACTGTCTTCAAAAGCACAATATCTTTATGTATAAATGGTAGAAGCAAATAAATAAATTGGAATATATATCTTTTCTGAACACTTGTTTCTAAAATTTCCAAGTTTAACCATAGAATTTTTCACCTAATCTGACTTACCCTGTACAGTCAACTCGTCAGATCTTGAGTGGTCTGAAAACCTCTCTGCAGAAATCAGGACACTTGGAGATACCAGCAGTTATCAACAACATGAAAAATGTATGGACTTTATATGTATCTGTATGTATGCATACGGACATACATATAGACTGAAAAACATAAATATATATGCCCATAGGCAGATAGACACACAGTACTTCATGCACACTAGTTACTGAAATTGGTATGTGCTCAAGAACACTATTTTGCTGTTTCCTGTGGAAAGTCATCAAATGTGATTAAGTAATAAATGCTGACACAGTACAGCTATCTAAAAGAGGCCAGTACCAGTGACAGCCTCTGGTAATAATAATAAAAAAAAACATTACAGAGAATTTTTAAAGTATTTATCCAGTTTTAAATGTGAGAACTTTTCTAATGTTTAATAACAAGTCCCAATTATATGGACAGATGTGCATTTTCTATCAGTTTATGAGAAAACAGACATGCAGAGTGTTTTTGTTTTTAAACATGGATAAAATTCATTGGAAACAATTGACATAGACTAGGTATTCAACCACTAAATGAGCAGCCAGTAAAAACTGGCACCAGAACAAAAGGTAGAAGCAACTGTTGCTTTCATTGTGGGGAAGAAGAAAATTTATGTGTATTCGAAGCCATTAGGAGTAAACACTGTTATTACACTTCACCTAAGGAAAATTTTACAGAGGAATTCTTGGAGTAATATTTGTCATGCCAAAAACCACTTCTTAATTTTGTGCACATCCTCTTAAAACTTCAGTTCCACACAAGACCTGTCCTCTGGGCCCAATATCTGGTCCACAATAGCCGCCTATAGCACCACATGCTGAAGGAAAAGATGCCATAGCCTGTAGTAGGCAGATGTAGGATGATCTGTTTCCCCAGATACACAGTTAAAGACTCAGAAGGGTGAACACTACAGTAATACTTATATGAATAATCAACATAAAATTCAGAAGTTGGAAGACTGGCTGCTTGGCATTTGAATTCTTGATCTCTGCTTCACTTCTTTAAGATTGCTAGAAAGGACATTGCCATATTTTGCAGTATTACTAAATGTGATTGGATAAAGCATAGCAAGGCAACAATGTCACATTTTTCTTGCGGGCTTTCCTTGACAATCCCCGAAGATCATAGAGAGAAATGATTTAAGGTGACTTGTACACTAATATTTACTGTGAGTTTTTAGCCCATTCCCCTTGTTCCATTCCTAACATCTGTTTAGAATGCAAAAGCCCTTCCTAATCAAGTGAAAATAGTAATCTAAAGCTACATAATTTGATACTTTGCAGATTTCTTCACATGAAGACTCAATAGCATTATGCAATGCTAGGCTGCAAAAGAGCACACATAAAACTCAGATTCACAGGAAAACTAATATTATTATCAATTTTTGTTAGAATACAAATAACTCAATTCAATAAACCCCAAGCCAAAATTTTTCCAATGACAAATCTCAGTAATTCAAGCTACTCTTAAAATGAATTCTATGTCTTGTTAAAAGATTTTGATGGTGTCATTGAGAGTATACTTACCCAAATTTAATATGACCAAGGCGAGTTAAAATTAAGCTCTCTGCTCTTGCAGTAAGCATAGCAAACTCCAGGGTGATAGCTGCATCCCTTACATAAATTATAAAAATAGCATGCATCATCTGGTGATTTAGAGTGGTCATGGCAAGAAGTGACAGGGCAGTCCCAGACCACTTGCCTCTCAGCCACACTGCTGTCAAAGTTCACTGGGAAAAGGGAGCCCAATTTTTGTGGCCTAGGCATGCATCTTTGACCAAATTTAGCGAAGGAAACAAGTTATAAGCCCCATTCAACAAACCTCAAAAAAACCCACAAAAAACACCAAACCAATGATCAGGAGATTCTAGTAGATCTTGACCAGAAAGGACATTAAAAGAGAGGTAAGGAAAAGCAAATGGCTTTGCATAGACAGACAACTTAAGCTCCTGTGTAGGTGATACACATGGCTGTAGTCATGCTATCAAGAGATTATTGAATATTACTAAAACCTCTGTAGATGATCATCAATTTATAACCCTGTGATTTCAAAGTGAACTTGAAATAATACTTTTTACGAACATTTAGGACGGCATATAATTCTTTTTTTCAAAAAATTTGCTGTGTGGGTTCCATGAAAAAATCACTTGCAAAATTCAATGAAAACTGAGAAAATAACAGTATCAACAAAGCAAAAGAAAGAAATAGTATGATATCATAGACACTTTCGTATAAAAGAGACAAAGACAAATATTATAGTACAAACTGCTGTACTGCTTATGCCTAGGGAAAAAAATATATTTCAGCAAAATGGGTGACCTCTGAGTAGGCAGAAAAAAAAAAAAGTTATTATTAAAAGTGAATTTGCATAAAAGAATGAGTTACAAAAAATCTCCCATGAAATTAAAGTCCACTATGCAGAATTTGCCCAATACACTCTACAATTTCCACAGGAAATTGAAAAATTCTACCTGACAATTGTGTTTTGTACTTACTAGCGCAATTATGGGTGAGGATTCTGGCCCTTTGTTAGAGCTGTATTGTGTTAGTATTATGGATAAAACTTGTACTGATTTTTTAGAGAATTTTGCTAGTTCTCAGGAAATCTTCAGGAAGAGAATAGACAAAAGCTAAAAGAAATTTTGGGAAAAATTATAGAAAAAGAAAGAGCCTTTTCCACTAATCAAGTACATTTTTTCCTTTTCATCCTTCTTTCCACTCATATTTGACTACTTAAGTTTTTCAGGATTATTAAAATATCTACTCATCTTTACCCCTTGCTCAGACTCTAAGCACCTTTTACTTCCTGTTTCTTATTTAGAGGGAATAAGATGGGAAGGAAAGGCATTAATTTCTCAAGTCATGTGATTCTGTAACAGGATAAATGTTGCACTGCTAAGTTACAAAATATCAAAATTAATAATGCAAATTCTGAAAATACAGTGTTACTGTAAGAAATACTTTAATTGGATTGAAGTTACAGATATAGATATAGATAGATAAACATGGATAGATTATACAGATATAATTATAGATAGCTATTGATATATAGATAGATTTTTATAGATATAGATGATATAGATAGATATAGATATAGATATAAATGATATAGATATAGCTATAGCTATAGCTATAGATATAGAAATAGATATAGATATAGATAGATTCATATATCAGCTGCTGGCATTTACTGAATTTGGGGTGGCATAAAGGATTAAGAGCCGCAAAAATAATTATTTTCTTTCTGTACTTTAATTTCAGGGCAAGTTAGGCAAGAATTTTCCAAGAAGAAAGAAAACAAAAGTGATATTTACTTGCTTTCTTCCAACAGAAGGACATATTCCTCTTCTGAGAAAACCAAGGTTACAATAACTGGGAAGGTTCCTTAACATACACCAGGATTTTTTTAATCATATAATTTCAGAATACATGGAAGAGCAAGGGAACATAGGAATCATGGAATCCAACGGTTACGGTTTAGGAATGGTTTCCCTCAGTTTAGTGTTCACACCACAACACTCCAAAACACAGGCAGCTCACTCACCTCCCCTTTACCCTCCTCCTCCCCCTCCCCACCAGCAGGATGGAGAGGAGATTTGGAAGCATAAGAGGTAAGGATTATGGACTGGGATAAGAACTGGTTACACACACAGGCATCTGTTACACAAGGGAAGAGAAGAGGGGACACCCCTCACTCCTGCAGTAGAAAAGTTTGGGGGTTTCCCTGTGGCTCACCGGTACAGAGTCTGAGGAGTGGCTTTGCTGGCAGACCCTCCCCTCTCTGCCCTTAAAGTATAAGCGAGACAAACTTATGTTTGCAAGCTGCTTTTTGTACAGCAGAAACTGAAAATCCATGATTCAGAGTGAAACGGTCTCGGTTTGTAGGAAGGTTTACAGCCTCATGCAGATCTAGCTGTTCTACTAAATAATTTTCTTCTGGGAAGAAAAAAAAAAAGACCCATTTACACAGCCTTCATCAGGGCACAAGGCAGAATTTAATACATTCTCTCATGCAGAGAAACCTCATTGCCCTTTTGCACCCAATATAGAATCATTTTAATCTCAGCTGGTGAGAAGGATGAATTGTCTTATATAGAAACTGGGCCAGGTTACTCAGAGCTTCATCCAGCTTGGTCTTGAACCACTCCAGGAAAGGGAGACCACAATCTCTCTGGGCAACCTGTTGCAGTACCTTGCTGTCCTCACAGGAAAGAATTTTTTCCTAAGAACCAGTGTAAATCTGCCCTTTTTTAGCTTAAGGCCATTTCCCCTTGTCCTGTCCCTGCACACCCTTGTGAAAGGTCCCTCTACAATCTTCTTGTCCCTCTAGGTACTGGAGGGACTTCTCTGGAGTCTGCTTCCCTCCAGGCTGAGCTATCCCAACTCTCTCAGCCTGCTGCCACAGGGGAGGTGCTCAAGCCCTGGGAAAATCTTTGGGGCGCTTTCCCTGATTTGGTCCAATAGGTCCACATCTTTCCTGTGCTGGATGCAGTGCTCCAGGTGGGGCATCTCAAGAGCAGATATTTATAAAAAAAAATAAAAAATGTGTCCACAAGTGAGAAAAGAAAATACCACCAACTAATGAGAGAAGGCTTAAAGTAGTTCCGTACAACTGAGCATGATTACTCTTAGGCATAACTTGAAGACTGTTGTCATACATTAATTCTGACACAGCAGTGCATTGAAAATACTCCATCTCCTTACCATTCACAGATTCTGTTCTGCTTCTCAAAGCTAATAAATGAAAGGGGACAGGCAATCAATGAGAAGAAAATGTAAGCTTTCCAAATTCTAATAAAAAAATGTGCTGTGGCTTTTGCATATGTTTGTTATATTCTATGGAGTGATCATTCCAGATTAAAATTATTCACTCCTGATAATAATTTGGCCTTAGGCCTCTAAGATAAATAAACCACCTAAGTATAGGAATCCTGAGACCAAGAAAAAATTACAAGCATGTTGTTTTATGAGCACACTGCTCCATCTATGAGCTTCAGAAAAACTATTCTATTACATCCAGTGTAATGGTCATTTACAATGACCATTAATGACCAGAAATGCATCAGTCATTTACAGTATACTGAATAATATCTGCAGAAACTTTGTCTCTAAAAATTCTCAGCTTTAAGCTGCCACTCTTTTTTCTTTACTTCAGAGAAAGATTTAGACTTTCAGAAATCATAGCCACCCACCATTTGGATTGAATTACCTATGATAAAAAAGCATTCTGATATGAAACATTAGAGACACACTATTTTCTTCTATTCTTATTAAAGGTAATATACATTTAACTATAATATCATTAATAACATAAATCACAGTCAGAGGGTCAATGATATAAGAAAAATCACTACAAGAAGATTAAGGGATAATGGATGCATTTTGGGGATGGGGTTTTGAGGTAACATGCTGGGTTAATGGTTAGACTTGATGATCTTAAAGGTCTTTTCCGACCACAATAATTCCATGATTCTATGAATTCTAAATGAGAGGATACATTACTCAGTAAGCCAAGACCTAAATATACTGAGAAGTTTTAGTGACAACATAAACAAGTTGGAAGACTTTGAGAATCTTAACAGCATATCAGCATTCATCAGGTTTTTTTCACTTGATGAATTTTTCTTATAACTTCATTAAAGTCATTATTAGTTTCTTTCAAAGTGTAGTTTCATTTTATAGTTTAGCTATTAAAATTTTCCTGTCAGTATCAAGTCCAAAGCACAAAGGAATGACACACATAAAGAATATGTCAGACAAGGTTTAAATAGATTAAGCTTATAAATTTTGTGGACCCAATGAAAAAAGTATTTTCAGATTAATTACTAATTAAGCAATTTTAAAGAACCCATGGAGGACAAGACTTCAAAGGAGTGGAAAAGGGCAGATAGAATGCTTATCATTACTAATAGGTATAAGAGAAAAACAAGGCAGGGAATTTCAGTTTTACTTGTCCTCTTGAAAAATTTTTGAAAAAAAAAATCAAATATGAATTAACTTCAAAAAAAACAGAGGGAAACAAAAGTATGAATAACTTTTCAGCGGGCATTGTTGAAAACAGATTTTCTTTTCTATTATTTTATAGGAGTGTCCCTCAGACAAGAAAATATAGGTGTTTGTTATTACCTTCATATCCTGGCTTCAGCTAAAATGGAGTTAATTTCTTCTCAGTAGCTGTACAGAACTGTATTTTGGATTCAGAATGAGAATGATGTTGACATATTGCTGATTTATTTCTGCTTTTGTGTTTATTCTAAGTCAAGGACTCTATGGAATTTTTTGTCTCATGCTCTGCCAGTGAAGAGGCATGTAAAACAAACTGTATCTGGGACAGGTGAGTCAAACTGACCAAAGAGATGTTCCACACCACAGGATGTCATGCCCAGTATATAAACTAAGGGGAATTACCCAGAAGCACAGCCAGTCTCGGTTTGGGAAGGGGAATCTGGCATCACTCAGCAGTTTTATTGTACATCACTTGCTTGTTTTTTATCTTTCCATTTTAATTATCATTATTATTATAATTTACCACTATTACTGTATTTTTTTTGGTTTTGAAAATCAAACCATTCTTATCCCAACCTACGAATTTAACTTTTTGTTCTCCTCCCCCTCCCAGTGAGGGGGGGAAGAAGAGGAGGACTAAGTGAGCAGCTGAATGGTGCTTAAATTCCATCTGTTCTTAAACCTAAACACTTCAAGAACATGAGACATTTCTAGGAAACTCTATTAACACGAGGTCTTTCTAGGAACAAGAAAATCATGGTTATTATGAAATAGGACCAAGTAAAACATTCAAACACACTGGAGTTATGTGGTTGTCAATGGTGGACTTTAAAATGTGAAGGAGCAATTGAATATCCTGTGGGTGCATGTGTGTGATATTTTTCTTTTTTTTAATCAATAATGTACTTATTAAATTCATGGATCTCAGAAGAATGACATACACCTTGAAAAGCACAGAACTGAAAAAATATGAAAAACTGGAAAACAGATCTGATGGAGTAGGACTGATGTGAAGTTTACATCTGGACAAGAATAATCAATCCTGCAGCAAACTGGTAGGGAAGATCTGATTAAGCAGATTTGCTGAAGAAGATACGGAAGTTATAGTAAATCACAAATTGAAAGCAGGTTAACAATGATTTGCTGCTTACAAAAAAAAAAGGCGAATATCAAAAGAAAGATTAAGAAAATTGGTAGTAAGATGTTTAAAACAATCTTTCCACTCTACTAAGAAATAGCAGGGTCTCAACAAGAATCCACAGAACACATTTATCAAATGCAGAGGATCTAGAGAAAACTTAGGCAGTTCTAGAAACTTGAGAGAAGGAGGAAGGGAGGGAGGGAGGGAGGGAAGGATGTTTGGTTTAAAGAAGCAAAAAGAGAAATATATATTTATTAATGAAAATACAGAAAAAGAAACAGTAAAAGGAGAAAGGGAGACACATCTCTCATCTATTCTAAGTAATGGATTCATATTGCAGTCGATGATTGAAGCTTGGCATCAGGAAAATATTTACTGATAAGAGATATTAAATCACATGACTAGGTGGTTTGGAGGATCTGCAATCTTTATCAGTGACATTGCAGAATCCTGCCTTGGATCTATCTTGCAGAAAGAGACGAACAACAGCACCTTTAAAGGTCTTTTCCAATACGGCTTTTTCTGATTCTATAATAAAATACACATGACAGCTGCATTAGAAGATATATCTTCTAAACAAATGTGTCACTGAAGTTCATCCACTGAAAAGGTATGATGTGCTTCTGTGCACATGGAGAAAATGGTGATCTGAGGAGCCTCTGATGAATTTTGGCTGTGAGCCAAAATACATAGAGCCATATTCTTTGCCATGACAAAAAGGATGGCAAGGACCTGATAACCATTCTTACTAAGATGGAGAAACATGCCTCAAACCATCCATAAAAAAAGCTTATAGTGCACAAAAAAATGGACATATCTTACTCACTGTGATTACCTTCGTCTGTATATGTCTGTACATGTTCCTGGGGGGAATAATAAATAGACAGTGATAAAATGTCCATCCTCATACTGCTGGATTTTCCAGCCCCTTTAAATGCTATTACATTTGACATACCGTTGACTTAGTTGAAAACCCTGCTACAGGTCAACATAATTGTTTTTCAGTAACTTTATTTTTGTCTCTCCACAGTCTTTTGTCCAACTTTTTTTCACTGTGAGTTCTGTATCATTTATGTGAGGATTTACAGGCTATAACCCCGTCCATATCTGAACAGAGTTATAATATTTTCAATTTTAAAAATCCCACCCAAAACAAGACAAACAACCCAAACAACCAAAAATTAAGTGAGAGGAAGCAGGGAAAATCCCCTGTTCGTGAAAATACCGATTCTTCTGGGACACAGCAGGGTTCCCATTGCCTTGCATACCTGTCTGCTCTTAGCCTGAGCAGAAGATCCATAACAATGATCTTCTTAAAGGAAGAAACTTTTTTTTTTTGTAACTAAGTTGCTGTGATATAACAGCAATTTAAATATCACTGCTTAACTAGCATAGTTCCTTAAGAGCACCAGTGCCTGCATCAGGACCCAATCTATTAAGCACATAGAAAAAATTCCCTGGTTTCATTAGTCTGTACATCCTTTCAACACTTTCTACTCAGCGAAATATGAAGTGAGCATGCAATTTGAAAATAAAGCTGGAATTAAAAGAAAATAAATAATCTATACACTCAATGAAGAGATGAATAAAGAATACAATTTCCGCAAGTCTCTGACTTCCATGTTTGTGAAAGAAAATCTGAAAACAAGCTGTGAGTCCAGCTTTCACCAGGACTTGGACAGCATTAAAACACATTCCAGCCTTTTCTTTTACTTTAAAGGTCATGATTTGTGCCAGTCATAGTGTCAAAATAAAGTCAGGTGGGAAACATAAAGCACGGATTGCAGCAGGCAGCTGGTGAAACGTCCCGGCTTGCTTGTCCAGCAACCACTAGCAGCGAGGGAGCGCTTCACCCCGGAGCGGCGGCACCGGGCTCGTGCCTCAGGCAAGCACCCAGAGGGGAATCCGGGGACGTTGCCAGATGCAGGACGAGGCTGACAAAGCTGCTAGCAGCAGAAATAAGAGGGCGGACTCCAGCTGAGTTCAAGCTTACTTGAACTCAGGGGCACCAGCAGCAGGAGACGAAGGGGGAGGTGTGCCTCCCTCGGGTTATAAAGTGTGAAGAGATAGGGGAGGAACAAATCCGGCAGCCAATAGGAATCCGGGGGGGAGTGGGGTACATAGGATAGACAGATGGAACAGAACAATCAGGGTAACTGGAAGGAGGGACCCAGGTCCCTGATTGAATCCCTCGAAGCCCAGGACAGAATTTTCTGGAAAAGAGGGTGGTGGGCAGGGGTGATTGACATTTACTGGGGAGCGGGAGAACCAGGGCAGAACCATTACAAAACAGGGGGAAACAGAACAGTCCAACTGAACACAACACAACAACGGATTAGGAGCATTTGCAGAAATAAAAACCAGCAGAGAACACAGTCAAGCTTGGGATAGCACCAAAAAATGTGCATTCTCCATCTGTTTCTTCCCTAGCAATTTGAGTCCCCTGATCTTCCCAGTGAGTAAAACTGAAGCATATTGCTCCCTCCTCTCTTCTCTTCTTCCAACTGAAACAGAAACAGCAGTGCACCACGTAGAGCTATACTGATCAATTTTGTTCTTCTAAAGATTATATGCTGCTGGAAAAGTACCAAGAAAATTTATCAACTCTGCTCAGACATGGCCAGTATACAAAAGGCAGGTGCACTGTGCAACTCCTGCCAGCAACCTGTATGGTTGGCAGTGCATAACGAGACATGTCTCTGATCCTATCTCTTCCCTCTCTGTATTTCAAAGAGGTCAATAAGAACAGGGAAATAAAATTGCCTGAGCTGCGCTCTTCATTTCTGTGATATTGTTATATAAAAAGCACAAGAAATAAAATTGCAATTTCTAAACATACCACAGTTGTTGACCCAACAGTTTCAGGGAGGTATCACAAGTTTGCAAGTGTTGAGCTATCATGCGTCAAAAAACAATCTAGAGGGTCAAAGGCCCAAAATATTAACTTTATGGTACATGAACAGTACCCAAAAAAACCTATGCTAACAACATGTGCAGATCAAACAGCAGTTTCCAGTCCTGCAAGATCAGTCCTACAACTTTCAGATTACTAGAAGAACCACGGGGTACCATTATTTAAAATACTGCTTTGCAAATTTTAAGAACCAGAATTTATTCAAACTCTGATAGGAGGAAAAAAAATGCAGATAGCTGTGGATATTATTTTACCAGCTCTACTTCTAAGCAACTTTTCATTATTAAAATGTCTGTAGAGCATACAGCTTCTATTAATTGTTCATAAATGGACACAGAACTGAAGCCACAAATTCTGCTAATAGATTTTATTCAAATATAACTCAATATACAGTAGAAAAGGGATTTATTCATAATATTTGGCTGCTTAGAAGTACTGAGACACACAGAAGTTGTGTTTCTATTTAGCTAACAACCATTGTGCTCTAGCAGCGTTGAGCATTCTCTAGTCACAGCCATTTGTGTCAATTTCATCCAAATGTTTTAAGACACAGAGCTATTATGGCATATCAATTATTAATATTGTTGTGACAATATCATCATTAATTTTAGGTATGAGAATTGGATGAGTAATTTGGGCACCTCTCCCATGAAGAAAACATTTGAGTTTCCAAGCACCTTATTTTAGCTTGATTAGTGTTTTCTGCAATATTGAAAAATACCCATGATGGTTCTATTTTTATCAGGATTTTTATTTTCAAATGTATTTGGTTTCATATATTCTTATGAGATTCACTTCTCCTAGGAGGATGATAGTGTCTAGCCCAGAGATACAATATCAATGCTGTGATAGCAATTTTAGTTTTTATTGTAATATTTGAAGAAAATCATATTCCTGATCCCCCCAGTCAATCAAATACAACATCCTTTGTCGTCCCTTTAAATCTTGCTACCCACATGCACTCTATCCCTCGCTTCTGTTCAGATTTCCCATTCCCACACCTTCCACTATCTCACAGAGAAAAGCTCAGAGGTCCTGCCCTGCTAAGCAAGATCATCTCAATGGTTTCAGAGTTCTTGCCTGGAGAACTGGATTCTCATCATCTTTGTTAGGCACGTGTCTGTGCACAGGCCAGCACACTGTTCTGCCAGCATGGGTGCCCTTAAAATATGCAAGGAGAGGTACAGTTCATCCAGCAGCAGCCCCCTGAAGATACCCTCAGTGCAGATACCCTGAGGAATTCCATCTCATCCTACCCTGCACCACTCAGATACCCCTTTTAAATGACCCAGAACCACTGGCCATCCACTATTGAGTTACATTTCTCCATGTCCGTGAAAGAACTAAAAGGAAATGGAGATTCAGCAGCAGACTACTTACATTTCAAGAGGAAATGCAGCACTGAAATGTTTTGTACACTGATGCTTAGACCTGCTGTAGCTACCGGAGCAATAAATTCCTAATAATAGATTTGCACTGGTGGCCAAGTAACCAGAAATACTGTTTAGCAAAGGCTAAATGGGAAGTTTCATATCCAATAAAACAAAAAGTTGTATAGTAATGTGTATTTTCATTTGCTTACAAAAAGAATATTTTAAAAAATGCAGCACCAAGAAGACTTTCTGACAAAGGGGAGATGTAAATTAGCAACAGGAGAAACTTTCATCCTTCACAGTAAAATACTCATGCTGGAAGACCTTTGCTTTAACATCATCATTCCACACGCTGCCAAAAGGTCATTTCTTTACAGTCCCTTTAGTTTCTCTCAAGTCAGATGGCACAGTGAGGGCTGATCACTGCTGTCTGACTGCAGTAACTTACGTGTCTTTCTGTCTCCAGAAAAAGCATAGCTGGCTTGCCATGAAGGACTAATGAATCTGGAGTCCCTGACCCTGGAGTCAGGGCTGTGACATGGCCCCAGTGCTCATCTCTCCAAGCTCCACTCATGCCAGCAGGCTGTGCTGTTCTAGTTTTCATATAAGGTTTGGGTGCTGGAGTACTGGCAGTGTTACATTTATATTTCAAGGCCCATGATACCTGATGCTGTTAGGTTTTTTTGCTTTTTTCAAAAAGGCAAGCTTCTAACCTTTCTAATTGTGAGGGAAACTTGAAAGCACATTTCAAGTGCATCTTAAAAGCTCAGAAGCAGGAAGGCTGCATTATGCAATCAATTAAGAAAAGATGCTGACTGCAGTTTCAGGGCTTATGTACAGGATATGGAGCAGAAAGCAATCTTCCAAATGCACTTCCATGTTCTTTTAACAGAACTAAACCAAAGAAATGCCAACATATGGAGGGTGTTTAGTGCATGTGGAAAGTTTAAAGACATTACTGCGGGTGGTCTTTTGCTTTCTTTTTCAATCTTGCCTGTGAAGTTATTTTTTGAAATAATATGTTTGTGGCCCAGACCCTCAGGAGCATTTAATGACATTGTTTCAGAGAAAAGAGATGAACTACAAGTAGGTAGATAGATTAGCTGTAGGACAAGGTACTCTGATCTTGTCACATTCACAGCTATCTCTGGGACAAAGATAGCTGGTAGAAGTGAGACAGTTTAAAATTACTGAACAAGGCATCAGGAAAAAAGACGGCAGCAGAGGGGCCCAAAATGAACTGTGCATGAACCAGGGGTAGCAGTCTATGGCCAGGTACATAGAAGGCAGTCTGCATCCATCTCTCTTCCCCTTCCTCCCTGGGGCTTTTTGGGGCAGACATTTAGGAGCAGAGAAGCTGAGGTGCTGAAAGGCCTGTGGTTTGGCCTTGGGAATGCTGTTCCTCTCTGCACACTTCTGCCTCTCTGCCTGCAAACAAAAAGAAAAATCAATGGCTGCTTACTTGTGTACTGTCAAGTACTTTGGGGCTGACAAGAAAAAACTGTTTCAGAGAAATAGGTATAGAAGCTGCATTCAAACCGTGTCTTGAGCTTCATTCACGGGTCAGGCTGTCCATAATATTTCAAACAAGAAGATGCTGCAGCAAGATGTATTTTAAGGCAGTGGTTTCTACAGCTAGGTAACATAAATCATCACTTGGACCTGGAATGAATGCCCCCGTGTCCCAGTCTGAACACAGCGTTGGTCATCCAAATGGTGATAAACACCCAGGATTTGAAATTAAACTGCAAACAAGAAGCAGTCTGGAGAGACAACTCAGTCTCCCCTTTGGGATAAAACTGAAAAGTTTAACAAACTGAACACACCTTGTCCACCAAACCACAGCAAGAGCAAAGCTGCTGGGATGACAATTAATAGATGTCAGGGAGGCCTCTTCTGTTGGTAGAAGTAACAACTCATCCTAAGGGCTGCTGTCTAGCAGGGGCTGGGGGGTGCATCATAAAATGTGTTGGTCTCCTCCTTCCATGTCAGATAGGCTAACTGGAGGTGGCTCTCACTCCTTGGACTTTGCTCCTCTTGTTCTGTGCATTATTCTTTTCTGCGGCGCCTAAAACTGTGACACAATCACTTGTAGCAAACAATGGCCCCAACAGAGGTGTCCCCTGATTTCAACTTTTTACTTCTGGGCAAGGAAGAGTGACAAGTTCAGTAGCAACAGCAGGAACTGTCTTTTGACAGTGCCCCTGTGGAGGGAAAGTGATGTGGAAAATATTGCAGAGGTCACTGAAAGATTTAAGCACCAGATTTTAATGCTCATTTCCAAACACAAGCCCGCCTCCACCTCTCTGCCTAAAAACTCATTCCATCTGTCTGTCTTTCCTAATGATCACTCATATTTTTATTTGTTTTTCCTACTAATGTAACTGGTGGTACAGAAAACAAAATATGTAACAGGAAAGCTGGTTTGGGGATTTTTTGTTCATTTTTTTCTCCTTCTCCCTTTCACTCTAGCTGTGAACTTGCTCTAAGGCATTTCTTGAAATTGTTGCTTTTATGTCTGGTTTGTGAAGAAGGATTTCATGACTCTTGGCCCCGAGAGAATTGTTCTTTACCCTACCACTTTTCTCTGCCATCTGGCATGTTTACTTGAGTAAACATGCAGGGTCAGAGGCCAACATGGACATGTGGAGGGACAGCTTTGTCATAAAAGCTGTAAGGAATGAGTGAGTGCTTATGAATATAGCAGTGTGCAATTTGCTCAGCTGCTGAACACAAAGAGGTGAGGTTAGTCACACTGTTGAAAGAAAATAAAGAAAACCAAATAGACAAGGGGAATGGCAGATTGTACAACACAGGTCACTCAGTCCATTTTATTTGGTTGTTTGCGTTTATTTTCCTCTAAGCCTTTCTAGACACATTTCTAAAAAGTATATCAGAGAGGACACAAAATCTCCCTCTCCCCATTCTTTCAGAGACTAGGTTTACAGAAGTTCAGTAGTGACCTAGAAGCCTCAAACCACTGCAGGTGCAGGTAGGTAGCTGCAGCTGGCCAATACCTATGCTCCAGCTATCAAGCCACCCTCCATTAAAGCACCAAATTCTGATTTTGGTACTTAAGGACAGGAATTAAATTGATACAACTTAGAGGAAGGAAGGAACAAAGTAATTTGGTCATATGAATGCAGTCATTTAAACAAGAGTGACCTTGCATCGCATGAAGGCTTCTAGGTGGGAGAGATAGGCCTGAGTAAGCCAGATGCCTTTGCTTTTCTACTGCTAGCTTTGTTCAGAGTAGATCAAGTCTGTTACTCCCATATGACCACTACCACAATAACCTCAAAGTTCATTCCCTCAAGGTTTTCTGCTTTTATGCACACTTTCACCCTGTATCAGCCATTCACTTAAGAGTTGGATTCCATTATGCTTCTGGTTCTCTTCCAACTCAGAGTAATCTGTGATTCTGTGATTCCCTTTCAAAGCTCTCTGCATCTCTACTACACAATTCAGAGCTTCTTTGTTGTTGTCTAGAGAGTGCCAGTATCCCCAAGAAAAACAACTGGTTCAGTTTGGGATATTTTTGTGGGGTATTTAATCTTCAGCCCCAAGAGAAAAAAGTCTACTCATAAGTGGCCCCTGCCAAGAGGTGAACTCTTCTCTGTGGCTTCAAAGTGGGTTGGTGGCAGAGATGGGATGCTCCAAACCCCCAGTGGCAGAATGGCATTGAGGTTGGATCACAAAACTGGCCCCTTATAACCCATCCCTGGGCCCATCCTTCACAGCATGGGACAAGCTTGCCACAAGATCTGACTTCTTTCATCATGGGATAGGTGCCAGACAAGCAGATCAAAGACCCACAGGATGGTTTATTCCTTTCCATTAACAAGGAGAGCAGAGCCTGACTGTGGTGACCTCTCTGCACAGAGCCTGTCCACTAAAAAAATAGAGGAGACAATTTGTAACCATGGAAAGAATGGCAAAAATTATTGCTGTCTGAGAGCAAAGGGGGGAAGGAAAGGACACCGCTCAACAGGGCAGCCATGAGCCCTGCCCTTTATTGATAATACTGCGTGAAGAAAAATTCATCCTACCAAATTCATGCACAGTATTACTATGTACCAAAAATGGCCTCCAAAACAGCAAAACTGTCTGTCTAAAATTTCTCCAACCCATTTCAGATGATATCTAAATCTGACCATATAGGAAATAACACACAGGTTAATACTGATATCTTATTAACGGATCCTTTTTTGAAACTATATATGTAATAATGTATACATGAAAATAGTGTAATCTCTGAATCAGCTGTACTGCATGAAGTTCTTTTCATCCACATTTAATACATGAACTCTAATAGAAGTTTATTAAGACCAGACAATAAAAAATGGAAAATTCTATCTCAGGTCCTATCAAATTATCTTTGGAAGCAGAACAACCAAATAAATAACAAATCCAAAAAAGCCTAAGCACTATATATTTCATATGTATCTGCCTGAATTTTTATTTCACTGATGAAGTACTAGTATTTCTTTTTGCTCCTACTCAAAACTCACCACAGAGTTCAGGCCACTCATCTCACTGTAATATCAACATGGATTGGTAACCATAAAAAAAACACCAAGTACTGTTTTCTTTGAGGTGTGATGGAATTGAAATTCTGAGTGATTCTTATAAAATAGAAAAACAGACACCAATACAATTATACAATTATATTGAGGTACCACTATACTAAGAAAGTACTAAAGAGCTGCTCTATTTATGACTAAAAATAAAAGACTGATTTCAGAAAATTTGTTTTAAAAATCCAAATTACCAACAATTCAATCTCTTTGAGTACTCTCATAAGAGTAATTGTAATATAACCAATGTAAGCAGAAAAAAAATGGAAATATTGGTATTTTTCATAAACTAGTCTCAAATAAATTGCAAGAACAGCCTGAACTCCTTCGAGGAGATGTCCTCCTGTTTTCAGGTGGTATAGAGTTAATTATCTAGTCAGTAGCAGGTACAGTGCCATGTTTCAGATTCAGTGTGAGAGTGTTGATAACTCACTGATGGTTTGGTTGTTGCTGAGCTCTCCTAACCCTTAGTCAAGGAGTGCCCAGTGTCCCATGCTCTGCCAGTGAGGAGGTGCACAAGGGTCTGGGTGGCAGTGTGGCCAGGAGAGGGGACCCAAACTGGCCAAAGGGATGTTCCACATCATAGAATGTGTTGGAAGAGGTCAACTGCTCTTTGGGGATGGTTGAGCACTGGTCACCAGATGGTCAACAATTGTATTGTGCATCACTTCTTTCTCTTGGAGCTTATTCCTCTGTCCCTCCTCTTCTTTACTATTATTATTATTATTGGTGTTGGGGTTGTTAATATTATTGCATTTTATTTTGTTTCCATTATTAAGCTGTTCTTATCTCAAACCATGGGTTTTTCCTGATGCTCCTCCCCACTGGGTGCAGGTGAACTCTGTGGGACTGCAAGTTGCTGGCTGGAGTTAAATGAGAACTGGAGCTGAGTTGACAGGCTCCCCCTACACAGGAATTGCATAATAGGCCCACCCAATTCTGATGCAAACAATAAGGCATACTTGGATGAAGTGAAACCTGTCAGCCTTATACAGCTGTATTTGGAAATTTGAAAGACAATCCTAAAACAGAACAACTGTTCACAGAGAGAAGTTGGTACATCAAATCTTGCATTAACATCTTATTTTTTTTTATCCTGGCATTCCTTCTATAACCTTTTTCAAAGACTATCAGCAAATATTCTCATCTTAAAAGTTGATATTGGGAAATAAGCCAACATTTCCATGTTGGACTAGTTCTAACCTTGCTTTACAGTGGTACTCTTAGTATATGAAAACAAGATACAAAAAAACCCTATAAAGAAGGAATATCCTATAAAAGCTTTGGATCCTATAGAAGCTTTAACCCCTGTCACTATGTCAGTGGCAGAAATGATTCAGTGCCATGTGCAACTACAGACAAGTGTATAATTCTTGGAACATTTATTCCATTTGCTACTGTGTGATGAATGGAAGGCAGGTGCTTCCTAATTCTATTTAGAACTCTAATTGGGTTGCATTGGCCAGGGATTTTAGTGACCAAACTTGCACATGCGGGGGAAAAAAAAGCAGAAGGAATCAAGTTTACTTGTCTGAAGTAGTTTCAAGTACAAGATTGTCACAATGGCATTCTATATTGACAGTTAATTTTCTGCTATTGGTGCACACTAATCCAAATGAATTTTGCCAGAACAAATGTTCAACATATGTAAATATTATAAGGACTTTCTCAGGATGTCCACAGAAATTGAATGCACTTTCCATAAGCATTCATATCAACAATCTCATTTTAAGATTTTAGCATTTGCAGTCAATTGTGGAAACAGTACCACAAAATAATTTTTCCTTAGTGTTTTGAATTTTCTGTACCAATAGACTGTTAGAAATATGTGCCGTTTGTTAATAAACATGAACACCAAAAATCCACATAGCTCTCTGCAGTAATTTATTGCAAATCGTTTGCTTAGGTCTATAAAAATGCTCACATACACACAAAATATAAACACTGTCTCACATACATACTTCTACAGAAGCAAACAGAAATTTGCCCAGCAATTTATATTAATATTCCAGAAATTGAAATATGTAGCTTAGTTACTTAGTTCTGGCTTTGAAATGTTCTCTTTATTATTATTAGACAGTAACGATATTTTAATTACAGTAATTTATATGTCTTGCTTACTCTTCAGTGTCTATTGTAATTTGTGGAGAAATGGGGCTGTCATAGTGTTTACATGTGGTATGAAAGAAAAGATAGTTGAGGAAACTATGATGATGAAGATTATATCACTATGATAGACAAAATGTTGGGTCTGAACACAGTAAGCTAGTTCACCCTATTATGCTGATACTTTGGGCTATGCATGAGAGTCAAGATCTTCCTAACCTGAATTTCATTAAATATAACATCTCTATGATTGCAAAATAAATATGTAACAAGCATGGCCTTGGTCAATTGTCATAATTAATACACACCAGAAATTATCTGTATTATGATCAGGTGGAAATCCACGTGGCAGGTGAAAGGTCCAGGACTAAATTTCTGCTGATAATGGTGTTTGCTTACAGTCTTTATATGTATTTTTGAAATAAGCCTTACCTTGTAATATTAATTTTATACTACCTGGGATAGAAAGAATAAAAGCTGTGAAGGATATAGGTATCACAGGGTGAGAGTTTCCATTCGAGATTTCTTTGCTTTTTTTTTTAACTTCAGTTGAGGTAGTTGGACAATTCTGATCAATTATCCTCCATGAGTTTTGCTAACACTCAGATGATTGAACCACTTTAATGCTGGCTGCTTTTCTAGAAAAATTAAATAAAGGGAGACTAGCTTGTTAGCAAAATGTAATGAATGGACACAAGCTTGTTGGTAAACATTCATAAAAAATAGGACTACATCCATTTATCTTAATCATAACACATTTCTATTAAAAAATAATAATAAGCTTGATTTCAGCCAGGTAATTCAGCTCTATTTATTAACTAAGAACATTGTATAACTATCTAGACAATGATACATTAGAGGTTCAGAGGTTTTCTATAAAAAATAAAAACCCAGAGCAAAGAGAAATTGCCACAATGCATAACAAAGAAGTAGTTCACATTCTTTGGAATCAACAGAAGTGTTTGAAAAAGACAAAGGTTATCAAAGATAGAATTTCAAAGCAAAAATGAAAGGCAGGCTTACATGCCACAGGAGAACATAAATCTCTACAAAGGCATACATGTAAATGATTATTACTGATCCTCCCTTTCTGCAATGCAATTTTATGTTCAGTCAGCTAAATGTGTCACATAATAACATAATTTTGAGGCTACAAGATGCAATTAGATCCTATATGTCTGGCTTGCTCATACCTTTAAGTGCCAAGTACCACAAGGTAGCACATGCAACCTCGGGTCTTTACAAGTGCATTCACAACTAGCAACACATGTGCATGAGGTCAGTATGACCAAATAAGAGTGATTTGAGGTAGATTTGGTCCTTAAAGAGCTTGATCATAAAAGTGCTGTGCATGCTACTTTTTCATGAATACTGAGGCAGAGAATCACAGTTGCTGAACCAAATACCACATTGCAAAGCTGATAGATGGCTTTTGTCAGTATCTATTATTGTGATGAATGTTAATGACTTAAACCACTAAAGTAACTCATTGCTGTTGTATTTACATGAACAACATACTTTTCAGTAAATACTCTTCCCTAAACACTTTCACAACATTTACGCATTTCTATTAAGAGCTTTTTCATAGAAAGAAAGAAGAAGATATAACAAAAAAAAGTGCCATTCAAAAATACAATGGGCCTCTTCCAGCTAAAAGAATAAAAATAGGGGTTTTTTTTAAAAGAGTCATTACCAAGTAACAGAAGGGCTTAATCCTTTCGTAAGAGAGTTACTAAAATGATTGGACTTTGCAATGCACTGCACTCTTCTTAGGGAAAATAATCAATTTTCCAGTAATGAAACCAGGGATAGACAAGAAACAAAAATCTTCAACATCAATTTCTAATAAAAAACAGTGACATGCTAATCTTTATTTCTTCACATTTCCAGTTATAGAATGTTGCCATTCACTAATTCTTGGGAACCTGAGCAATATATATGCTACCCATGGATTACCAAACACAATGGTTTACCAAATAAATACCAATAAAACACCTCCTGCATCAAAACTTACTCTTCAACTTTTCTCATATAACCATCAATCACAAGTCTGAAAAGCCTGTAATGTGACATCTGACATGGTTACCTAAATATCATATTCTAATAGTTCAATCTCTAGGAAAAAGAGACATTCTTCACTCTCCCAAGGATGCCATATGACTTGCATGCTTGTTTAATGAGAATAGAGAAAACTGTACTTTTTATGTTGCCTTTTCTGCAAGCAGCTCAAGACTAAACAGGATCCCTGTGTCTGGAAGTAAACAAAAAGAAGAGAGGAAAGCTGTTAAATTCAAACAGTAGCCATCAGGTCTAATCACAAGTTAAAATGCTGCTCCACTCACTAGCATAATTTCTATTTTATCAGGATCCTGTTTTAATTCTCTGACTTTCAGCTTAAAAAAAGGTTGGTGTGGTCCAGACAATGGAAAAGTAAACCAAAACCTTATTAAGGTTCAAAATAATAGATAACCAAATATTTTGAAGGTGCCACAGTTTAAAACAACTCAGTTTCTTCCTCATCTCAATACATGTGTTGAGTAAACACATACAACAACAGAACTCTGACACGACTTAGACAAGAGAGTACATCAGGAAGCTATCTGTCACTGTACGTGGTGATCTTCCATGTTAAAAAGCTTAGCATCACAAAAATAATTCCATTTCCTTTTGTGAAGGCATTAAGGTTCCAAAAGATATGAAAAGAATTGTGCCCTGCAGAATTAGTCATATGGCCAGATCCATCCAGATGGACTCTGGTTCTCATCCAGGCTCAATAGCATAGGTTAGGGCTTAAAAACATGATTGCTATATTTTGTGCACAGTCACATCTAATTAAGTCTGTCATGTGTCATACCCATTTCTAGCTTAAAATGGACAAATATATTCATAGGGGTGTCTTATAAATCTAGCTTGTAAATGTTTCTGCATTTCACAAAGCTCATAATGTTGTGTAGATTTGAAAAGACCTTTAAGATGATCCAGCTACATCATTAACCTCCCACTGCAAAGACCCTCACTAAATCATGTCTCTGAACTCCACATCTACATATCTTTTGAATCAGTGGATGGTGAACCATTTCCCTAGGCAGGCTGTTCCAACATCTGAGAACCTTATTGGTGAAGAAATTTTTTCTAATATTCAACGTTAAACTCCCCGGGCACAACTCAAGGCCATTTCCTCTCATTCCATGGCTTGCTACCCTATCTGGCTACACCCTCCTTTCAAGCAGATAAGATCTCCCCTGAGCTTCCTTTTCTTCAAGCTAAATATCCCCAGCTCCTTCAGTCACCCCTCATCAGACCCTTCACCATCTCCGTTGCCCTTCTCTGGACATTCTCCAGCATATCAAGGCCCTTCCTGAACTGAGACACCCAGAGCTGGACACAAGATTCAACATGGGGCCTCACCAGTGCCCAGTACTTGGGGACAATCACTGTCCTGGTCCTGCTGGCCGCACTATTGCTGGTATGGGCCAGGACACCATTGGCCTTCTTGGCCTCCATGGACACATGGCTGGCTCATGTTCAGCTGCTGTCAACCAGCACTCCCAGGTCCTTCACCTCTGGGCTGATTTCCAGCCCCTCCCTCCCCAGCCTGCAGCTCTGCAGGGGTTGTTGTCACTCAAGGGCTGGACCTGGCCTTGTTTAACCTCATACAACTGGCCTTGGCCAATCAATCCAGCCTGTCCAGATCCCTCTGCAGAGCCTTCCTGCCCACCAGCAGATCCACAATCCGACCCAACACAGCATCAGCTGTGAACTGACTGAGGGTGCAGTCAAGCTCCACACCATCACTAAAGATATCAAACAGGACTTGATCCAACACTGATCCCAGGGGAACACCATTAGTGAGCGCACATCAATTGGATTTAACTCCATTCCCCATCACTCTCTTGGTGCAGCCATCCAGCAAGATCTTAACCCAGCAAAGAGTGCTCCTGTCCAAGCTGTGGAGAGCCAGTTTCTCCAGGAGAATACCACGGGAAATGGTGTCAAATGGCTTTACTGAAGTCTAGGGAGACAACACCCACAGCCTTTTCCTCATCCAGCAAGTTCGTCACCCATGTCATAGAAGAAGGTCACATTGGTCAAGCAGGACCTACCTTTCCCAAACCCATGCTAGCTGGGCCTGATCCCTTGGTTGTGCCACCTGGTATTACCCATGACCTTTCCCTTCTTGCAGATGGGTGTCCCATTCACCAAGCTCCAGCTGGGACCTCCTTGGTTAGCCAGGACTTGTGTTAAATGATTGAAAGAGGCACAAGGAGCACTTCTGCCAGCTCAACCAATGACCTTCAGTGGTTCTTAACAGGCCCCATAAACTTCCTGGGTCTATGTGGTCACTGATCATTTGCTACTGGATCATGGGAGCTTCATATTCCTCACCATACCCCTATACCACTCTTCCACTTCCAGTACACCCCAAATAACTAGCCTTGCTATCAAAGACAGGCAATGAAGGCAAGAAGTACCTCAGCTTTTTCCTCATCCTTTGCTGTTTCCCTCTGTATCCAGTAAAGGATGGGGATTTTTCTTGGCTGTCCTTTTGCTGATCATATAAATCATAAAATATAAATAATGCATTCATAAACTTTTTAAAATTTTCTTTTATGACAGTATCAAGATGAAATTCTTGTTAAACTTTCGACTTTTTTCTTTTGTCTTTGCATGACCTCAAAACATCCTTGTAGACCTCTTGAGTTGCTTGCTCTTTAAGATCTTATCCAGAAACTACAGTATTATAAACTAGGATTTTTTTTTAACTGTAATGGCACCTAACTCTATTGTATGTAAAAATTCACTGTCTACTAATAATGAACCTCTCTGAAGGTAGAACTGGAATTTTCAATGGTCTTAGGTGATAAAATACTGACATTTAAGTAAATTAGTGTTTTATTCAGTCATGGGATTTTATTAACAGCTATTTAAAAAGCAAGGTGATACTTAAAATGAGCATCAGAAATTTGTTATAAAGGTTAGACCTTTGTGTTCCTAAAGCTTCACCTTTCAATCACTCTTTCTTTCTTTCCAGCATTAGGATGAACACACACAATTTCCTCTCCCCCTACCCCTTCTAATTTACTTTATAACATCAGGGTATACATCAGAGACCTGTATTTCTGTTTTGATTCCCCTGCCACACAGGTAAACATTGTACTTTTATTCAATATGTCATTAAAAACAGTAAACAGTAAAAATGAATAAAACAGCAACTTACGTATTTTTAACACCTCTGAGTTAAAAACACTTTGTAATAGAGAAGAACAGATGCTCATTTCTAAATGCTAAAGCCACCAACTGGGAATATGCCAGTTGTAACTGCTGCCATCTGTTTTCAACTGTTCTTTTTACCTAGCTCTCTGCAATTCATATCCAAATTCATGGCTGTATGTTTCCACTAGGAGAGGGGCAGTGGGAATAGTGTAAGCAGGATTTTTCCCACATGGTCTCACCTTCATTAAAAAAGAACATTCAGTAATTGCTGATCTGCTCTGTGAGAGGAGCTCTGTGAAATGATAACTCAGGGGCATTTTTTTCAAGGATTATATGGTGGCAGCAGTTGTTTATTGATCTCTTTTCATCATTACTTTCTCACAACTGGTTTAACATGTTTACTCTCCCACTGCTGCTCTTCCTCTTCCTGTCCTCTCCATGGTCCGGTTGAAGTTGACTATATAGCTCTAGGTTTCTGTAGGGATAACTCAGCTCATGACGGAAAAAAAGCACCTTGCTTATAACCAAGTGTCTGCTACAGAACTGAGTTACATCATGCAGTTAATGCCTACTTTTGTGCAAACACATTCAGATATCCCTTGTACTCATGTATTCATAGTTTTTGCAGTGTCTGAGACAGTGTGCAAGACGGAAGTGCTGGACTGACATAAGTACAATTAACATAGTAATTAAAAAACAAAACCTTCTCATTTTCACCAGCAAAACTCCTTTGAATTGCCCAAATCCACTTTTGTTAGTTTAGAAATAAACTCATATTTAAATCTTTTACTGACTTCCACACACATACAAGAAAAAGCAAAAGAAAAATTCTTCATCCCTTCCACCCTCAATATCAATACTGGATGATTATTTGACATGTTTTAAATTATTATCTGGGTTCTTTATTGCTGACCTAGAGTGTACCACTACTGGATATTTTATATATGATGGCTTGCAACAAGTCTACAAGAGATGGGTGTCTGCAACAGCTCCAGACTGGATTTTGTTTTTCAGGCAGATGCTCTCTTAGCCAACATAGGTACTGAATCAGGCTTCCAAAGAATAAACCACAGGAGATGCTAATATTTGAGTTGAAAAAGCCAACACCTGTAGCTGTCCTCTGTTACAGATCACACTCCATAGTTCAGACAACATTCCTTGGATGTTCTGAGACAAGCTGGCCTGCGTTGCTGGCAGCATCCTCACTTCTCAATAAAGAATGCTGTTATAATATTTTATCAATGTCTACTGGCCTATGTGTCATTAAAAGGTGGGGATCTCTTTTAGAGACATGTGAGCACTTTTTAGCAGTATTGTTGGCATGAGCAATACTGAATACTTAGCTGCAAATGATCTGATCATTGTCCTCTGTTTTCTCTCTTCATCACCAATTTATTGCAGTCTTGCTGCCCACTTTCATGAGTAAGCTTCAAACTGTGACAAAAACAGAACACCATCTGAAGATCTGTAATCTCATTTCTCTCTTTCCAGTTGTCGTGTTTAAGAGGAAGTGAGTTTTTTGGGATGCTGTGGTCAAACCAATAGGTGCTCAGATTTGAATGTTATCACCTGGTGTGTCCACTGGGCACATGGATACACCTCTGAGAACACGGGGGGTTAAAAGCAGAGAACTCCCAGGAAAACCTTCTCTTGGATTCCGGTGGGTGAAAGGTTCAGACCTCCCCTGCCCAGCTGCTGTGGCTGGGCAGAGGAGGGGAAGCCATGCGGCCGGTAGGCCTGGGCCCTGAGGATGGAAGGGTGGAGGAACATTGGAGGGGCATCGGGCAGCCACCCCACCCCCCACCAGGAGAGAGAGAGGGAGAGCCGGTGTCTGTGTCTGTGTCACCTTGAAATTTGATAGCAGACCGGCTGAGAAGGAGAAGGGGGGGTGTGGCTAGAAGGTGCCCGGCAAGGCAGCCATGGATGTTCTGGACAGGCAGAGCCTGAGATTTTTAACCCTTTTCTTGGATGATGGAAACCTTACAAATGCTGATCCTCCTCCTGAATGAGAAGAGAGGTAGGGATGAATAGCAGGAAATGGGCAAGCATGATGCAAGTTTGTGCAAGTGGAAGATGTCCGATAGAAGTCGAGAAGAATTCTTGCTGGCAGGAGGTGATGCAGTGGCCTTTGGCTGGACTTTTCTCGTATAGCCATGGACAGAACCATTTTTTCCTGTGATACAGGGACTGCACCTAGGCAGAGGCAATGGCTCAGAGCCAAGAGAATTCAGTGTTGGTACCCCTCGGCCCCAGGGGTAAAATTTGGGGGAAACAGGTGTCCGGAAGGGAGAGACTGTGCTCTTTTTGGAACTGGACAAAGCACCCTTAAAAGGAAAACCCTAGAAGCAGCTCTGGTCCATGTGCAGTGGTGAGAGCACTGGGCATGGAAGGAAGATGTCACGATGGAAAGTGTTCTCCAGGCGGTGCCATGAATGACATGGAAACACACGAGATTTCAACTGTGTTTCCTGGGGAAGCCTATGGCACAAGAGGGACTCCTCTCCTCTTGAACTGAGAATTGATTGTCTGAAGGATGGTGATGGACTGAGAGTTGGTGATCTGAGGGTTGACAACTGAATTGAGAGTCTAAGGCATTGTCTTACTGTGATGTATTGGGAACTTGGTTGGGGGAAGGAGGAATGTTTGGAAGGTTTTCATCCTGAGTTCTGTGTGTTTCTTTTATATATGGTAAGTTAATAAAGATTTTTCCTTCTATTCCTAAGCTGGAGCCTGCTTTGCTCTATTCCTGGTCATATCTCACAATAGACACCAGGGAGAAGGTATTTTCATGGGGGCACTGGCATTGTGCCAGTGTCAAACCGTGACACCAGAGAAGAGAGAGGAACAGAGAGGAGTAAAACTTTGTGAAATCAATGTGTCAGAGCAAGGCCTTATGCTAAACAACTTGTATATGAAGAATGCCATCCCATTTAGTCTTTGTTTCTCACCATAATTTTTTCCTCCAATGTAAAAGATAAACAATTCAGAAAACTGCACATTTTCCTCTCATTATCAGAAGTATCAGCTAAAATCAATAAAATTTAACATTATCAGAAGTACAATTCAACATTATCAGAAGTACAACAGAGCTCTTGAGTTCCGTTGTTATATTTAGTGCTTCTGACAGAAGTTAGTTCTTCATTAATCAGTGCCTTGTACTGGTAATGGTATTAAAAGAGAATGCAATATCAAAAGAGAATGTAAAATTTTTCACTCTACCTTCTTATTTTTTAAACATCACATTGAGCAGCTTAAGACGCAAGAGCAAGTTTCACTTTTATTGACCTAAATTAGAACTAATAAAAGTCTGAAAACCATTTGAAACTGAAAATAAAAGCAGCCAAAATCCTGCAAGAAGATATAAAAAGCAAACTCTTGCCATTTTACCAATACAGACTCTCATGCTCATGTTTGTAAACAATGTGATAGAACGTCTTAAAAAATAATTATATGGAAGGCAACACTGATGTGCACAATCCATCAGGTTTCGGAGATATAGGGATTTTGTGGGGTCTAGAAGCACCTGAAACAGTTTCACAGCTTAGCATAAAGAAGGCCATCTTTGTAATGCTTCTGGCTTTGTAAAAAGGTTGTACTCTGCATCTTCTGCTATCACATGTATTACCAAATAACACTTTTTGGGCCATAGACAATAGGTGTGTGTGGCATCCTAAAATTTTCTATAGCTTCCAGACAAGCTGTACAATACAAAAAACAGTGAATTCCTGCTCCTTTACCTCATTGGTCTTTCAGGACCCATCCTTGTACTAAAGAAGATGAAACAGTGAAATCTTTCTCCATCATCTGGACAAAATCAAAGTCTCACATTCTGTGAGAGTCTCACCAGCAATGTGGAACTGGTCAGTATGAGTCTATCACTAGCCTGGCATGCTGAAGGAGTGGTCTTCTCAGGGGGTCACTGACAGAATACATACTGTAAGGCTTACTTTTCCTCCTGAATATTCCATGAGAAAGGGGGAAAAGAAGCACATGAGAGAGGTGGGGAAACAAACAATGACAGAGAGAAAAAAGGAAAGCAAAAGGAAGAAAATTTATTTTTGTAATTACACAAGTTGGGAGAGAGTTTAAATGCCGTTCTGTGCCATTGCTTCTGGCTTCTGTGAGACACATTTGAAAAATCATATTAAAGTGCTTAAAGGTTAAGCATCATGATAATTGAAACATCAAGGAAAAGAATTTAGTAAATGAGGAGAAATGTCCCTCTGTAGCCAAAGTAGTACCTTGCACTACTGAACATATCCTACAGACTCTGAATATCTTTCTTTCTCTTTTTACACTGTCTTAAAAAAAATCAAAGAAAGAGAAGTCATGAAAGGGGCAAAATGTACCACACCAAAAGCCAATAATAATTGCTAATCAATAGTTCTCTTGAAAAGAAGTCATTGATTATCAAAAGCCAGGTATTAGACAACATATACACTAAGTCAAAAACTTTAGATAAAAAATATGCAGGCTTCTCTGTTGGTCGGAATTAATTATGTCTAAAATAATATTCTTTAAGAATAAGGTATATTCTTTAAGATTCAACTTCTTTTTTTTTAATCAAAAAGAAAGACTGAAAAAGTTTTGTATGGCAGAACAATAGAGGACATATCACTTCAAAAATCCATTCCTGAAATGGAACTGCTCTGTAATTAGTGTTTGAAAGAAGCAAAACAAAAAGAAAAGTTGAGCAGAATTTAGGAGTTCAAAGATGTACCACAATCAGGAAAGAGCCCCTGCCATGGGCTACAAAAGGCCTAAAGGCTAGGCAGCCGATGAAGCTACACACAGCAATTTAGGCAGGGCATCCTAAACATTCCTATTGGCATCTTAAGGCATAGACACCAATCTGTGTATAGACCAAAAAATTTCTGCCAATTCCCCAGCTAAGAGGCAGAAGCTCTACCTTCTTTTTTTCCCAGGAGAACAGCTGGCAGGTGGAGCAACAGCACAGGAGTAACAATACCACCAGCTCCTGCTGCTGCCACTGACACCATTGCATGGCACACTTTTCTTCTGATGGTAACAGCACCTGAGCAAACTGAGCCATAGAAATATTTAATGAAAAGTAGCTGACAACAGGAATCCCTCTTAAAAATTATTTCTTCTTTCTCTCACTTTTTTGTAGATGGTGGTCCTAAGTAGGGTCTTTCCAAATTTGTGGATGGTCAGATTAAGACCAATAAACAGTAGAGAAAGTGTGGTTAAAATCAAGACCAGAGCCCAGGAAATGCTCAAATGGACCTAGTAGTGCAAACTAACTCAAGTAAATCTGAATCTAGGTTTTGAGGTTTGATTGATTCACCTGTATTGTGAATGATCTGTCTGAAGAATGATCTACAAAGCTTTCAATGTGATGAAGCTTTCAAGAATGATCTACAAAGCTTTCTCACTGGGTAGGAATTATCTCCTCCCCATAAGTAGCTATTACAGTTTCTCCTTCGTCTGTTTTTGGTTCAGAATATCCCTAATTTTTTTTATCCTCAGCATCTGTTTATTCAATATATAAATATAGCCCTTTTTTTCCCCTTCTCTGCATTTGACTACATATACTGTTTTCACATGCCAATCTCTTGTCACCACATTTCTCCTCACAGAGAAAAGCAAGACACAATTCTTCCCAAGAATATTTCTGGGTTTCACATTCTCAGAACCTCAGAGAAGAGAAGGACAATTCTTATCTCACTTGCTGTGCCTGGATTGTGCCAAAGTAGAATTCAATATGGAGATTGTTTACTCAAAGTGACGGTGTTTTGTTTCCTTGACCTATCAGGTGTGTGTTGGGACTGTGGGCTGACAGGCACGAGAATCAGTGCAGTTGTGTGCAGAGTTGACTGCTTGGCAGATTCTGTTCAGATGTAATGTAATATAATGTAATAAAGTATAGAACAATATAGTATAATAAAGTAATTAATTAACCTTCTGATAAGATGGAGTCAGATACATCATTCTCTCACCTCATCAGGGGTGAAAATATTATCTATAATCTCTAGTTCCATAGGAGAGCAAAACACCTCAGAGAAAAAAATAAAAATGTATTAAAGACCATGAGATTGAGATACTATTTCTGCAGATTTAGCTTGACAGCTGTTGTTTAGCTCCCCCTTTTAATTCTCCTTTTCAGAAAAATATTTTATAATTGTCTTCACAAGCCCTTAAATGCCAAATGGTAGCGAGCCATCAGCCTTAGAGTAATCTAGGGTTGAATAGTGTCACCAATGCTTCAGAATTTATAACAGCTATAGAATTTATGGCTGAGGTTTTCAAAAGTTAATAGTTAAATGTAGGGTCTTTCATGCATATTTTATTATTTTAATAAATTATTAGTTATGGATTACTGCTAAGCAGTCAGAATTTCTGCTTTGATCAAGATACTAAGTAGTGAATATTACAAACTTACTCCAAGTATTGAAATAAATGTGTAATTTCAAATTCCCAGTTTTTCTTTTTCTTTTTGCAAAAATGGAAACAGATCCTGCTAAAGCTGCACTGAATTGCACCAGGACTCCTCTACCCTAAAATTTCATGCTTGTGTGTTTCATGGATTATTTACCCATACCCAGTACAAAAGTGAATAATTCTCCCTTTAATTGCCAATATGTCACTGTTAAGCATACACATGCAGCTGACAGACTGGCCCACCATTTGCTGCAAGGGGAGAGTGTTGAGAAGGCAGCTGTCAGAGTGATATCAGTGCTCCGGTCAGGCAGAGCAAGCAGACCAGGCATGCACAAATTCCATTATTTTAGCCTTATTCTTAATCTGCCGCCCTACAGAGAAGGCTTGTTACAGGCTCAGCAAGAAAGGGTCCCAGCTGCAGTGTCCTGTTACCTACCATCAGCTGCTGGCCATAGTTGCCTCCCTGGGGAACTTCTAGTCCACCACTTTCATCTACAGATGCTAACTCAAATGTTTTTCAAATCTTTGGCGTGCATTCCCCAGGCGCCCAACCGACCTGGTTTTATCATGCTTTTAAAGATTCCTATTCAGAACATGTTTGACTGTACTTCTTTTCTGCAGTTAGCTGAAATTCAGGGAAGTCCATAGGGTCTGTGTGGTCAGCATTGTGGTGGGAAGAAGGGTATTTGATAACATTAACTGAATATTTTTCATGAGAGAGCCTTGCAGCTTGAGGGATTGCAGGACAATTGGATCGGAGAGAGAGGTGTACTTACTTGGTATATTTAAAAATCCCTTTAGGCTGTGGAGTCAATGTATCTAAAGTACAGTTGCAGTTTTCTATCAGTTATAGAAAAAGGAACTGTGTAGCCTCATTTAATCTCTTTACTTCCTCTGAAATTTGCATACTTTTATCAACTACATTACTTTAGGGGCTGTCATTGCATTTAACTTCCAGCACATGAAATTAGTGTCAGCTGTCATTCTTTGTATACATTTGTTAAATTCAATCTTGTCTATAGGGGTTTATGAGGCGGAGACATAATAAGTGTATTAAAGTTTGTCACAGAAAGACTGAAGGACTTTTGATTTGGAATGATTGTTCAGATTAAGGAAAATAAATTCATGTTTTTACTGCAGTCCTTTTCGAGGACTGATATAATTAATGTCAGCCTCTAAAACCTGCCCCTCTGAGTGCTAGGTATGGAAAGCAATCTAGGACTTTCTCATTAGGAACTCACATCTTTTCTTCCCTCCCTGCTCACCATTCCCCTGCCTCAATATAATATCAGTGAGTTTGTGGGTAATGTTGGATCAGCATCTCTGGAAAATTATCCCCTTTGGCTATGAAATAGGCGTAACAAAGACAGTCAGAGGAAACTGGAGAATAGATTCTACTATGTAGACAACTTTTTCCAGAGCTTTTTCTTTTTTGCCAAGAGAAGATCAGGTCCACAAATCATCGACTTCCCTGAGAGACTGGGAATCCCAGCAAGGATTTCCACCCTGCTGCTGAACTCTTAAATGTCTTTGCCTGCTAACAAGTGACCAAAGCTCATAATCATTTATCTTTGTTTTATTTTCATTACATCTTCAGTAATAAGAAAATTGCTGTGTTTTTAAGATAATGAATATACCAGATTAAACATTTTTTCTGACAATCATTCCTGAAATTCTTCTAATGCACTTACATTCGTCTTCCAGCACTGTTTGTCACCCCTTTTCCGTTCTTAGGTTAGCTTTCTCCTATCCTGTGCTTCTCACTGAGCACCTACAAAAATCATAAGCCCAGTCACATCTGGTAGGCCTACAAGAGAGACTGATGGTATTGAAAACGAAGTGAAGAACTCCCTTATGTCCTGTGGGGAATTTGAGAAATTGGACATTATCTTACTCTGGCATAATTACTAGGAATGACTGAAATATGGTGGGACAATTCACATGACTGAAAGATCACAGTGGGTGGCTACAAGCTGTTTTGTAAAGGCAGTGAGGAAGAGGAGGAAGAGTTGCACTCTATGTTAAGTAGAACCTTGAATTGATAGAATTGAACTATGTTGATTATGTAAACCCCGTCAAGAGCCCCTAGGTCAAGATCAGAACAGTAGTCTTCCAGGGAGATCTCACAATTGGCATCTGCTACTAACCTTAAAACCAGGATGAAAAAGCCAACAAATCAACATTTTGCTCTCTTAAGTAAAACACCGTCTGATTATTATGGGCAACTTCAATTACCCAGACATTTCTTTGTAGAACAATGCAGCATTCCATGTTCCCGGAATGTACACTGGCTGTACAGAGTGTGCTGTGGAAGAGAGCCAAAGCTGGGCTGCATCAAAAAGTGCATCACTTACAGAGACAAAGGCACCACCATCCCACTCTGCTGGGTGCTTGTCAGGCCACTCCTGGAATACTGTGCTTGGATTTCGTCCCTAAACAAGGAGTCTGGAGAGGGTCCAGAAAAGGGCCACCAAGATGGTCCAGGGGCTGAGAGGCCTGCTGAGTGAGGAAAGGCTGAGAGATATGGTTTGTTCAGCTTCAAAAAAGGAAGTCTTAGGGGAGATCATATCACCATGTGCAATGTTTCTGGCTGAGCTGGAGTTCATTTCACAGCAGCCCTCACCTTGCTGCACTTTGCACTGATAATTGGAAAGGTGCTAATAACACACCACTGTTTTGGCTATTGCTGAGCAGCACTGGCACAGCATCAGTGCTGTCTCTCCAACATTCTCCCCTCCATCAAGGGGGCTGGGGGTGGGCAAGATCCTGAGAGGGGACACAACCAGGCCGGCTGACCCAAACTGCCCAAAGCCATATCCCACGGCATATGATATCAGCTCAGATATAAAAGCTGAGGGAGAAAGGAGGAGGAATGGGAGGCATTAGTTATTTTACAGTGTTTGCCTTCAGCATGTGGAGCAGTTCCACATGCTGAAGCCCAGCTTCCCAGGAAGTGGCTGAGCATCACTCACTAATGGGAAGTAGAAATTAATTTCTTTTTCCCTCTTCTTACATGCATGCAAACTTTTGCTTTTTTTGTCTTGCTTTTTTCTTGCTTTAAACTGCCTTATCTCAACCTACTAGTTGTTTTCTATCTTATTTTCTCTCCCCTGTCCCACTGAAGCAGTAGAGCCAAGTGGGCATGGGTCTCCTAAAGTTAACTCACTATGCCATGTTCCAGTATTTACAGGTTGGCTACAAAGAAGGTGGAAGCTCCCTTTTTGTAAGAAGTCACATGGAAAAGACAAGGGATAATAGATAAAAATTACTCCTGCAGAGGTTCCAATTGGACACAAGGAGAAAGTTTCTCACAAAAGGAGCAACTAACCATGGTAATGATCTCCTCCCTAGGGGAGTGGTGAATTCCAAAACACGGGACACTTTTAAGATCCAGCTTGAGAAGGTGCTGGGCCACCTTGTCTAGCGTGTGCTTTTGCCAGGAAAGGCTGGTCCAGATGACCCTTGAGGCTCCTTCCAAACTGGTGTTCTATGATTAAGCACATTTCCTAACCTTTGGGATCCATCTTAAAAATGTAGCAGTCTGGAGAAATGTTTTAACTAGTAAGGTCTATTAAGTTCTGAGATCCATTAAATAGAACAACTCTAAGGTATTTTTATTTGTACTATTTTTCTGGCTTAGGATATGGGCAGCATTATGCATCATATTTATATTCTTCCCACATTAATATAGAAAACATTTAGATTACTTTTTGAACATTTTTTTCATAACAATGTCATGAAACTTCTGTCATACTACAAAAGTATTTGTAATTTTTTTTTGGCACATGTAAGAGAATATATCTCAGATACCAGCAAGCATGGTTTGCTTTTGAAGCTTTGAGATGAGCTGAAAAAGGACACATTTTTTTCTTTTTACTCTAAAGAGTAAATTGAATTTTAGAACATTTGTTCCAGTGTCTTGGTCTAAAATGGTGAAAGTGGAGACTTTCTCACTCAAAAATAAATGCAGAAGGTAAAGGAGTTTGTATATGGAGTTTATAATATGCCATCTGTTGTACTTTCAGGCACCAGAACCCTTTTTCAGCCCTGCAGTACTTCTCCATTTTGAGGTCCAACAGTGCAAGTACTACAAAATATTGAAAAATACTTTTTTATTCCAGATGGAAGAAAAGATTCCTAGTTATCTCCTTAGCTGCTACTATATTGATGAATAGGTTAGGGTTACTAATCTAATAAAGGATCCCAGCAATGAGACTGATGAGATCCAAGGAGGATGGTTTCACAGGAAGAATCATCTTCTCTGAGCCTTGTTAAGATGACTGAGTGAAGAAGGGGAGGGGAAAAAATAGCTCATTTCTGGAACATGAATACTTTCGTAAGTTACTTGTTCTCCCAGTGGTGTTACCAATGGTCTTGCTCTGAAGAAGCTCAAACATTGCTTGCAGTGTGAGGAGAGATATTCTATTGTTTGATCTTTTAAACTTCACAGTCCTGTCCTCAGAGACAGCAGTGCCAAAATATCTTCTTTCTTTGTTTTTTTTTTTTAATCTATTGCATTTCAAGCTTTTCAAGATGAGAGTTTTGTAATAAAGAGAGCAGCAGTGTCTTCTCTAGAGAGAATGGAGTCCAGATCTCTCTAACCTGCATTGTGAATCATTTTAGTTTAAACTGGCCTGTGGGCTTAAATAAATAGCTGTATTGATTCGCTGCCTTTCAAAACGAGCTACATTGTTTCACAATAAGGCATGCCCCACTCTTGTTCTCTTATCTACTGTCAAAGCTTGAAAGTACATTGCTGCAGAACAGAATGTTCAGAATACTGCTGAAGAAAAAAAATGGTTATTGATGATATCTTTGGCTTGTTTTGTGCCATCAAATGAAAGAGAACCATGCTTGAAATCACCACCTTTGTGCAACTTTAGGTAGCATGAAAGAAAATCATGCCTCAGGTACTTCAGGATAAGTACTAACCTTTGGACAGTAAAACAAGGTCAAACCAATTTGGAAGAAATAGCTAACAATAATAAGAAATATCTAAAGGTCAGTTACCTCACCTTTACATTATTGTGTGAGGTACTAATAACAATAGCGGTACCAATGTGCTCTTGAAAGGGTTTCATTTGTACCAAAATAAAAGAGGTTTCTGTTGTTTTGGCTTACAGCTCTCTGCAGCATTACAGACAAAAAAAAAATCCGATGAGATCTATGAGGCTAGAACTCTGAAAGCCTTTCCCCATGTATTTTCTATGAAAGCATTTTTAAAGCATAAATTAAATCACTAAAGACTTTTTGACTTTATGAAACCTGCAGTTTTAGAAAAAACAAAAAGGAAAAAGAAAGCACAAAGCCAAACAACCACCAAAATTGGTTTTCTCATGATCCTTCCATAGTTCTGTATACCTTCCATGTTCATATTTTCAAAGTTCTGAAATCTTCAAAAAAATTCTCTTTAATACTATTTCCTTTAAATAAAAGTTGTGCATTTCATACCTTAAGAATTTTAGAAATATCAAGAAATATAGAAAGTTTGCAATACAGTTGATTTCAGTTCCATTGCAGCTAATTGGAAGAAATTACTAAGTGAATCACATGACAGTATGGTACAGGTACAATTATTAAAAGATCAGACATACTTCTAAGGTTTTAAACCACTAAAACTTTGTCACTATTGCTATTAAATCACCTCCAGAATACTCACAACATAAGTCTTCTGGGCAGTAAAGCATTCACTTCTTTAGAAGAATAGTATGCATAAGTCCACTTTTTGTATACCTGCTTTTTCTTGACTAATACACAATAGGGCTAGAAGCAGTGGGAATATGTCGTTGGCTGGACTGCTGGGCTTTGGCCTTTACTTAGGAATTAATATCTTGCGACCAATAATTGTTAAACTGTTACTTGCATCAGTCACAAGCTACTGCTAAAGGCAATACTAATTTCAACTTTTTGGCTGGCTAGCAATACACTTCTTTTCTGCAGCTGTCACCTCAGGTAACCATGGCCTTGGAAGACAAAACTTATATGTAAATAGAATATAGGAGAGACAAAAAAAAAACCAAACAAGCAACAACAAGAACAGCCAAACAGATAAACCCTGAAAAATACATTGCTGATAAATTCTATTACTCATTTACCTGCTTATGCGAGGTATAGAGGAGAAGGCAAATTGAATGACATGTTTTCTCATGAATTGCTCCCTGTCTATCTTTAAATGAAACAAGTCACAAAACTGATTTTGTTTGCCCTAAATCTCCTTCAGGTAAGCAGACCTGGAAGATGAATGCACAGTGAGGAGACAAAGGCAGAGTGAAAAGCTAGGACGCTAAACATCTGGAAAGCTCCTGCGAACCTTGCCCTCAAGCTCCATATCATTGACAGCATTTTTTCAGCAGCTGGTTTGTCATTCTGTTAGCTAGAGAGTTTAAAGAATATGCTGTAATGAATGCATTGTACTGTTGAAGATAAAAAGTCTTTCTTACAGGACTTCAAGTATTTCTGCTCTGTTTAGTGTAACTCAAAATAATCCCCCATACTCAGTGCAATCCCAGGGATCTCTGAGAATGGCAGACCACCCTGCAAGAGGTGATCAGCGTGAGTCCTCTTCTGATTGTTACCTGACGCTGATAGTACAGCCCCATGAAGACAAGTGCAGCTGCCTCTCTGCAGCAGCTGGAGTCAGACTGAAAATTGAGAGGGAGGAAAGAAAAACATGTTGCTGTCAGAAGCCAGACTTCAATAGACAAAAAATAGTTATTTTGCTTTTATTTCTGAACAAAATCTTTATATCCACATTTCACTGCACCAGGTAGTGAAGTGCAAATCAAATGCATAAATCAGCAGCTTTCTACAAGCTGGGGAGAAGAAGGAAGGTGTTCCCTCTACAGAAATATGATTTTGCACCAGCTTCTGAGCCCTCCCTCAGATCAACACCAACTCAGAAGATGAAGTAGATAGGTGCATTGGAGCATAGAATAGTTAGGATGGTATAAACACCATCAGAAAGAGTAGTTAGGCTGAGATCTGAGTCTCTGTACTAACAGCCAAGCTCAGCAATCAGTCAGCAACGGCTAGGGATATGAATTTCATATCAGCCTTTAGATAATGTGTAAGAACCCAAAGCATTTGGTACTGATTTGAATAGGAATAGGAACAGACCTACAGAAACAGCTATGAAATCACCTTATGTTTTCCTGGGATGAAAAAAAGCTTAAATCTAACACTTCAGGAAAATAAAGTCACCATCCTTTATTTGGCTATGGAAGAATGACTCATTTCTAACTCAATTAAAATAATAAATAATGTTACAGTTGGATACGCAAGAGGCAAGTGGCCTGGTAAGGTACTTAACACCAGTTTTATACACTCTACTGAGCAAGCAATGGACAATTCAGAGACTTTAACCCTGTATAATGGCTGTTCTCAGAAGGCACCATAGGAAAAAATGAAATTCATGTGCACTTTAGCAGAGAAAATAAGAAATAACTCAATGTCAAACAGGAAACTATTTATAAAATGACTGAATGAAAATGGATGCCTTAGACATAAAGAGACAGCCAGTTTAATGGGTTGGTGGCTGTATTGTATTTTTCCAGACAGAAGATCCTTTCTTGTCTAAATGAGCAGACGATTCCAGTTTTATGAAATTAAGGTGGCCAAGATAAAAGTGAAATTAAAAGTATTGAACTAGAAGTGATACTGTCAGAAAATGAAAGACTATACCTAATCAAGTTATTTACGTTGCATTTTCTACCTACAAGCTAAAATGCAGAGGGTTTTTCTGTTGTTACCAGGCAAACTGAGACATAAAGAAATCAAGGGATTTGTCCAGGGAAATATTATTCCACAAGACTTCTACTCAAATCTGCAATGCAAGGAACAGTTCTGAAAATGAAGGAAAAACATATCAAAAAACTTCAAAACAAGTTAGGTAAAAAATTGAAGGTGTAGCTAACTTGTTTGGATCTTAAGTATGCAATTATTAGTTGGCTAGGCTAGAGAAAAGTTCAAAGCAATAAATTTTGTAGTAAATATCAATAGAGTACTGATTCATGTACATATTTTCTTACTATAGCTGTGCTCAGCTGTGGAAACAGTAGTGGTTGATATTCCTGGTTGTTTTTTGAAAAAAGGAAGTGGCTAAGTCTTTGTCAAAGACTCTTTCCTCTGTAGTACTAGACATGTTTATAGCAGCTAGAACCATATTTTTGCATTAGAGAAGTCTGCAGATACACCAAAAGGGATGCTTCTACATGTATACTGTGGAAATACTGGCCATGAGAAATGAAATCTTTTCTCAAAGTTGAGCAGTACAGGTTCTCACATAATTTTAAGAAATATTTAATATTTTTCTCTGACTGTTCGCTGGCTCCAGCCAACCAGTTATCATTTCTCTGACTGTGCATAGTCATTAAAGCCTCAAGCTTTTTATCTTTCTTTTGTACTTTAGAATCCTCATCCATCTATGTCGATGTCCAACTACACTGAATGCAGACCTATGCATTCAACTATACTGAATGCAGACCTATATTAGATTCCTCATTTTCATTTACAAAAAATTCTTAACTTTTGCACAGATTATAATTTTGGTGTTGTCTCAAAAACTCAGCAATCATGCAGAAGCTGATGGCATCATGTCATGGTTTCACCCCAGCTAGAAGCCAAGCCTTAGCAGCTGCTCATTCACTCCCACACCAGCGGGCCTTGGGAGACAATCAGAAGGGTAAAAGAAGAAACATCATGGGTTGAGATAAAGCCCCTTTGATAGGGGCACTGAAGTCCATGCACCCAAACAAAGCAAAACAAGGAATTAATCCAGTGGTCCCCTGGGGCAGGCAGGTGTTCAGCCATCTTCAGGAGAGCAGGGCCCCATCATGCGTAATGGTGACTTAGAAGACAAATGTTATCACTCCAAATGGGCCTCTCCTTCCTCCTTCTTTCCTCTGCCTTTATGTACTGAGCAGGATGCCACATGGTCTGGAAATCCCTTTGGTCAGTTTGGGTCACCTGTCCCAGCTATGCCTCTTTCCAGTCTCCCATACACCTCCAACTTCCTCACCAGTGTGGAACAACAAACAGCAGAAAAGGCCTTGGCTCTGTCTAAGCCCAGCTCAGCAATAACAAAAAGATCTCTGTACTAGCAACCCTGTGTTCAGCACAAACTCAAAATATAGCTCCAAAACAGCCACTGTGAAGAAAGGGAGCTCTACCACAAACAAAACCAGCACACATCATCATATCAATTTTCTGACTATAAAAAAATGACTCTCCTAAGAGAGTGAAGGGGCAAAGCTGATCAGACTTTATAGTTTACATCTAAATGGAAACACAATTAGCCTAATTTATATTATATATAATACATATTTACCACTACATAAAGGTGCCTTCAGGCATCTTCCATGGTCCTGTGCAGACTCCAGAAAAAGCAGCCATAGAACCTGCTCCATTTAATGATTGAATTGATTAGACTGAAGTAAAAATAAAGGATGGAGGAGTGGGGATGTTGTGTTTATTTCAGCAAGAGTGGAGCCTTTATTACAGTGAGATATGGTGAAACTTCCTTGAATTAGTGCTCTCACCAGCTGGAATCTAATACTGACAATACAACAGAATTTCCCTAGTCTTCCCTTGTACCTGGAGTTTCTCTTTGAATAGTCTGTCAGAATGAATCTTTCTCGTGCTTTAATCATTTTCACAGCATTCATATTAACTTTTCACCTTTGCATTTATCTTTAGTTCACACCATTCTAGCCAGGTATCAGCTCATATTTTACATGGAGTAGTGTTCCCAGAAAAATGGCACAGCATGCATGAGATCAGAGACCAGCACGATGTGGACTCGTGGAGAATGATGAGTCAAGTGACAGAAAAGCCTCTCCAATCCACAAGATGCCTCATCATCTCCAACACAGTCAGCCCACACAATGGCTTTCTAGTCCATGTCTAATGGTCAACAACTGATTCATGTCTTCTAGCTAAAACTTTGGCCAACAGTCTGTGTATTTCTCAGGAAGGGAAAAAAAATCATTTTAATGGATCTAAAAGAAAATAAAATAACCTTCCAGAGTACAGACTACCTTTACTTAATTTGCATGTAACAATGAACTAAACGACAGTGTTTATAACTTAGGTTACAAGATCATTAGAAAAAGGTTTAATTTTATTGCACATATTTAGCAATTAAGTCTGAGGGAAAGCTGCATGATAAGAAAAATAAAAGAAGCTTTAAGAACAGCTGGATGTATCAACATCAAAGTCATAATGTTATCAGAAACCTTCTGAAATGTGAAAAGCACATCCAAAAAGAAACCCTATTAGGATTAGATGTGAATCCTGACCTACACTTTTTGTTATTTATTAGATCAGGAATGATGAATCACTGTAAAAGAAGTACAATAATTTTTTTATTCCCTGTTGGCAAAGTATGGCCTTTCCTGCTGTAGTTATAGACACAGATCCTAGAATTAGAAAATAAGAAAGCAAGAAATGTTTTGACATTTAAATGTTATTTCCTGTGTTTTGGATTGATGATATGGACAGACAGACAGTTGTATTTTGAAGCTGTAGAAGTTAGAATAAAAAGCCTTGAAATTAATTCTGTGTCAGGAATAAATGAACCCTATGCTGCTGTTTCTCAAGAAAAACACTTTTGAAATTTTTGAGGTTTTGAAAAGGGCAACATCATTTCCCCCTGAGTTTTTGTTGCTTCATTGGATGGGCGGTTGGGGTTCACGATGGTTTATTTTTTCTGTAAGAAAGCCAGTCTTCACTAGCTTTCATTAAATGATCCCCACCCCTTTTTCTGCACCTTTTCCTTTTGTTAATGTACAGTGCCAGGTTTACATGTTTATATCATCACTTATCACCCCAGCAGTTGGCTGAGGCATGTCCTAAACTCCTCCTTGGTGCTTTGGCACCTCAAAATGGCTGCTGAAGCCTCCGCATTAAAACATAGTATCAGTTTGTGAGAAATAGCTGCTCAATTTGAAAATTTAAAAAAGTCTATTAAACCTTAACAACAATACAACAAAGGACTACATAAGGAAAAAGTTGCAGCACTGGGAACTGCCTGCGTGCATACCATGTGGCCAGTTCATCTTCAAGATGGATGCTCCATCTTTTATACCCCTGCTCCATCTTTTCATACCCCTGCTCCATCTTTTATACCCCTACATCAGCTAACTCTGGCCCCTCCCAAAGTCTGTCAGTCAGCTCTTCTTTTGCCATTTATCAGTGGAGACTGCTTTATTGTAATTTAATTGGAGGTCAGGTGTTGCCATGCTGCACCCCCTAAGCACCAAGCTTTTCCATTCCCAACTGTCCCATGCAAGGGGCACATGTGCACGCCCTCTTTTTACCTGTCTTAGACAACTCCAGCTGTCTGATGGTCACAATACAGGGGGGGAAAAGGAAACTATGGGGAGAACATAGTACATCTAAACTACAATAACATAATTATACATCACTGAAGATTTTCCCAATACTTACACGATAGTCATCCCTTAATTGCGAGAGCCAATCATCTCCCTATCCATCAATAACAAGTTTGAGGTTGGAAAGGAAGGAGTCTCTCCAGGACCGCAAGCCAAAACATTCTTTGAAGATCTGTGAACTGTGAATAGTCCAATGTCTGATCTTTTGAAGCCCCGGGTTGTGGTCATTTTTTTTATTCTGCATTGTCCTCTCAAGGACCCTGAACACTGGGTGCCAGGGGCTGCTGGGTCCCATGGTGGCTGCTGGCTGCCCAGTTGTCCTCGCTGCCTGTCTCAGGGATGGTTTATTATTTCATCCCATTTTTGGGTCTTTGATCTGTTTTGTTTTGTTTGTGCCCAAGGGTGGTGCTGTCCCTGCCGCACCCCATTCTCCCTGGCTCCAGGGCTGTTGCAATGAAGAGGAGCTGAGCAGGGAGCTGCAGCTCCTCTCATCCAGGGAGCTGCTCTGCTGGACACATGCAGCTGGTCTCTCTGACCAGGGATCCTGCTGGTCCTGGGGGTTTGATTTTGTCTTGGTGTGGCTGTGTCTGAGCTTGCCAGCTGGGCTTCTTTTGTTGTTCAGCCGTCAGGAAGCCCCGAGCCAGTGTGTGCTGTGCCCACCCCTCCACAGCCCAAGCTGGAGGTCCAAATATTCCTGCTGCTCCAACTCCCCCTCATCAGAGTCCCAGCCGGGGCATCCTAAAGTACCTGTATCCATACAGGGAAGTTCCCCAGTTGTACAAGCTATCCTATCTGCATGGGACCAATGAGTTCATAGGCCTGCAGCTGCATGCAGAGTACTAATCCATCCTGCCTTTTTCCTACTCTGCATACATTAAAAAGGCACTTCAGATGGGGACCCAAACATGCTGCTTCCCCAGAAAGAGCATACGCATTTTCCACATGAAGCAACCCCTTGGGCACTTCCCTATTTATTTGTCTTTGCTGAAACTGACTTGAGCTCACTTCCACTGATTGCTAAGCCTTTTTCCATGACTGTGTCTCACCTTCCTCACCCTTAATTTTTTTTTTTTTTTGTTAAAGAATCTCTGCCTTTTCTATCATTCTCAGTATAAAAACTTTTCTATGAGGTTTGGGTATGGAAATTTTCTCCTTCCGACTTCATAGTCAGAGATTTTTCCTGCAAGAGCTGTAACTGTAACTGGAGAGCTGGACTCTTGAAATTACAGAGACCTGAGGGAGATCCACTTAGTGTCTTCCTCATTCTCTCTGATGCTCTGCAAGTTGCTGATCTCCCTCCACAGTTCTTTCCCTTGGTGCAGCTCCTCAGCCAGAAGATCAGGTGTCCTAGCCTTAGCAGGAGGTTTGACCCTCTCCCAGGATACTGCAAGTATCCTTTGCCATAGGCAGCTGGCATAGTTCATTAGAACACTCTAGCTCTGTTCTTACCTTAGCCTTATCTCTGTCTTTTTCTGGCTGCATTGGAACCCTCTGGTTCCTCAGAGGGATCACAAGAATACTCAAATCATCCTATATAAATTGCCAGGAAGCTCAAGAGATCTGAAGAGGGTCTCAAAGAAGTAGAGTATAGAAGCTGCAGTGCAAACTGCTGTATCTGTCTGGGCCATTTGATCTATAGTCAAGAGTTATGATCACTGGAGTCAGTGAAAACACCTCACAACCAAGAAACACTCTTCTTAGATCTAGCTGATAGGCTGGGGTAGGATGCCTGAAACCGTATCTCTATGCACCTGGCCCACTCATTCATTTCCTTTATATGTGAAACACTCTTTTTATAACATCTTGAAAAATGCATTTTCTACATTCAAAGCAAAGTAAGCAATGCATTTACAACAATCAGTATGCAAGGGTAAAGAAGCTGACATGGAAAAGGGGGGTGAGGATACAGCCTTGATTTAGACAATGGATTAACAACAGCTTGAAAGATACACATCGTATCAATGTGAAAAACTAGCAGCATTCCCAGGTGTCACCTCTGTGTTCTTTAAATACAAGGCTGACATTCAGATATTATGACATTCAGAAGTAGGATATGTTCCTAACAGGCTATTTTGATTTTGGTATATGAAAAAAAAGGAAGTTAATATACACTGATAGCCTTGTGTGTAGATTTCCAAGGATTACTTGGAACTAATAGACCATTCTGTAATTTACCCTGGTTAATCTTCAGTATGCAATGAAAAAAAGCAGTTTATACACATACCAAAATAACCTCAAACCTAAAACCCAAAGCAAATAAACAACAAACATAAAAATCATTAACTTTATTCCAATTCTATTTCTCTCTTCCTTCTTTGATACACATAGCCTTAATTTCGCTCTTTGTGTAAATTACAAGGACTGGCGTTATCCTCTTTGAACAGAAGGCTCAGCCCTGCAACAACACAAAGGAAAAGTTCAATGTCTTTGTAATCCCAGCCAAGCCTACTCAGTGGGATGGACCACGGTTGTAAACACTGCTACACTTGGCTTACACAGATCCAGCTACAAGACCTAACCCTGAGAGTGTTTGCATGGTCAGAATTATATCCTTTATTTTCACCAGCCACACTATTTTCCACACTACATCTGGTAAGAAAAGGTTCATGGCAAGGCTGTGGCACTGTCTTCTACCTTGTCACTATGAATTCAGCAGGAATCATGGACTCCAAGCACAGAATGGAAGACAGGGTACCCATGGGGAGACAGCACATTAGGTTTTGATCATCTTTTTTATTCACGTCCAACACTTGCCAAGTTTAATTTATTTACATTCATACATTTGTGGAAATAGATACTTTTTGAAAAAAGGTTCCAGTTCTACCACGACTTCATGAGCAGTTGCAGTATGTATTTCATGGAGCTGTATCTTTTTTAGTTGTGCTTCTTTGCTCTCAGTTTCATGATACCACTCTTGAACTGGCTGAGATCAGCCAGAGGTCCTGCATCTCCACCTCTTAAGTCATTCAACACAAAATGGACAACAGACTTCCAAAGATTTTCTTTAGCTGCTGTGACTTCAATGGCTTAGAAATACAGCAGTTAAAAATCTCAGAAAAAGGCAGATTGCAATTTTTTGAGTGCAAGAGCAAAGACTATGCAGAAAGATTATGTGGCCCATTGTAAAAACCTGGAATTTCTTATGAAGTGTTTCTGTAATTTGCATCTACTGTTTGAAATCATAATGTGAAACTGAATGTAATATATTGGAGCACAGCTCACTAGACACAAAGAAACACGGAATTATGTCCTATTGGGTTTGGATGTGATATATATCCAATGAATAGTCTGAAGCTGTTGAAAATTTCTAACTATGTAATGTGGCCAAAAATTACTCCTAAAAATCTGAATAAAGACATGTTCTGAATAAACAAGCTACATGAACAACTATATTCTGTACAAGAGCTACGGACCAGTAAAGGTGTTGCTACACTAAACATGAAATTTAATGAAGTTATCTTTCAAATCCAATGTACTCCTACAGGCAAAAGGTTATTCCTCAACTAGACAAGAACAAACATTTGAAGATTTAATTGTTATTTAGTAGAAATACACATTTATTTTATTATGGGAATATTTATTTGTTTTTATAACTGATTAAAAAAAAATTATCACTATTAGTTTGATGAACATCCCTCAGGTCGTCTGAAATGTGTCCAGAATGGCTTCATAGATTTGGGATTGATTAATAGAATAGATTATAATTTTTTTATTGTGAAGTGAGAAGTTAATTCATGACAGAAGTGTTCAATCTCTGTTGGAAGATCCTTGGACATTTTTCATGTCAACACTGGAATCCAAGTAGTTCTGATCTAGACCTTTGATTTTCTACAAACATGGACTCCTGCAAACCATCATACCTCTATCGTAATCTCCCTCTGAAATCTGTGAATAATGACAATTAGCTCATTTATGCGCATAATTTTAGTGAGAAAAGGAATTAAAGGTGTTATTACTTATGTAATACAACTAAAAACATATGCTGTGCCAAGAAAATATACTCCCATCACTTTCTTGATTTATTTCTTAGGCAGACATTGGGAAAACAAACATGAGGTTAAAGATGCTTTATATTAAAAATAGCACAGCTTCCCTTTTGCCCTGTTCTTTTCTCTTTTTTAATAGTAAGTTCATTTCTATATTAAGATTCACATTTAGAATTAGAAGATTGTAAGATTTTTACTCTATCAGTAATTAAGTGGTTGACTATCTCAACATTTTCCTTTTACAAATGCAAAATGTAGATTTCACAGTTAAGCACTAAAAGCACTGTTGAATCTAAGTAGCTTTTTTTTCCATATTTTTAAAAGAGGCAGGAAAATTAACTGCAGGTTTGTGTGGCATACAAGTAAGCACAAATAAGGAATATGCATTTTTGTCTCCTGAAAAGATTGGTTGCATTACTATCTAGAGCTTTTATCTAGTGACAGCGGAATAGCAAAAATATACTGAATAATATACCAAAAATTTATTGTGCCATGGGATCTAGTCTCTGTCTGCATATAATTGCCTTATTAAAAGATTTACAAGCTTACTCCTTCTGTAATTCTGAAGTAAGCCAAGAAAACCACATTGTTAAGAAACTCTAATCCTTGTGATATGACAATGGTGTGTAAGTTAAACTGGAAATTAAACCTACAGCCCTCTAGTACTGTAGCAATGGTAAAGAGCATTGAGTGCTGTCACTGAGGCTACAAATGGCACTTTGCAGGAGGCTCTTTCCCCCTCCGCCCCATCTGCTCAGTGAGTCTCACAGGCAGCGCCACAGGAGTTGTGTATGCAAACATGGGAATCCCATTTATTCTGTAGTAGGTATTATTTGACACCTCATATTCTGTCTGCTGCATTGTACCTGTCTGCAACAGCCTCCAGAGCATGAATAGGACAGGATCCTCCGCTCCCACAATTTCTCTGATCCCTGGCTCACAGCAGTGTCACAACCCAGCAGCAGGAGAGAAGTAATTGCACCCTTCTGTTGCCAACACCCATTACAAATTGTCAGCTTTCATAAAAAGTATGACTGGATGAAACATTTCTTTCTGCCCTTCAAATTATTTCCTTTTATTTATAGTGATGGCTTACTTTTTGATTGTATGGAAAGCATGGGACTGCTACCCTTAGCAACCAAAATGATTGTTTTTTTATCTGCAGATAAGGCAGCAAGGCCTTATCTGCAAGATAATTCAAGCCTCCCTACACAGACCTATGTTAATCCAACTCATGCTTGGCCTCGGTACACCATTATTTTTAGCGCAGAAACTAAAAGCCAGTTTTGTTGCTCTCTCTGTCCTACGTGTTGTTTCAGAAACATCAGTATAGCTTTGGCTTCTGCACTTACTTTCACCTTCAGAAGTCAAAAGCATTGTATTGGCAGCAGTCACATATAAAAATTTTGGTATTATGGAATCTAGCCTAAGAACATTTTACTTCTTGATAATTATATTTTCCCTTCAAGCTAATCAAGACACACTAGACAAAGACTTGTGAATACTGCATCCCATGCTTTAACAGTACAGTGAAAATCTACTTCCAGAATCACAAATATGACCCAAACACAATGAAATCTGAAAATTAGGCATAAATATATGTGGTTATTAATTTAAACTTTTTGCCATCCCACACAAACTAAAATGATACTGGTATTTTTGTTCCAATTTTTTCCCTTTATTTGTTGTATAATCAAATGCAAATTGAGTCAAATGCCTAATTCACACAACGAAAATCAGATAAATACAAGAGATTAAATGCAGATGCAATGACATCTTATTGCATATAGATGGCATATGAAGATTGAAGTGCCTTAATAAATAGCTGATAATCTTATGTTAAATTGCACACTTACAATCTACTGTAATTAGCATAATAAAGACAAAGTTCAATAAAATATACTCTTAGAAGTTATTTACAAGTCACGTAATCTACACTTCCAGAAGTGCCTTTTTCTGGCAAAAATTGAATAAATTCTACAGAAAAGTTCATAAATATATTTTCTTTATTTGCATTTTATGTGACTATATGCTAGCTATAGAATACCAAGATACATAAAAGTTTACTAATAGTAACCAGCAGCCATGTAAGGTGCACAGAGAACAGGTCCTCTAGAGCAAAGTTTTCATGTCCATGGCAGTTTTCTTAAGTCAAGTTATGGATAGAAAGTAAAAAATATTTCTGTGGAAAAGTGAATCTTTTTGCTCCAAAGCTGTCTGGACATGATTTTTCTATGTTGTTTTGAAATAACTGATACTGGCTGTTGTGAGAAAAGTGTGAATACTCTGCCTCTCAGCCCAAGTCTTTGATATTGAAGAACAAGAAAATTCCTCATTTGGGGTAATTTTCTATGTAAAACTGGTGTGAATTTTACAAAACTAAAAGAATAAAACAAAATTTCTCTCTTGCGTTCTATTCATACTCATTTCCACCACATGCTTCTCTGACAGAAGTACCAGGTTCTGCATCAGAATCATATCACTCAGATGTTTTTTTAACTGAAAAAAGAAAACTCTACTTACAAAAAAATTAAGAAATTATCAATTTTGACTTGCAGTAGCTTGGTATTAGAGTGTTGTTATCTTTGTTCAATCAAAGCCTGGGCTCTGGTGTATACAATGAAGTGGAGAGTAAATGAAACCTGCAGAATCTGTCCTTCTGTCTCTACAAATCCATCACTCACAATGATAAAAATCAATTACAATTACTTTTTTCTGGATCATTTACATATATGCAGAAATAAAAATATTTGTTTTGATAATAACGAAAGAAATTAACAAAATTCTATTGAAAATCATAGAGGTCTCACACTGCAACAAATGTCCTGTGAGACTGGTAGAACCAGAGAGTCTCAAAAACTGGGAAGTTCCCAGGTGCTTAGACTGATTGCTTTTCAGAGTGTGTCCCCAAGACAGGAACAGAAATGTAGGATTTCAAATGCTTGGATTTTTCTTTCAAATGGAATGCAATTGTCTTTCTCTCTTTTTTTTTTTAATAAAAAACAAACATTCATCACTCACCTTGATGCACTGATGCAACAAATATATGATGAGCACACAGCAAAAAATCAAAGCCCCAAAACTGTCAGTGGAACAGTGCCAGTGAACAGCAAAATTGCCAAGAACTTTGTCTGAGAAAAGTAGCCACAACATACAAGCAGTCTGCGCAAAAAAAAACAGGTTTTGCTGTGCAGTGTGATAAAGCAGTAAAGAAAAAAGAAACCAAACAAACCCAGAACTCCAGAGTGCAGAAGTCCTGAATTCTTATAATGATTCTGCTCTGCTTTGTCATGACTAAGGACAAGTCAATATTCAGGGTACTGTCATGGTAATTTTCAACAGTTTTGTCAAAGGACTACCCAAAACTTAAGCTGCGAGTCTTAGCTGCCAGACCAGGAAAATTTAATACCAGGAAGCAAATGATTGAATGAAATTGTTGAAAAATTCTAATTATGTAATGTGGCAAAACACTACCCCGAAAAATCTGAATTAAATCATGTTTTGAATAAACAATAGATGTCAACAACAGTATTCTGCACAAGACTATGTAACAAAACAAAAGATATATTGCTACACTAAACCTTTTTATTTTGTTTCATTTTATCATATTAATTTAGCAGCTATTTCTCCAACAATTATAATTATCATCAAGGTAGATGTGATATGCTTGGGGACAAATAATTGACATTTAAATATTTAATTCTCTCATCAGAAACCTACTAACATTGATTTCCATTACAAATAGTAATAAAAAGCATTGGCCTTCAGCTCCAAAATTTAACCTTTTAGAGACTACTTCCCCCATTGTTGAAGATCGCAATGCAAGATGTTTTCAATTACCATCTGTATGGCAGATTACCTTTGTCAAGTGGGCAGTTTGCTTTATCTCTCTCTTTGAGTGACCACATTCACACCTCCCTCAGAAGGGGACACCTGCTGATAACAGACTATTGAATGTCACTGCATGACTGATAAGAACTATAACATCCCATTGTGAGATGCTCCACCCAGAGGGAGGAGCCAAGCATTGCTACCCAGATATAATCCAGAAGTTTTTAAGACACCAGCATGGCTTTCTCCACAGGATTCCCCAGAGGAACAGCAGCTGTCTGAGCAAAGTTTTAAGATTTGCTAAGCCAAAATCCTAAACAGCAACCACCATAGAAATTGAGTTCTTTTTGAAATGGTAAATAACTGCTTTTATGCTGAAAAGGTGATTTCTGAGGGCTTGAGGGTTTGACCCTCAACTGGCGCAAACCAGATAACCAACACAGGGAAAAGCCAAGTTCTGATGCAGAGGGAAGGGCTGGAGGTGAGAAGAGGTGAAAGTGATGGAGTACAGCAGCTGTTAGGCAGCCACTGGTAACTGGGAACAATTGAGACAGCTTTTACATTTCCATTTGTTGGTGGCTTTTGAAAAGGAACTTTGGAGTGAGTGCCTCTAGAGTCTCCTGGTCACAGAGCTGTGATTTCTGCAGTCTCAGCCTACTGATGTGAGCAGGTGGGTGTCCATGTGCAAAGATAAAGTATTAAAATATGAAAAAAGACATGATTCTTCTATTTTTTCCCTCTGTATGGGAAAGCATGCACAATGCCAATAGCTTGAAGTAATATACTTGGATAAAACTACTTTTAAAAAGTAAAAATGCTTATTTGTTTCTTATTTGTAAAAAAAATCCTATTTGTATCAACAAATTTAGAACAGTGCAGCCCCTGGGGAAAAGCAAAGGCAGTTCAATGCCTTGAACTTTACATCCATCACCTTGTTATCCCCTGTCATTTCCAAATTTTATTATCTTCCACATATTGTTTTCATGTGAATGCAACTTACAGATTGATGCACTATATTTTGACTTTAAAAGGACTGCAAACCTTTCAGAGAAGGCATAATGTGTTCTTCTCTGCATAATGTATCCAGCTGACCAGCGCTCCAGCTTCAATTACAAATGTGAACACAATGTAAGAAGTAAAGCAGATCATGTGTTTAAGTTGGGTATGCCTGGCAGACCTGTGCCTCTCTTCTCATTGTACCACTTGCTTTAGCAATTTCAAATTATGTTCACTATTACTACAGCGGCAGAAGCAAACTATGGTACTGAAGATTCAGCTTTGAAATCCCTCTTTTAATGACTATAGGTCATATAGACCTAGAGAGTTTGCAGGTATTCAGTGCTTTGGGAAAAAAAGGACCTATGAGCTTCAAGTCAGAAATAGCCATAAGAGAGAGGACGAACACTAAATGACAGATCAAAATTGTGGGCATACTAGGTATTTCACAGCTTCAAAGCGAACAAAATACTAGGTCTCTCTGGTACACAGCAATGCTTGATTTCTGGGAAAGGGAAAATTATGACCCTCTGAGAAATAAGTAAAATTAACAAATAATGTTGGAGAGATTTCTATAAAATTAGATTTTGGTCTTTCATAATACGATGGTAAGTAGAGGATATTTCCAAAGTTAGCAGAAGTTTTTTTAGCATCTATTCAGCTGTGTTAGGGGAAATTGTGGGTTTGTTTTATTATTCACACTTAGATTGTTCTCTTCTTCTAAGGTGCAATGTCTGACTTGTTATATGAGTTTGAAGCAAGCATATATTACCAGAAGTATTTTATTAGTATAGTATATGTTTAGTTTTAACCCTTGCTTTTTCCTAGACCAATGATTTTTATATTAAATACAATTGAAATTATATTTATTTATTTTATCAAACTATATTTATTTATTTATTATAACCTATTGGTATACTTCATGTTTTACATTTTTATGAAGCTATAACTAAGACAAGAGTAATGCAATCATATGTAGAAAATAGTATAGACATTCTTCTGTCTCTAATGGGCACACTTCTAAAATATAAGCATGGAGATTTGAATTGACAGACAGGTTGATCGCCAACTCTAAATATGGCACAGTGTAAATTCAGACACAAATAAATATGCTTTTTAGTATCTGTTTTGAGTTACCACAACCAATTTGGATGTCAGCAACAATGTATGAGCCAAAATAAAAACAGTGGGTAGAAGAAAATTGGTTTAAACAGATTGGCATCTACCAACTGGCAAATGCAGTGGGTTGCTAAGTATCTGACTATTTTGGTAGAATATGGCATGTATTCAATGCAAACTTCTTTTTTTAAAACAAAAGAACAAACAAAATGCAGAGCATAATGAGAGACCAAGAGATACAAGTTCATATCTCTGTTATTGTTCCGGACTCTGTTTCTTTTATAGAGATATCAAGACATTTACATTGAGGAGATATTAAAAACTCTTCACTTTTATGTGCACCTTAGGTTGTCTGCAAAAGACCAAAGCGCTTTAAAGATACTGCTGATTGGATCATTACAGTTAGTATTAATCAATATTAAGAGTGAAGAAACAGGAATTTCCAAAGGCAGAATGCTTTTTGATTATTTGTAAACCTAGCTATAGCCTTTAATTAAGCCATTTTAATAGCCTTTAATTAAGCCATTTTGAGTTGTTTAGATCTGTCCATTACAGAAGATCTGAATGGCTTTGGTAGATTAAGCTACTTCATTTAGGAGCAGTCATAAATGTACCAAAGTACACAATGAACACAGCAAATAAAGAGGGTATCCACACTGCCCTTTAGTCCTTCCATCCTTACCCTCACAATCTCTGGTGAATTATGACCAAACCCTTACAGAGGAATTCCTAGGAATTACTATCCTCAGCCAAGCCAGAAAAAGCAGCAGCTGATTCATTCCTATCATTGTGTGCACCACCCATTCTGGGGCATTGAATGACAGAAGATAAAGTGAACCACAGAAATGAAATTGCATCTCCGCATTCACAAAGTTGGCACATTCACAGGGATAAATCTAAATTTACACTGGGCACTCTGTATAAGGCTGAGATAAGTTTCATTGCTCCAGGAAAAAAAGTACCACTATAGAAATTGAAACACAACAGTTGCCCACAGTGTACTTGCTCAAATCTTATGAAAAATAAGATTTCAACTGACTAGTATTATTTTCTCTTCAGAATACATAAAGTATTGTATTCCAGCACAACTTTATTGAAAAGTAGAAGGACTAGGATTATTGTGCTGCATACCTCTATTTCAATGAAGGAGAAAGCATAAAACACATCAGCTGAAGCAATGGAATGCTAAAGACAACAGAAGAAAAAGAAATATTTCATGCTGCATCAACAAACAAATGAACAAAACGTTTTCTTCTTTCTCTTGATCAGGATGCTCTGACATATGACCATCATTTATAAAACACATGCATATATTCCAAAGTAATCGCAAATCAGAAGGAAATTGGGTAGGATGCTGGAAGTTATCTTAAGTGTACTTATCAGGAACCCTTCACAGGAACAAAGATAAATCTTGAACAACACATTCAAAACCGTCACCTCAAATTCCGTGAGGATAGGTGTTCTCTACTGTATCCTTTAAACAAGAATTGGGGCTCTATTGAGGAACACAGAAGGAAATTCTGAGGAAGTGACCCCTTTGCACAACTTGTTCTACACCTGAGTATTCCAAACTGAACAGAAACAGCAAGTCTGAAACGTGCTCCTTACTCATACAGAACTCATGCATTTGGACCTTTTCTGTTTCATGAAACTTCTAAAAGATGTGTAAGTACTGGAAAGTTTTGAATGACCTAGGGATGCCCACCTCAGAGAAACCAGGAGTGAATGACCACTGGAACACCACTGGATCCACAGGTGGGGATATTTTCTGCTTGATCTCTCCCCCCTGTCCCCTTCCCCTCCTTCCCCTCTCCCTCAGCCTCCTCCATTTCTTTTCCTCGCTCTCTCTTACATTCCTGGTTAAATAAAATCTGTATTATTGACTTTGGCATATGGTTTCAGTCACACCCTGCTTTGCACAGAGGCCTCCCTCACCAGTTAAATCTTAAAAAGGCGGACAGCCTGCTTCACCCTGGCCTTCATCACAGGCAGGGGAATCTCTGCTCCACTGCCTGAAATTCCTCCTCGCCCTCATTCTTTACTTCACCTTAGTGTCTGTTCTCCTCGGGCTGCAATACTTTTCTGCACAGTAACATTTTTTTCCTTTTTCACTATGTTATCCCAAAGGTCACATGACTGTCACAGATGGGCTGAGCCTTGGGTACATCTTGGAGCCCACTGGCTTTGGCTGGACTGGACACAGGAGAGGCTTCTAGCAGCTACTCACAGAAGCCACCCCTACAGCCCTCCCTATGAAAACATTACCACACAAACCCAATACAGTGTTTTTCGTACTGAAAAAGTCAAGAATGCATCATTTACCTGTAAAAATTCTATAACCTTCACAGGTGAAATTAACTTTTGTTTTATAGTTACTGTTTTTACTTTTTACCTCTTCCTTCCTTTTACTTATCATTATTCCCGGAACAACATTCAATATTTAAACCCTGGTATAATGATCAATTTTTTCTATTTCAGCATTAGTTCAGTTGTCACTGCCCTGTTTGGTGGGGCATTTTAAATAACCGGAAGGTTTTCAGCACATCATTCATCCTACATATTTGTATAGTGCCAGGCACACACAAGGAAACGTTATGTATTACTACTACTGTTACTACTAATAAAAATTGCAATTAAATTGGGAGAGAGAGGAATAAAAACCAGGAAATCCAACTGGTGAACACAGCTGCTGACCTGATGACCAATGCCCAGCCCACTCCTGAGTAGGGATCAGCTGCTCTTGGTCAATTCTTCCATTTACATACCAGGCATGACCTTCTATGGTGTGGAACATCCCTTTGGCCAGCTCAGGTCCCCTCTCCTGGCTATGCTGCCACCCAGATTCTTGTGCAACTCCTCACTGGCAGAGCATGAGACACTGAACAGTCCTTGGCTCAGGGTAAGCAGAGCTCAGCAGAAGCCAAACCAGCAGCATGTTGTCAACAAAATTTTCAGATTGAAAACCACAGCTCTGTACCTGCTAATAAGCTGAAAGCTATATCAGCTGAGACCAGGACAGACACATTGGACATCTCTGAGGAAATGCTGTTTTCAGTTAAACACCTGTGGACTTTACAAGGACAGGAGTAGCTTGGGGAATGTAGTTATAATCAACCAGCAGTAGCTTATAAAAAAGCAGTATCCAAATCCAAGGAGAATAGTAGTTGAAAACTACATTTCAATGCAGATTACAAAGTTTGGGGCTTATACTAAAATCTCACTAAAGATCTGTGGTTTTTTAGTGGAAATCTAATTTTGAACTGGTGCGTTATCAGTTCCACTGCAATTCCTCAACCTAAATCATTCAGAGTTTTCATTAACTATTAAAAAAAAGGTCTGTTATTTATTAGAAAGAAGAGAATTCTAGATAGAGAAAATGATAGTCCTAGATAGTCCTTACTTTAGAAATTAACAACTATGCAGCTAGACTGCTGAAGTATCTTTAGGCTGTTGATCTGAGTCAAAAAAGAAAAATTTGGTCTTAAGGGAACACTTGAGTGTTGAAGTGAACACAAAATCACAAGTCAGAGAATGGGACTTTCCACGTATGTATGGCAAGCTCATTGTCCTCCAAATTAAGCTACTTTTCCAAGTAGCTGTGGAGAGAGCTTTCTGAGTTTTGTTAAGCTTAGGAATTCCAGTTTAGAAAAACAAATCCTGTAGTCCACAGAGAAAAAAAATTTATTTTCCCTCCTTTCTGCTTTACCTGTGAATATGATTTCTGAATTAAATATTATCACAAACTTGGGGTCTGAGGTGAGGATGGAAATTATTAGCTCTTCTTATTGATCCTTCACACTTTGTAACCCCTCACTAAATTACTCACGACATCATTGCTTGGCTATGAAGTCCTGCTGCCGCCAGACTCTCCCATTAAACCCAGCACTGCCCAAAGCATGCTGCTTTTCAGCAGCAATTCACTTTCACTCACAAAGCAATTTTATTGTGGCCTGAAACACAAAGGGAAATCTTGGCCTTGTGACAGACAGCCAGGATTTTGCCAACAGATTGTCAGGCTACGGGTTCATTGGCTCTTCCTGCCACCAGCTCTCTTATATCAAGATGCAGTGAAACTAAAGCTGAAGGGATATTGAGACAGATTTTCATGTGGCATATGACCAGATGCATATTTCACGCACTCTTTCAACTCCTTCTCGATGGCTACTCTAACATCAAAATATCCTGCAAATAAATTAACTGTGTGTGCTCGTACAAACTGTTTACACACTTCTTAGTTTCCCCCTCATCAAAAGCTTGGTCAAAGTACGGTCAAAACCTGACTTCAGCAAAGTGTCTCTGTCAGAACAAATCACTAAATTAAGTCACATCACTAGTAAGTCATAGGACTTTTAAAAACATTTAATTTAAAAGTAGTGGGCTTTTTTGCTGAAGAACATTAGATGCTTTTAATTCTAGTGGTAATCTTTTGTGACGCTACATCGAAGACTCCTACACAGAGCAGAACTTCATTACTAATATACACAGAAAAAACATTTTTGAGAAAGAAAGATTTGCATACATGCACTTTTGCAGATATAGCATGGTACTCACCTTTGGTAGGAACTTCTGTCACTCAATTAATTAGCTAAATTAACAAATACATCAATAGTAGGCTTTGTGTATAATGTGTTGGGTTTTTTTTCTTTTTCTTTATTTTCTCTGCATATTCTTGAAGCCTTTAAGTATGTCCAACACCTATTTAAATTAGTGATGGGAACTGGCATGGAGGCAAGAATTCATTTTTAAGTGAAGAACATCTTCAAAGACCTGGGTTTTGGTTTTTTTGGGTTTTTTCCCCCACATATTTCAAATATATAGTAAAATCACCTGGAGCTCTTTTTCAGATTTTCATGTTTCAATAGGAATTCTAGTAATGATGGAAATAGATTTTCTTGTTGATTTTGCCTTGGTTTACCCATTTACAAAATGCATGATAAAAATGTACTTATCTCACAAGACCAAGAAGACATCAACTTAAATTAATTCTAAGATGTTTGAGGGAAAGGCCATTTGAAAGTAAAACATAGTTTTACATTAGAAACAAATCACTTGAACTGTGTAACCAAAATAAAATAAATATGCCAGTCTATTTATCTGTCCTTAAATCTTTCCTTGTCTAAAGGCAAGGACTTGTCTTCAAAGAATTTATCTTTCATCAAAATGTTTGTAAGTTTATCTTCTAAAGGAAGTAATGGAAGTCCATATTACCCCTAAGATTACAGGTTAATGTGGAAAACAGGGTAAATTTCCTCCAGTACCAGAGTCTCATGGTGATGATTGTATATGTACTAATGCACATTTCTAACTGTAGGTTTTCTAATGACCCTGCGTCCTCTTCTCTTCAGCAAACAGCCTCCAGAGTGGCTTAAGCAATTCCTGAAAGAGAAAAGCTCTTTGCCATGCAAGCAGATAGAAAGGAGCGAACCACATAAAGATATATCTCATTATGATGAAAAGCATTCCCATAAGATCTTTTCTTATCTAATGGATGGGGTATGGAAGGAGGAAAAATAGAGGCAAAATTATTTCTCAAATGTAGTGGTATGATTCACTTGGTTCTTGGTAATTGGTACAATGGATAAATAATGCAACCCTTCAAATTGTTGACAATTTGGTTGTCTGATTTTATCACAACTCTCATCTGTCTGTTTACTTTCTGAGTGAAAATTTCTTTTTGATTTTCTAGTCTTCTAACTTTTAATCTACATTTTGTGTTTTCACAATTAGTGAAGTTCTTTTCTTAACTCAAGACAGATAGCTGTAGAGGACTGATACAGAACAGTAGCTGGAAAATATTAGCAAACTGAGTTAGCACACTTCCTACTCAGGTGCTCCCAAGTGAACATAGGTACAACCTGCTGTAAGGGAGTCACTGGCATTTCCCCCCCCCCTAGAAAATTTAGTATTTCTTTGCATACTAACTTTGCAGGAGTGGATATTCACCACAGTAGTAGTTGTAACATCACAGAACACAGGGAAATCAAATATCTTTGCTAGAAGGAGGGAACAGAAAGATGACATCTCCCTGATCCCCATAAGGACATGAAGTGGGGTGACTATCTCACTGCATTTTAACAACTGGACGTGGTGTAAAAGGAGCAGAAACTAAATTATGTGGCATATGTATCATTAAGCTGAGTAAGTGTATTACAGAATCATCAGGGTCATGCTGTTGCACAATTAGCTATTGTCACAAAGATACCACAATGCAATGGTGTTTTAGCTCTCTGGAGTACTGTTTGATGACATGATGTATTTCCTAATGCTAAAGGTTGAGTACTTCTGTGCTTAAAATAGCAATTTACTAATAAAAATTAAAAAAACGTATTCTGACTCTGTTTTCCAGATGTACCTAAGGATTTTGTGGCCCCAAGGCAGAAGAGAAAATTTGAAACTGCTTACATAGATCCCAAAATGAAAGACAGAAAGAAGCAACACAACCCCTATCGTTTCAGTTAAGAAACACACATTCTTTTCTGCCACAGGTGTGCCAATAACTCAAGCGAGCAGTTCAGCTACACTGGGGATGGTAAATCAACATCACATGAATTACTGAGAGATACACAAAGCAAAAAGCTTAAGTCATCTCATCTTGGCAGAAAGCCAAGACCAAAAATTGCTAATATTCACTTTCCAGACTTCAGAATGAAGACGTATTTCTACCCAAATCCAGACTGAACAATAATGCTTATCTAGATATTTATTTATTTATTTAATTGTATTAATAAAATAAAACACTTGAGTATCTACAGAAACAATAGATTCTCAGCAAGTTAGATCTAAAAGTAAGTTAATATACATGAACTGAAATAAAAATGTTAGCTGTTTTCTTAGAGGATATAATAAGAAAAATATAGCAAGTGGATTACATTTGGATGATATTTGCATTGGCTGATTAAAATCTGAGGGCATGACATTTGCCTAGCAGCTAATGAGAAACTAATTGTTCTTTGTTTGTCATATGTTACATAAACAACATCAACCCAAAACCACAGATTGTGAGAGCACAAAATCTGTTGAAACCGTGAAGACAGATATGCAAATGTGAGATGCATTTTTTAGAAGAATTTTGGCTTTGAAATATCTCATAATCAGACACTGCAATGACTCAAGAGATGAAACCATATATCCATACTTCAATCAGGTTCAGCTACATGTAAATTGGTAAAAAACCCAGAAAAGGGGGTGACCAAGAGCAACCTCCAATAAGAAGAAAAAAGGCTCTCAGTCAGAAATTTAGATAAATCCACGGTAATAAACATGCTGCTATATTATTACTATTTTTATTCTGAAACAAATTTATCAGTATATATCAGTAGTCTAAGTAAAGAGAAATCTTTACCATCTACTATAATATTCTACATTAATTATGTTTTTTTTCACTGTCTACATTTTTGAGGGACAGAAATCTTGTCAGTATAAAGGTTTCCTTTTTTAAATGATGCGGTCATCCTGATCTCCTCACATTCCAGACAGTATTGAGGAAATTGACTAGATTTCCAACTTTTCCTGCTGTCTTCAGTAACTTAAAACTGGTCAAACATGGAAGCAGGATAGGAAGGCACATAGGAATCTAAGAACAAACTAAAGAAAAGATACTTTCAATTCAACATCCACTACAGGGTACACTGAAGTCTCCCTGGATTTCGCTAGCTAACAGCACATAACATTAATGAAGCAAAGCTCTTGTAAGAGCTGCAGAGAGATTAAGGACATTATGAAATAGGCAGAGAAGGACATGGCTTTCAAAATTTTCAAAAAGTATTTGTCCTTGCTATTACTACAGGACCTTTGCTTAGATGGTCTTTTGGAGCAAATACTGAAAAGTGTATACCCAGTATACACTTTCTAAATAAAAAATTAAAAAGGATAGTATTGCTCAAAATAATTTCCTTTTTAAAATGTTTTTATAATTTCTTCTATCATGAACTATTATCTTCTTTCCAATGTCCCTCTACAAACACCTAACAGTGAACACAACAACTTTGTGACCACCAAAATGCTTAGGGGCTTTTTTCCTCCTGACATTTAATGGCAAGCTCTCATCCCCTGTTATTTTGCCTTCAAAAATGAGCCTTTGTGCAAGAGCAGACCATCATTTCCATGTGCTATGGGTGGAATGAGCATTCCTCCAAACACAAACATCCACCTCTCTGTCCATAGAGACCAGCACAATGACTTACTTGGAAAACATTAGACTTGACTCATCTCTCAGGTTCTCCAGAAAAACTGGGGTCCAAAACCTGAGTTCTCTCTCATGGTTGTCATACAGCTTGTGCAGTGTATATATCTTTATGCATGAGAATAATTCTATTTTTTCATTGTGTGTATATAATTTTTAGAAATAAAATGTTTGGGATTTTTTTTCAGCTCAGACATAAAGAAATGCAAATAATAAAAGCAAACTGTAATTTCTTATTTTTCCATAGATTCAAGGATCTCAGCAAGGTCAATAACAGTGTATTTGTGGTACCTGTTATAGGTGGGAAAACAGCAGATAGAAGACGAGCTAGGGTAAATAAAGGACTTCCAGGAATTTAAACTCCTTTTGATTTATCTAAACTCACACCATAAGCCAAAGGAATGAAATGTGCCCTTGCGCCAGGACTGGGATTTATGACTACAGAGGAGCTCAGCTCCTCAGCTGGACAGCCCAGGAGCCTGAGGGGATGTTGTTGAGCAAAGGAGGAGGAAGAAGCATGAGTTCATGATATGCAGGGAAGACAGAAGAGGAGGAAATATTTTCCAGCCAAAGGTGCCTACAGCCATGGGCTCCATGGCTCAATGTCATCTTAACTAACATATTGAATCAGAGCGAAATCAGAGGGAAATCAGGCTGAATCAGTGAGGTCAGGGGAGGAAAAAACACTCACCATAGAGAAGGGTGTTTTGCAGATATGATAGTTTATGGTTTGGATGTGCACGTTGACTGTCAATACTCCACAGTGGCGTTTGACAGTGAGAAACCTCTCTCGCCAAACATGCACCAGCAGCATCCTCCTGGAGAGACGTCTTTGACTGCACTCACTGAACTGTTACACCTCCCCGCCCCCCCCCGGCCACACGGCCAGGCGCAGGGGAGCAGTTTCGGGCAGAGGCCGGGAGGGTGCCAGGAGGATGGCACGGGTTGCCCAGGTCAAGGACGTGGTGCAGACGGCGGCGGGCGGCACGCTGGGCGGGTGGGACGCTGCGTGCCGACGGCGATGCGGGAATACCAGGTGCGGACTCCGACAGCATCATCTCCAGGGCCGCACCTCCGCCCCTTACCCCGCACGCCAGACAGGGTTTTTTTGGTTTTGTTTTTTTGGGGTTTTGTTTTGTTTTGTTTTTCTTTTTCTTTTTTTTCGTTTTTAAGGCGGGTGTTTCCCGCAGTCGGATGGGAGCGTGGGTCCCTCCCCTCCACCCAGGCTTCTCCTCCCACCTCTCTTGCGGCTCCTGCGTGGTCTGGAGGGGCGGTGGGGGGGAAGGCAGCGTTTGGTCCGGGCTGCGTGGTTCCCCCTCCTTTTGTGCACTGATTCCTAGCTGCACTCCGCAGCGCAGGCAGGTCCCCCCATCCGCTATGTGACCCTGGCACAAATGTTTAGAAAACGCATTAATACGCGCGTATGTTTTTGTTTCTGTATGTGTCTGTGGGGTTTTTCTTAAGCCCATGACAAAGCACTATGAGGTCTGAATGGTAAGTGGTTTGGGTTTTTGTTTTTGTGGGGGTTTTTTTGTGTTTTGTGTTGTTTGTTTGTTTGGTTTTCTTTGTTTTTGTTTCTTTGTTTGTTTTTGGTTTTGGTTGGCTTTTTTTTTTAATTATTGCAATTTCTTCTGGAATCGGTGTTTAAAAAAAGAAAAAAAAAAAAGGAAGCAGCAGGCACTATTGGTGGGGGCGGGAGGAGGAGAAAATTCTCGCACGTAACATAAACCTCGTGTCTAGCGGAGGTGCAGGCGGGGGAGGCGCGGCCGTGCGGCGAGCGCGGTCTCCCCGCGGCGGGCAGAGCGGGGCGGGGCGGGACAGGACAGGGCGGTCCGGTCAGGAGCCGCCTGCAGGCGCCCTTGTCTCCGGCCGCTGCCCTTGGCGCAGAACTGCTGCGCCCGGGATGCGCGCTGAGGCGGGATGCGCGCGGCAGAGAACCCCGCCTCCCTCCTGGGGAGCACTCCGAAAAGAAGCCGGGCATTGCACTGACAGGGCTTATTTTGTGTTTATTTATTTATTTAAGCTATCAAATCGATCTAATTTTCTTAAAGGATGGATGCTTAGAGCTGCTCGAGCCATCTAAAGAAATAGCAATTTCCTCGCTTCACGATTACCGTAGGTAATCATGCTCATTGCGACATTTAGCCGTAGGTGAGAATTTATGTCTCCTGGTAGACAGTAATAGTTACCTTGCAACGACCTCATTCTATGGATATCAGAATAATAGAATATGGGAAATAGCAGTAAGTATTACTTAACTTCAGCATTACTTAAAGCAGTACAGATAATTTTCAGCAGTTTTAAATCTAGTCACTATTCTGATGACACTTTTAGGCTGTTGACTGGTGTTGAAAGGACCAGAATTTACCTGTAGCCTAAAGTGATGCACTCTAAAGTGAGTCTTAACAGAGTAAAAAAAAATGAGAAAAAATGAAGTCTGCCCTCGCTGAGAAAAGTTCAAACTGCAAACTTCACAGCTGTAGCTATAGTCAGGGTTGATTTTTTTTCCTGTAATCATTAATATTTATTAAACAAGATTTTGGTTTATTTTATATTTTAATGTTTTCTATCCAAAGGCAGTAACGTTCAGATGGATATTTTCCACAAAAACCTTGGTGTATTGCAGAATTATTTTGCTGTGTCTTCTGTTCAAAGATACTTTTCTTCCTCTGAAAAAGTCAATAATCCATAAAATATATGAGTATATTCAGTTTAATATTCCTTAGGGTTAGTAACTTCTGCACAGTTTTATCCTGAACTGGCTGCAATTAGCTGAACCCTTCTAAGAAACTACAGGTGGTAAACCATACTTGTATTTCTGTAGCCAGAAACTTTTCTTCCTATTTCTTTTCTTCTTATCATAAAGGCTGTTTCTCTCCCCTTCTAATATTTGTAATATTTAGTAATATTCTCCTTTTATAGCAATGACACATAATTTAAGTGCCGTAAATATTTATAACTTTAATGCCTTCACTAATGGGTCACCTTTTTTGTCATTTTTAGCATTAAGCAGGAGAAAAGTGGTGAGCATTGGCAGGAAAGGATGCTGAATTTGTCAGGACACTCAAATAACTAGAAGGGGACTCATTTTTCCGGCATATATTCTCCACAAATGTCATCAAGTTCCTGGGTAGGGGGTAGAGAGGTTTACCTGTGCCCGTAGTTAGTCTGTTTTCATATCAGCTCTCACACAGATGCTCTCAGGCACGGCGGCTGCAGCCACCCTTTAGTGCTCGCTCCCCAGAGCTCACCCATTCAGTCGCAGTGTAGCGGCATAAGCAGTACCTTCATTTACCCTCACCTGCATCTCTCTATGGAGATATCACAGGTTACACATTAGTGACCCTTGATGTAAAAAAAAAAAATAAATCTCCAAACCACCACCAAATAATCAAACAAACAAAAAAAATCCAAGAAATCTAAGAATGTTGTAGGTCAAATTTAATCAAAACTGTTGAAAAAGATTGACAATCAAGAAAACTGGAAGACTCGTGGATGCAATCTTTGATAGATTTACCTAGCTTGGCAGTGGCTAAGAATATGTTTGTCTGAGTAGATGATTGTAGAGGAAAGGCTTTATTTTCCTTGATAATTAGAAATTACCTAGGGAAAAAAGTCTGCATGCTTGCGCAAACACATTGTGTATGCTACCTTCCTGAAGCATATGTGGAGGGATGTTCTGATGAAAGTGTAACTGAAAATCAGAGCAGTGACTGTGAGCAAAATGTACATAGAGACTTCCTGTGTGAAATTACTAAGGGTGGAGTGGGAAGACCATGTACACACCTTAGAGCAGACAACTAGGAAATGAGTTTAAATTCTTCTGATACCACACTTCCTAACTTCAAAGTCCAGCCTTAGTGTGAAAAATGAGGGTTAAAATTGAAGGGCATCAGTAAAAGTACCGGAACTACATCAAATAGGAAAGAATTTCTTGAAAATTTATGGTAAAGGTAATTTTCTGGAGCTTCCTGGTCATCCTCTTCTGCTTCCTTAGGACTTTCTAAATAATTCTTTGGGATTATTTCCTTCCCAAACAACCTATAATTCTGAAAGCCCCTGTCAGTTGCTAGATGCCAAATACCAGAAATGTACAGAAGACATTGATATTAATTCTATTAGAATAATTAATTACAGCAATAGTTTCATGAAACTTAACAAAACAAAGTAGCAAGAACCTCTTGTTTTAGTACCTTAATATAATTAAAAATAAAACCAAGATCAGTTTGAATTCTTTCCTTTCTACCAAAGTATTTGTATAACTTCACGAAGTCTTGATCTGCAATACTTTGAAAGTTTCTGTTTTGCAGATTATATATAATCAAAGCATGAGTTCGTGTTGAACTATTTGCTAGTTCAAGCACTAATTTTCAGTAATGATTCTCCTCAGAAGAAAGTCTGAAATTTTGGGAGTCAAAGTTCTGAATGGCATTGCTTTGTCTATTTTTACAGAAGAGATTAAAAGTAATGGAAAAATATGATTGCAGTTGTTTGGGGGGGTTCCATCTTCAAATAGTGCAGATGTCTATTAGTTAGGGATGTGAGAATCATTTAAAATTTATCTCAGCTTCAGTGATGCAGTCACTGCAGCACTTTACATATTTTAAGGTTAGTTAATTGCATGCTTAAGTCTACCACATTCTGAGATTTCACATGCAGGAAAATAAAAATATTTTAAAAAGAAATCACATTGCTTTGTTTAGGAGGTATCTGAGTCTTTTTAGACAAATATTATTAGAGCCTAATTTTTCTAACCTAAATGTTTGGTGATTTATATAAGGAAAGCTGTTGACCCAAATCCTGAAAATAATTCTGTATGCCTGTAAAGTAAAAAAAAAAAACCAAACAAACAAACAAAAAAAAACACAAACAANAAAAAAAAAAAAAAACACCAAAAAACAAAAAGACCCACCCAGCTTTAGACATGGTCTTAGAGAAATGCATATATCTTTGATTCTCTTTGAAAGTACTGGAGGTGTGTCATGAGTGTGTTTCCGTTCTCTATTTATAACAGGGTATTGGTGGATACACTTGCAGAGATACACACGTCATATTTTCTACAGAGAACTAAACATTTTTAATTTTACCTAGTCCTTGAAATTAAAACCTTGAAGCACCATGGGAGTGCAAAACACATTATAATATATACTTAAGGGCTTTAAGCCACCAAGCCTTTTAAAACCTCAATGCTTGACACTTTTGGTTTTTCATGTTTTTGTGACATTATGATCAGTACTTCAAATAACAGGCATTCAGAAACCTCTGGCAACAGAAAATATACTCAAGTGTCTGTGAAGGAGAATCTGTATTGAAATGAAACCATTTAGGTGGTGGAGTGGGATTCATGAGAGCTATGTTTTTCTTGGAAGTTCGCTTCACAATTTTTGTTACTGGCACTGGGTGTTGTTTTGGTGCCATGGTGACAAAAATATCAGCCTAGTCTAGCTCAGCATAAATAGAGCTGTATGGATTAGTAATTGTAGATATAAAAATCAACCCTTATCCCCAGGGTGATACTTGACTGAGTAGTCAGCAAGTAGTTATTGTGGCTAGACAAGCTGTTTCTGTGAAATGCAGAAGGTATTGACCAGTCTGTTGGGAGTGTTGTGATGCTGTGCTTGTCTTGGAATCCCTTCCCTGTTCACATGATGCTTATGTTCAGTCAGAGAGTTAAGACTGACTTCTCTTCTAGAAATTAAATCCTCATGCTCAGCTGTATCTCCAGCCACAGAAGTGCAAAATTGGCACATTTCTGAGAACTGCTTTTTTTTTAAAGTGTGAGATCTAAATACTTGATGTTGTTATCAGTACCAAGAGATAACGGCCATATATGGTCTCAGCATAAGAACAAATCTACAAATGTTACCATTTGAAGCACTTTTATTTTCCCCCAAGAGCACAATTTAATGTGTATAAAGTGTTTGCTGCTACAGTGGCTACTTTTTCTACAATGTGTCATAGCTGCTGGGGTCAACATGGTCTACAGGAAAGCTGGTTATTCCCTCTGGGCATGACTTTACACTTTCTTGTTCCTGTAGCCCTACTGACCAGTCAGACAATCTACAGAAGTGATAATTTATAAACAAAATGGCAGGAGTGGGCATTGAGACATGGGGAGTACAGGCTGTTATTTTTATATCAGTGAATCAAGGCTTTGATTCTGAGCTATAGGATTTTAATGCTTGTTAATTTCACTTTGTCTTTCCAGCTATAAAGTGTCCATTAAATTTGGATATTTAATCCAGATGATGTAATTTTTTTAATATAATTTTTTTAAAATAATTTTTTAATATAAGTGTTGAAATATAACATTAAAATATCTTAACATATTAATAAATATATTAAAAATTTAAATTAAAAAAAATAGAAGGCCAGTTTGGGAGGGGAGAGGGGGAGACAGAAACAAAATAAGCTCCCTGACTAGTGTCCCACTGTCAGTTATAATATCTTTAAAAGTGAATGACCATTGGATTTCGCATTAAACTGAATATGCTATGATGAGTTTTACATCCCATGGCACACTATGTTGTTCAAAATATGCAGCATATGAAACAGATGGCTTGAGAAGACTGTCAAAAAAACCTGCTGGGCCTTCTCTGGTATTATCTTAAAGCAAAAGAGAGGATGAGTAAGTGTGCTGTAATTTTTGGCTTTAACACAGCAATCAGGAAGCTCAGTGTCTGAAGGCATGCTTACTCAATCAGGGTAACACATATAAAAACAGATACCTATTTGAGGATAATAGAATAATAAAATTATTGGAAATTGTGGGCATGAAAGGAAGAATAGAAAATTGCAGTGGGAAAGGGGGCAGACTTTTTTCAAGATGCTTATCACAGGACTGAGCGATGCAGGAAAATATATTTAACCAGGACTTTCATATGGTATCTTTAAATATTCTTGTGTACAATATAGTAGAAGATAAGTCCTGCAACCTCTAATTTAATTTTTTTAATTATGATTTCAGAGCTCTCCTTGTGAAATTAACAGTTGTGCCTCCAAGACCTGCTTGGTTATGGTTTCAAAATTTCTAAGCATGTAGAATCTTCTAACCAAGGGCAAGCTATGTATTTTGTACTAGAGGCATGAAAATCAGACCCTACTGTATGAATATAAGTCTGCAAGACAGTGTCTTTTCAAGAGATATTCCATGTATGGTAGTATTGTAAGTAGTAAGCCATCCAAATTCCTCATATTCATGTCCACAATAAATTTTTAGAAGTAGCTCTTTTGTTTTGTTTCTTTTTTTTTTTTAATTTCATTTTGTCAGCTGCATACTCCTATTTAACCTTGACTGAGAATAACTAGATCTGGTGTTTCAAGTCAAAATTACTAAAACTAATAAATACTCAGTAGTATTAAAAAAGCAATTCCATCTTTGGGTTCACAGTTTACTGAAATGAAGATTTATTTCCAGAAGGTAATATTACTATGTAACTGTTCAAAATGTGGACATTGCAGCATTAGGAAAATAATTTTCTTGCTGATTGCTGAATTTCTGTTTACTATAAAAATGACCATACAAAATGATCACTGAAAGCTTCATGGAGAGTGTAAATTTTTGCAACTACTTTTTCTCATTTGTTGTTATTTTCTTTTAAGTATTATCATTGTTCAGTTGTCTGATAAAGCTGAGATGTTTAACTGACTGTCTCAGCTATATTTTTATTTTTCAGCTCTGGAAAGTCATTGCACATGACTTTGCAATACAGTTATATCAGAACTTTGGGAGATAAATACTACTAAAATTAAGTTATAATGCTTAAGTTTATCTATTATTTTAAAAATGCACCTTTAGCCTATTTTTACTTGCTCTCTTTCTTGGCAATGGGTTTTCATTTCATGTTTTAGGAAAATCCTATAAATGTTGTTATGTTACTACTTCAAAATGGGAAAGAAAGGAAGAAACATGTGAAATACTCTTGTACTCATTTTGTTTGTGATTTTGAATAGCTTTCAAATTAGAATGATTTTTCCAGATTTTTATAGGCTTGCCCAATCCAGCTGTATATTTTATATGCTAATTTAAGTTCTATTTTTGTTCCCCTTGGGATTTTGAGTGATTATAATTGTTGCTCTTCAAAAGCCAAACAGATGATGATTGCCGCTTCAGGAATATACCAAAAGAAACCAGCTTTCATTAAACCTGCTCATCCACTTCATAATTATCTCCATTTTTTCTCACTAAGAAGCAGAAAAATGGCAACTGCAGTTCATTGAAGCCAGTTCAGTTATTTAAACATCACTTTACTGAGGTAACAGGAGGTGTTAAAGCAGAAGGCTTTTCAAACACTAAGATGTAGCCAGTACTGTAATAGGGGTGCCAACTGGAAGACCAGACCCTTCATGTCAGCTTGAAATACAATGCTAGAGGCCAGAGAAGTTGCTGTGAGCTCTGCTGTGCTTGGGACAATTTCTGGAGGACAAAACATAGATTGACAGCGATTTTGCAAGGTATTTTCTTGTCTGTCAGCTCTGCAAGAAGTGAGAAGTAAGAGTAAGCAGGAACATGGGAGAGGAAGAAAGGAGGTTGGAGCAGGCACTGACACAGACAGTAGTGAAGTTAAATAGGCAAACGATACAAGCTTTGATCATAGGTTCACTCTTTGTATCTGTCAGCCCTAGTGACATTTGGAATGAGCTGGGCTAAACCAGAAGGTTTCTCTAGAGTTTGTTTCAGCAGTAAATTTTACTTTAATTCCAGTTTATAAACATTCATGGAGAAATTTTGCAGTGAAGATCAATGCTGGAGAGAAATGCATGTGAATTGCACATCCACAATAAATTTTTAGAAGTAGCTCTTTTGTTTTGTTTCTTTTTTTTTTTTTAATTCCATTTTGTCAGCTGCATACTCTTACTTAACCTTGACTGAGAATTGACCTGTGAATTGCAACAAGATGCTGTGATATCTGTCAGTTCATGAGCACTGGCATAAACAAGGATGAAAAGACTCAGAGGCTTCTCAAGATCTAGAAATAAGTAGACAGTTCTTTAGTTCACACAATTGCTTGAAAACCTCAATATTTATATTTTTGCAGGTATCTTCTGATGTTTTCCTTATCTTACAAGTGTAAGTAGTGTTGTTGGGTTTTTTCCTACCTGCTCTCTGAAGTTTGATTCCTGCAGTTTACAGGAAGAAGTCTGACCATATGTGTTGCCATTTGTCCTCTGCTGCTTTGTTTATGCAGGCAATCAGTGACAGTGTCTCTGTATAAATCACAGTTTACCACTCAAGGGGGCTGATACAAAAACAGTTCCATGATCAGTTTCTTCTTTAAAGACAGACTGCAGCAGCTGTCTTAAAACATGGATCTTTCATCAAAGAAAGCAAGAATCTTTCACAATTCTGATCTCCCACAGGTCTCATTTATGCAAAGGAGATAAAAAAAAGTACGGATTCAAAAAGGGATTAATTTGGGTTTTTATTTCTAAAGTTTAAAAACCTATATGAGAGCAGAGGTTAAACTCAGCCAATTATCAGAAAGTCCTTTTTATCAATTATGGAAGCAAAACTTCTGTCAACCCATGCCTTTCTACCTTATCCAGAATGTTACAGAGTTTTGGCTATAGTAGCGTAATCTGAGAGAAAAATTGCAGGGCCTAGAGACTGGAGGGGAAAAAAAAAGCCCTTTCAGATAGAACAGGGCTGTAACATCCACTGATTGTAGTTTTGTTGGTACAGCATGGGGAGTCTTCTAAACTCATGAAGTCTTCTAAACTCACAATGCCTTGTTAGCATCAGCAGTGTAATCCACATTTCCTTGAGACCAAAAGGCAGAAGGTACAATCCCAGAGCCCAGGCAGCAGACTGCTGGGAACAGAGCTTTACCTTTCAATCCCAAGCAGCTGCGTGCAGTATGGCCAGCAGTTCTGGGGTATTTTCATCTCCAGCTAGAATGTCTTAGAACCAGATCAAGCTTCCCATCTAATCCAGGGGCCACAACAGTGAGGTCTGCTCTGGAAGGATCATTGTGCCCCTCTCACATGCAGACCCAGAATGGGTTTTATAAACCTGCATATTCAAACACTGACTGAGTGATAGTGGAGGTGCATTTCCTTTGAAAACTGCTTTCAAATGAAAACATGATTTAGTTCCCCCAAAGGTTTGATACTGCATCTACATTTGTCTGCATTTCTGTTGTTTAAGGACAAGTTTTGTTCGACCTGAGCTGTTTTCCTCCCTTCCTCACGCTCTGGCAGGAGGATTCCAGATGCTGCAGCAGTGTATTTCCTTGTGCAGGAAAATGAAATTGGTTGCTGAAAGAGAAACAGTGACACTGAGAACAGTCCTATCCATAAGGAAAATAAAGAATAGGTGACTGATCTTAAAAGCAGCTAATGTAAGAGTTTATCAAAGCTAACACCTACCTCTCATTCATGATCAAGAAATGTTTCATCATGTCACCACTGCCTAAAAATCAGATCTCAATGCAGAATAACATGGGTCAGGAAATCCTGATCTGTGAATCCTGTCTTAATGTTTTAAGTGTTTTTCTTTGCTCTTTATCCTCTCTTACTTAATATGCATTTATATTAAATACAACTGAAAGTGTATTTAGGACTTAGTTTTCCAGTTGCTGGTAGTTCAAATTTGTATTTGCAAAATGTCCTGCACTTAATGAGGAAAGGAGCAGGAGGTTGCAGGTTGTAGATTGTTGACAATATTGTTTTAATTCTTTTTATAAATGGTTTATTAAACAAAGCACTACCTCTAGGTTCTAAATTTATTACCTTTCCTAAGGTAGCTTAATTGCTTATCTACTTCCTAAACTGTTCAAGATGTGTTTCTGCAGTAGTGGTTTTGCAGTGTAAAAATGTGCATTCTGCCATATCACTCTGATCAAACACCAAACTTTTTGCAGACAGTGCATTTTCACAATGGCAAATGGTACTTCAGTGTCCTCTTTGCAAGCTGGCCACACTACATACTTCTAGTAACAAAGTGCTCTTATGCTTTGCAGCTGAAGAGGTATTTAGGCATCTTCTTTTAATACTTGCTTATGTTTCCTTCTTTTTATGTTATCATTCAGAGTAAGCATTTTTAGCCAAATTAATGTGGAAGGTATTGAAAACATATGCAAATTAAGCATGAAAGAAAACTGTTCAAAAGCAGAATGTTTCATAATTAATTGTAAACTATAATTTTGCATGTTAGGATTACCTCAATAGGACAGAAAACAACTGTAATTTGGTTTTTTTTTTCAGGTTTTTGTTTTCTCTGGCGCATATTTGATCTTATCCCTGCATTGTCTGCTTCCGGTGTGATTTCCTTGTTTAATTTGGAACCAAAATTTGCAGAACTATGAAACATTCTTACAGAAGCAGTAAACACTAATAAATTATCCGTGATGTTATAAGAAATTGTGAAGATAGTGCCTCAGTACTTAAAGGCTATGAATATAAATTGCTGGGTATTTTAAAAAGGAAGGTTTATTATAAAATATAGTATCTTTATTCTCAGGTATTTTTTGCAGAGTTCTGTGAATTGGAAAAAAAAAAACAAAACAGAGGAAATGAAAGTCTACTCTAAATAATAATATTGAAACCAAAGAACAAAAGATGAAAAAGCTTAACTGAAAATTCTTGGCATAATAGGAGTTAAACAATGTAAGACTAGAAGGAATTCTTCTTTCCTCTGTAACCTAAAGGCAGCATAGTAAGAACAAAAGAGATGTTCCATGGTATATAATGTCAGAATAATTAATGAAAATAACTGTTGCTACTCTAACAATTTAAAACCAGCTTTATTACATTTTACATTAGGGCAATTTTCTTATGAATACTAAAGCACTTCCTAAAGCAACAATAATATTTATTTCTCATATGAAACTGCAGCATTAAGAAGGTGGTACATTTGATGTCCATTTGAGAGCAGTTCTTGCATACAGTACAAAAATTAACTCAGGCAAAATGTATAAGGTACATGTGTTAAGCAATAGAAATTCTTTGCAGTTAAATAGATGAGAATTGTTCTACATGTTTGACTCCACCTGCTGTAAAAATTTCCATTTATTTCCGTAAGATTACCATAACAAGGAGAGCAGACTATATGTTGAAGTTTCCACAGTGTTACAGCTCTACGTCACTACCCCTACATCTTACCCAAATGGAAATTAAGAAAGCCATTTTCCACAAGAGCAACAAAGCTAAAGGCAAGGAAGAACACATTCTGTCCACTCATTTAGTCTATACAAACATCTTCTGGAGCTGTAACTTGGTTTTTAAAGAAAAATAAAAAACCAGAAATTCTGTAGTTAACTTTTCTTTCTGTCCAAAAGCATTTGACTAATCAAGACAATACGGGGCTATGGCTGAATCAGCACTTTACAATCAGAGCTGGGAGAAGCAACAATTATATAAAGACTAAACCCAGCTCTGTAGTTTTTAATAACCTTGTTTCTCCCTGTGTCAATCTTGTCAAGAATGAGGAAAGACATAGCCTTGTGGACTGGAGAGAGATGTTAGAGGTGATGTCTCCAAACAGCAGCTGTTCAATTATTCTTAATGTGCTGTGGACATGCAAGAAGAGCATCCCTGTGGAAGCATTAAGTTCTAGGAGAAAACGCTGATTTTGGAGAGTGAAAAGGACATGTTCTGAATTAATTTGTTGCTTCCCCACCTCCTCTCCCAAGCTTAAATGGGGTAATGGGGTAATGGTTCTTTTTTTTTTTTTTTCAATTTGCTATGTGTCTCCTTATATGTCCAGAGTCTCCGTTTCTTTCTTTCTTGTGTATTAAAAAGGCAGTCTTTTCCAATTTGAATAACTACAGCCTAAAATACTTTCTTGACTCCTTTTCTTATTTTTTAATATCTGTTTTATCTCACTTACTGTTGCTTGTTTTCTGCCCACACCTTCCAGGCACTGGGTGGTGTAGCACTGCCACAATTTAACACCAATTTATGGCAAACTAGGTGGTGTTGCTGTAGAACAGGCTCTAATGAGAAACTTTTTAATGCTTATGACTTACTAGCCTTTTTATCCCATGTTGTGGAAATGGGCTTCATTTACAGTTCTTCAGTTAACCATCTTCATCAAAGCATACAAATAAATAATTGATTTTCTTAAGATATGTATACACTATATATCTTAACACATACTCTATAGAAACTATGGTGATTCTACACAGGTACAAGCAGTAAATAGTTGATCCCTCTGTCTCAGCTGTCTCAGTCTTTCATGGAAAATGCAGGTATTCCAAGCAGAAAAGACTGCAGAATAAGTGACTGTCTGAACATCATATTACACACTCTATCTGCATGGCCCACGATGCTCATTTGCATAGTAGGCTGTTAGGACCTCAAACACCCAGTTAAAATAGAAAAAACCCAAAAATATATTAGCCTGTTTGAGCATGCTAAGGAAACATGGGGATCTGAATACATAAAATAAAGACTGGGAGAACTAGTAAGGTCCTGTTTGAAGGACAATAAATGCCACATATCTGACTGTTAGAAAGTGAGAAGATGGATGTAAGTTTCACAATTCAGTTATTTTATTCTGGTTCTGAATATGTTCATTGACAGTTACAGGGATGCTTTAAAAGGATTAAGGAGGAGCTATAGCAGAAAAAATTAAAATAATTGGAGTGCAACTTGATATTTTTCTTTTGTCTTAGTGTAGCAGCTTGGAGCACTGATTATATGTAGGTAGAATACGTCTGGTATAAATCCTATCCGTTTCAAGATTTTCCATGCAGGGGAAAAGATGAAAAAGGAGATGGATGGAAAGGCTAAGTAAGCCCTTTTACAGCGTTTTTAATAATTGTGGCTTAATTGCATTTGTTGCTTATAGCCTCTTTCATGCAGATTGGAAATGTTCATCTCATATCTTTGGGAAGAGCAGTAGGTTTCCATAATCAAAAAGCAATATCCAGTCATTCTGTAATACTCATTTCCTTTTTTCTTCCTGTCCTCAAAGTAAAAAAAAACAACCAAACAACAACAAAACCAACAACAACAAAACCCACAAACAAAACTCAAAAAACCCCAAAAATAAACAAACAAAAAAGTTAAGTTCCTCTTAAAAGTGGTTAACAGTGAGTTGAAGGAGGCAGGCAAATCTTAAGTTTGCAAAGCAAATTTGAGTAGCAAAAAGAGACTTTACAGCTTCTTGACCCATAACATGACTATTATCAGTTTTGTGTTAAATATCACATGATTTACATCAGCTTTTAGTCTCACAATGTATCTTCCATTTTCTGTAAGGGATGAAGAAAATAACATAGACATGGTAGGGGAAAGATTATGGAAGTCATGCTATCATGAAAATACTGTTTCAAACCAGTTCCCATCATTAGGAACCATTACTAGACCATGAAAATTTAATCCTGGTCCATAATCACCTTCAGTATTTTGCTATTTGAACATAAAAAGCAGATTCTTCATTGTAGTTTCAGATTCTGCAGTTTACAGGTGAATCTTTAATATCATTGATTATGTCTGAAAATGCTGCCTAAAGTGCAGAATTTTTTTCCTTCTTGTCCAGGACGAATTTGGTGGGTGTGTATTTATGTGCCTGATGCAGGTTTTTTGTTGCCCAAAGTTATCAATTAGTTACTATTTCATCATTTTAAGTGGCCAAACTGGAATTATGAAAGGATGCATGATTTTTCTGAACGCAGGTTGTATCTAGCTTAATTCTGGATTACCATGTCTCATGTGGACCAAATAAAAGCAAATTGAAAATCAATAGCCAAATGCTGAAAGGCACTTTGAAGTTATAGGTCTGGAAGATCAAAATCAAAATGAAACAAACGAGTCCTTGAATTTGTCTGAGAAAAAATGCTAGAATGCAAATAGCTTTGCTCATCAGACTAGTATTTGCTTGGTTTCAGTGCTTACTGACAGCAGGAGAAAAATGTGTAGAGAACTTGTCTAGTACTTCACAGGTATTTTTAGCTCATGAGATCCATTTCTGTCTTGGTGTGGTTTTTTGGTGGTGTTTTTTGGGGTTTTCTTTTCTGTGGTTTTAATGTTTTGGGTGTTTTATGTGATTTTGTTTTTTTTTTTTCTCAGACATTCAACTGATTTTAAATGACAAAAGGGGAAAAACATTATTTAGAACTGTAGTCATTTTGGTGGTGGGAAATGATAAAAAAATCTTATTCTCTGAGGGAAAATAAACTTTATATCTGACTTTGAACCTCAGCAACTTGCTTAAGTAGTATGATTGAGTACTTTACTATTCTTAAAATACTACTTAAAAGTAGTATTCTTTACTACTATGGTTAAAAAGTGCCTTAATTTTGGAGGATTCTTTCTATCTAAGAAGCAGAAATAAGAGTCATTAGTCTCTCTTTTTCCCAAATCTCTGCTAAAATAATAACAAAAAGAAATATAGCACCCTCATGTCTGTTCTGCAGGGCATATATTTATTACCTAATGACCAAACACAGAGAAGAGCTTTCAGGAGAGATGTATGTCCATGACAACATCAGAATAATTTGCTGTAGTTTTGTGACATATTTTGTTCCACTAAGTCGTACAACACAGTGCAGTATGCTACTATTACTTTGAATAACCTTTTAGATATTTAAAGCTACACAATCATTTATGATTTGGATTTGCTGATGACTCACCTCTAGCAGAATCAAAGTGGTACAGAGCTATGCATAGTACTTCTGATGGAAAAACTGAGTTGTATAACAGAAGAAACAAAACCTCCAGCACTTAAAGACAAGAAAACTAAGCCAGCACCAGTGAAAGACCATTGTGTCATCCACAATTGAGTAATTCTGATATAAAAAAGGATAAAAAGTAGTTATTTCGATACTTTTAAGCTTGATAGTTCAAAAAAATATATTGATGATATAAGTAACATAAGGGAAGTCCTTTTTGAAAGTGTGATTTGGTTTTTGTATCCAGTAATTGCAAGAAATAGTTGGCAAATTCCACATCTTTTGACTATTAAGCCATTTATTTATTAAAAAATTGTAACATGTAACATATAAATATAAAGGAAAAGTATGAAAAAGTGTGTAAAGTTACATGGCAAGTGTGGAGTACACATAAAAAAGAGATAACTGCCTTTAACACATTGCTGTGAAAAAAGTATTTTTAATATTCCCTTCTCAAGAGCATGATGACAGTTGTTCACTCCCCACATTTGAGCAATCATAGCAGGTGTGTGTTATAAAAAGATGAACTTTATTTGGAGAAGGAGGGAGATAAGCTAGTTTCACACACTTTCTGAAATCCTGCCCTTATATGTTAGCACAGAACACAATGTGTACCTTTACTGAATCATTATCGCTAGCTGTAGTCACATTCTCTTAATTGAATAAAACAAAAAATTGAAGTTGATACTTAAAATTACGTGAAATATATTTAAGTACTTGCTTTACAAGGTCAAAAAAATTCCATCTATTACCTGTGTGATCTGATTATTTGAAAGTGATCTAATCATATATTATACAAACACTTTGGAATTTACAAGGACTTTTTCAGTAAAATAATGGCAGCAACTTCCACTACATTGCTTCACTGTGCTGTCAGCAGGAAATATGCTAGCATACTAAAAAAGCTATCTTTGAGTAATACGTGCTTTCCACCTCAACAAATGAAAACAGACACAGGCTCTTGAAAAAAAGTAAAATCCATCTTTTAAGTCAATATTCCTGTAGCTTTAATACCACAAGAGGATATGCTCATTACAATTACGTTATAAACATATATCTTTCTCTTGAAGAAACTTATTTTTATAGTGGAAGTCTAATCTAACTGAATTGACAGTATTTGGGATGATTCACTGGAAAACTTAAAAAGAACTTGTTATATTGGGATAAAAAGCAGCATTAAAAATATTGATTGTATTCTCGCTTTTCATTGTCTCTTTTACCCAGGTTATTTCTCCTCACATTTACACAGTGTTTTGCTGGCAAGGGTATCAATCACTTCAGGCTCTGTTTATGTATTCCCCACAAATTAGAAGACACAAGGGCAAATTGTTATAGGTGAGTTCTCTGGCTCGTGAATTTTATCAAAACAACCTGCCTTTTTGTGAACTCTAAAGTGCATCTCAAAAACTAAGTGTGTTTTTGACTCAGGGACAGCCACTTGGCACTAATTTGTGTGTGCTGAAACTGCACGGTGGACCTAAGTTGCTGAACAGGTTTGACCTTATCCACATGTGCCTTATGCTTTCTCACATCACACGCTTTCTCACATCTCATTACTCTCATCATTAGAAAAGCCACCAGATCTCAGGGACCAGCAAAAATGTGTATCTAACAAAGTGCATGTGCCAAAGATGTGTCCCTTCTCCCCTGATTCTCCCTTTCCTCTTGGCTCTGAGAAAACTTACTGTTTTAATATATGAAATAAATGACTTCTCTTCTGGGTCCTTGTAACTGATAGCTCATGCTATCAGATATGTTTAACTGACAGGCTAAGGCCAAACACATGTGGTTAGATTATCAGAGGATAGAAGTAGTCTCGCCTCTGTACCCTCCGTTTAACAAGTCTGAGTGGTAAATCCTCAGGTGTCTGTTCAGGTTTGGGTTTCTCTTGGCTTAAGTACCTGGTGTTTCATTAAGGACTAGTTAATCTTGTCCTAATTTATTATTTGAAGAAGATGGAAAGGTAGCCTTAGTGGCTAAAATTAGGTAACTTAATGGTTTACAAGCCTATAGCTACTCTGGCTGTTTAAGAACCAATCGCAAGGAATTAGGTGCATGTAGCAAACCCTTCTTTAGAAAATAATGCTCTGTGACCTTATGTTTGAGTTATATTCCTTTTAATGGCATTTTCTACAATGCTTTTTTTTCAAAAAAACAGATCAAAAGTAAATTGAACTCAGTCTAAAGTAAGTATTTCTGCTGGAAAAAGGTGGAGCTATAATATTTTAATCTGATAATATTTTAATCAAACTAAAAACACACTTTGAAACAAGATTTTTTTTCTTCTATAGAATATATTAGTGTGTGTACTATGGCTCATATTTTTTCAAGTGAGTAATTCCAAAGGTCATTACAGATTCTTTTCACAGCAGCAACTAATTTTTGTTTAGCTGGGCTCCCAAACACATGCTTGTATTGTCTGCTAGAGAATTGAGCTTGTGTGCTTTCATGTGAGCTTTACTGTTGTGTATTAAAAAATCACAGTGCAGTTCCTTCTCCCGCAGAGGAAAAGGGGAATTGAAAATAAGCTGCTGCAGTTTCGAAGTGAAAGTGTTTTGTCCTTTGTAAAGAGCTTGACAGCCAAATGGATGGTTTGTTCTGGGACTCAAAGATATGTCACAACAGTGGAACAGACAAGGAGCCCCCACCTCAGTTCAGGTACTGCTGGACAGCAACTGGGGATGGGGATTTTTTAGGGTGTTTTTATTAAAGCAGCATCAAGTAAGAGAAACCTATTTCTCTTTACTGAAAGAGCCTAATGACAGTTTACTTCACTGGATTATCAGCAACATGCTGGCTGCTTTGCCACCTGAATTTCAATTTCTTAATTTACAGCACAGATAAAATAGAATAGAGCTCGATCTCTGCTGCTCTTTACACTGGGCTTGTCTTATCAAGCATGAAGTTTGGCACATTGCAAAGCTATTCAAGTCATTATCTGTTGAGGACCTCTTGAGCCATCTCTATCTCTGCAGTGTGCTGATAAGACAGCTGTTTCTGTAGCTGCAGTGTCTCTCTGGGCCTCGGTCTTCTTTCCGTGCAAACTACAGCTTTGTCACTGTGCCCTGATGCTGTCACTTTCTCTGTTGTGCAGTAATTCGATCCAAGCACAAAAGAGGTTGATGGCAACAACTGACTGGCAGATGACACAGTCTTATTTTACAATTAGATGTGCATTTCACACTGCTGGAAATACAAATCCTCAATAAAAGAAACTACCTCAGCTGTGGTGCAGCAGCAATCTGCCTTTTCCTGGTCACAGTAGCAAACAAGTAAATATATAATAGTTTAGATAAATAGACAACTTCTTTCAGGTATTACTTTTTTTCCAGACAAAGGTTCCACAGTTGTCTGTAGAAAATCTGAGGAGTTGTGGTTACCTTTTGTGGAGATACCTTTTTAGTCTCAATTAAAAAAAAAAAAAAAGTGAAACATCCCCCTTTCCTTTCTCCACCTAAATGCTAACCTCTTTTTGACAATAGTTTTTATTACAATTCAGACATTGCTGTGTAATAGAATAGGAAATTATATAGTAGCCTCAGTTGCAGTGTTCATACTGCTGTAGTTTAGCACCATGTCTGTATCTCATGACCGAAGAGAGGCTCAGAGAAGGAGTAGGTAGAACAATCCCAAACCCATACTGAAGGACATGCAGGTATGTTTTGTCCCGGGAAGTGTGTGTGTCAAGACTTGGTCTGAGACCCTCATGCGTGTCACTGTTTGTTTGCGAAAGGAATGGGAACAAACGTAGGTAACCCCTGGGAAAAGAACCGGCAGAGTCCCGGGGGGTCAGTAACACACAGGTACAACACACGCACCCATTCACATGACGGCACCCGAACACCACGAGTCAAGAACCATTTGCCCGAAGTGCTGGAGAGGGAGTGCCAAGCCCACATGTACTGGTATCACGCACATATTGAGATGCTTTCCTGAGGGTAGGGAGGGCACGCTCCCCTTCCCCGGGGCGGCCCTTCCGCAGACGCGGCGGGGCCGCGCCGCTGTCCGTGGTGCTGAGGCGGGGCCGCGCGGTTCGCTGCCCTGCCTACCACCCCGTGCCCAGCAGCCGCTTCTTCGCTTGCTTTATTTCTTATGTTTTCACTTTCATTTAAAAAAAAAAAAAAATTAAAAAATTCCCCTCTGTGCTAGCCGGTAAACATTTTTCTCCCAGCGCAATTTGCTGCTTTTATTGCCATTCCCTGACCTCTCAGTTCCAGCCAGAGGATTCAATAGGGTTCAGCATGCCGGAACAACCAACTCTTCTCTCCACCTGCTTCTCTCCTTCCATGTCCAACGCCTATTTAATAACCCATACACGTTTTAGCTAAAGGCTATGAACAGACAGCCAGCTACTACTAATCATAAAGACTTCTTTTCAGACATATTACTTAAGCAAAGGGGAACTTCACAGGAAAGTGTTTTTCCAGGGAGAACGGAAAATTTAGCTTTCCTTCTGACATTGCCAGAATCAAGGCCCTCTGAATACACATCAGAGATGAGAAAGGCCGATGACGAGGCAATTTGCTAAAACAGCTATTTTCTGCCTAATTTCACTTTAGCATTGTGTATTGACAAATGTGAGTACTCTGTATGACAGACGTGAGTACATTACTTGTAGAGATACTAAGCTTCAAAAGAAAATGCATAAAGTTTGGGGTTTGTCTTGAAAAGCTGGTCCCTAATTGTAGCTGGAAGGTTGTTCATTTTGGGTGGGGAGTGTTGGGGGGGAAGATGGAATCAGGAGTTCTGAATATCAGACCTGACAGGGAAGCTGCTGAGAGCAGAGTCCTTTAATTTCCTCAAAGTTCAGGAAGACATTCTTCTGGTTTCTAACAGCATACATTTTACATTTTGGCATCCACTTTAAACAGAGTCTCTTTAGTTCTAAAACCAGATCTGTATTATACCGTTTTAAAATTGGGGGGGGGGGGGGGGGGAAGGGAAGGGCCTGACATGTTTGGGGGTATTAGGTGAATGCATCAGACTGCTTAAGAAATCATCTAAATAATTTTTTTTTAAATTTTCTTCCTTTCTCTCTTTTTATACATTAACGATGTTCTCCTAAGGAACACTTTTTTTGCTTAAACCCATGAAGCAAAAAGGTAATAAACAACTAAATCTAGTAATTCTGAAGACAGAAACATTGTGCACAGTTTTTATAGATGTTTTCTACCTGAGAGAACAAACAATACTTACAGCAATTTATTTCAGAAATATATGTATAAAAATATATATAAGACTTGCTGGCTGATAAATGCTTCTATAGAATAAAAAACCTGAGCAGCTTAATTTTGTTGTCATTAGGAGACTTTCAGAAGCAGTTTGGCTGTTTCAAAGGGTAAAATTTGCCATAATTAAACAAGTCTGAGCCTCAGACACAAGTTGAGAAAGTGTAGACTTTTCTGAATACTTACACTGCTAAGAGCACAATTTATACATACATCCACAAACTGTGTGGACATCACTTCATGTAGGACCTTCTTATAAACAGCTTTGAGAAAGCTGCCGCCCCCACCCCGCTCCTTATTCAGTCCTCGGAGCCAGTAGTTTGCTACTTGTTCCACCAGGAGTTATTCACCTTTTTGGAATGCTGCTGATTGAAAAAGTTGGTGATACATTGTTAATGATCAGATTGTGTGTTCTAGAAAAACGTCGGCTGCATTAAGCATAGAACTAATTATGTAAAATGTAAAATCAGTCCCTGTATAACTCTCAGTTATTGTCATAGTAGTAGGATAGGGAGATCATAAGAAACAGATGATACACAATTCATTGTATATAATTTATAAACACACAGGGACACTCTCATTGAAATGCTGTGTCTGTATTTGAAATCACGTGCCTCTATTTTTGTGCCTTGCTACACGCGAATGCCAGAATACTCTAAATAAGCATTTGCTTTCTGCAGGGTGTAAGTGCTTTGCTACTGAAAATACATGACACACACTTGTGTTACGGAAGAAAAAACATGTTTAGGAAGCACTTCTGATTCTGAAAAGAAATTATCAAGTGCAGTGAAGGTCAAACAGTATGGAGAGTAAAAGGCACCCTTCAGAATACCACGCAGGATTGTTTCTTCAGTACAACATCTCTTTTCTTTGCAAACACGTTTGCTATGCAAGACAGAATTGACTACATCATGAATAAAAGCTTGCACCTTCCTTCCTTCCTTTCCTTCCTTTCCTTCCTTCTGCCACTTCCTTCCAGAATGTTGGAAGGATTATTAATATATTATTATCTAACACTCATTAATGTATCCACTCCCAGAAGGACTAGAGCAGTCCCTGGCCGGTAATAACAAACTTGGCACACATGCAGCCAGAACTGCATGGAGTGGGGGCATAAGAAAAAAAAAAAAAGGAACAAAACCAAAAAGGTCAAACAAAAACAAGCGGACAAATAACACAAAACCAACCAACAACATCAACAATAAAAAAGACGCCGCCTTCTCGGCGGCGCCTCTTGCTAAGGAATGGTGGCACCGCGCGCCGGCTGCCCCGGGCGTGCCGTGATGCACCGCCCCGCGCCCACGTGGCTGACGGAGCAGCAGCAGCGGCCACGCCACCGGAGCAGCGCCCGGCGCCTCGCGGGGCGGCCTCAGCGCCTC